>JARQOC010000002.1:153830832-154204935 GCA_033576535.1 Allobates femoralis | reverse complement strand
TTAGTCTCTTTATTTGAAGTTTACAGAAGATAGGAGGGGAATATAAATAAATGAAATACATGAATAGACAGAGCTTAGAGAAAAAGATAGCAGGTACATATGAATTTTTTACCTGACAGTTTTCCTTTAATTGGGACCATCTAAAACTCCTATGTCCAAACCAAATGTCCTAAGAACTTGAAGTTCTGGGCTTATGTGGTGCCCCGGGGTCCAGTAATCAAATTACAAGCTTGAAGGCAATGCATCCACGAGATGAAGCATACATTTAACATATCCCAACCTGGGCCTGTAGTGGGAGCTCTAACAGCTGATGTCAGGTTATTTGCTGACGTCAGTAGAGGTCCCCTATGAATGCAGGTGCAGGGGGCGGAGCTAGTCAGTTCCTGTCAGGAGAGCTCAGGTGACAGTTGAGCAGAGTGGAGAGAGGAGAGTGAGTTACCCTAGGGCAGTGATGGCGAACTCCAGGCCTCGAGTGCCGCACACAGTCCAGGTTTTCAGGATTTCCACTGCATTTGACAGTTGGCAATCAAATTACCAACTGTCAAACTCTAAGGAAATCCTGAAAACCTGCACTGTGTGCGGCACTCGAGCCTGGAGTTCGCCATCACTGCCCTAGGGACAGGAGCGTGTTAGGCCTGTCTAGGGAATGACGGTGTATAAAGCCATAGCGATGGCCTGAGGATGAGAGAAAGAAGATCTGGGAGTAGTACAGTGTCAGTACCCCAGAATAAAGCCCACTACCGTCAACAGAGGGATTATATACTCAGTGGCCAAATCCGGAGAGCGGATAGTTATATACCACCCCGTTCACTACAGAGCCAAGGAGACACAGCCGCACTACAGAGCCCAGGAGAGCTAACTAAATACACAGCTAGAAGAAGGGTTCACACTGCCTGTCACAGAATAAAGAGGGTCACAGCACCGCATTATGCAGCCAGGGCCCACCAGACGTGACATAAAGGGAAAGCCTCAGGACTTGCCTGGCGTAGAAAGCCTAAAATTGCCTCCAAGCTCCGGATCCTGTGAACTTCAGCAGACAGTACCCGGTACTACCTAAATTCCTTCATTAAAGGTAAAAGGAAGACTGTTACTCTTGTGTCCAAATATATCATTCTTTGAGCTACGTCCTGCATCCCCATCATCACCTCACAACAACTTCACCACAAACAACTATTACCACTGGCCCAGGGATCAATCTAGCCCTACCTGTGGAGGGCTTATCACCTTGCCGCATCCCATAATCATTCCCTGGAGCTGAAACAAGCATCGGTGGTCACATCTGGCCGCATACCTCAGGTGGGTCACAGTGATAAAAACTTTCATTTTTATTTATTGTTCCCTTTTTACAATTCCCCTTTTTATTTGCGGTCCCTCCAGGGCCACAGAACCTGTCCACGGCCACCACCGTGACATCCCCTCTGTGAACAGACAGCAGGGACTGATCCCTAGTAACACACAGCCCTGAAGGCGATGCACTTCAAATTGACATTTCTCTAGTTTAGCAAGTAGTCGGTTGTCACAAAGAAGTTGTTGAAACTGTCTGATATGATCACAATATTCCAACTGAGTAAATCATTATCTCAGCCAGGTAAGTTACCACAAATATATCCACCAGAAAGCAAAAAATTACTTTTATACAATTTGAAATACTGCTAGAGCATTGGTTAACCTGAACGGCATCACCAATTTTTAAAAATGACCTTTAGGCTTACTGAATGTGGTTTTATATTCATCATCCTGGCAACTGCATTTAAGTTTATATCCCCCTCTCATGTCAAGTTTGGAAAACATATTAGCTTCAGATAATTGGTTAGAACGATCAAGTATAAGAAGTTAGGTATGTGGTTTTAATTATCTTTCTAAAATTTAAATTGTAAACATGCAAGCATGTTTTTAGTCTTTATTTCCCTCCCCAAAAAAACAACTAGAAAGATGAATGGTCATATGTGTTCTTTGTCCATGCTCTTTTGAATAAACTCATTCAATGCCTACCTCTCTCGAAGGGAAGGGATAAACAGATGAGAATAAAGTATTTTAGCTCCTGGTGTGAATCAATAGCAGAATGATATGATGTATGCCGAAAAAGAAAATCACATGCAGTCTCAGATAAAAACATCACAGAAGACCTAAATGAACTCAGGAAGTTGAGTCTTCACAGAAGCCAAGGATTTTGATTGACATCTGAAAAAATCACTCCATGATTTAATCTCTTGAGTCTCCCAATCGATTACAGGAATATGCTTAATTAATTGGGACAGACCTAAAACTAATTTAGCAGGCAGGGAAGGAAAAATAATTAAATGGATTTAGTATGTAACATTCCTACCTTCATACATACTTGACTATCGTAGTGTTTTCACTTTTTGAAAGGGGAATTATCAATTGTCAAAACTTGAATGAGAAGGTTTGGAGAAGTTAAATCATATATTTACAATAGTGATGGGCGAATCCTAAATTACTCGGAATCGCTTGACTCTAGCGAGTCCGAGCCCGGGACTCGCTACTCGTTGCGAGTCTAGCGAGTCCAATGTTAATGAATGGGGAAGCGAGTAATAGCGAGTAGTGTGAGATTTACAAATCGCAGATGTGTCTCGGAAGCTTCAGCCTGAAGCAATCCTAGTTTTGTCATTTATTTGCATTGGACTCGTTTACTTTGCAACTGTAATCGCTGGGAAACTCGCACAGATAAGAGTCCTGTCTGCTCTGTGTGCTAGCTGCCACAGCTCCATGGTCCTAGAGCCCGCCTGCTGCCTGATGTAGCAGAGCTGAGATTGTTCTCAGTCTGCTCATTCCCTGTTCATAGACATCTATATCTATGCACAGGGATGAGCAGAGAGGACATCGCGTTTTGGACTGCGTCGGACGGAAGAGGATTTTTTTAATTAAAGATGGAGTCTCTAATGGCTTTTTTTTTATTTCTAATAAAAAATTTTCTCTGTGTTGTGTTTTTTTTAAAACAATTTAATAGAAATTCATGGCGGTCATGTCTAATATTGGCGTGACCGCCATAAATTTCGGGCTTAGGGCCAGCTGATAATACAAAGCTGACCCTAACCTCTTTATTACCCAGCGTGCCACCGCCACCAGGGCTGCTGGAAGAGCGGGGTTCAGCGCCAGAGGATGGCGCTTCAATGAACGCGCCATCTTCTGGGGCGGCTGCGGGCTGCAATTTGCAGCGGGGGGTGCCCAGAAAGCTTGGGCATCCCTGCGCTGCGGATTCCAGCCCCCAGCTGCTTAGCTGTACCTGGCTAGACATAGAAATTGCGCGGAGCCCCACGCATTTTTTTTTAATTATTTCATGAAATTCTGAGATTCTGACTCTGAGACTCTGAGATTCTGATTCTGAGACTCTGAGATTCTGACTCTGACTCTGACTCTCTGAGATTCTGACTCTGACTCTCTGAGATTCTGACTCTGACTCTGACTCTCTGAGACGCTGAGATTCTGACTCTGACTCTGAGACTCTGAGATTCTGAGACTCTGAGATTCTGAGATTCTGACTCTGACTCTCTGAGATTCTGACTCTGACTCTCTGAGATTCTGACTCTTACTCTCTGAGATTCTGACTCTGAGACTCTGATATTCTGACTCTGACTCTGAGACTCTGAGATTCTGACTCTGACTCTCTGAGATTCTGACTCTGACTCTGACTCTCTGAGATTCTGACTCTGACTCTGAGACTCTGAGATTCTGAGACTCTGAGATTCTGAGATTCTGACTCTGACTCTCTGAGATTCTGACTCTGACTCTCTGAGATTCTGACTCTGACTCTCTGAGATTCTGACTCTGACTCTCTGAGATTCTGACTCTGACTCTGAGACTCTGAGATTCTGAGACTCTGAGATTCTGACTCTGACTCTCTGAGATTCTGACTCTGACTCTGAGACTCTGAGATTCTGACTCTGACTCTGAGACTCTGAGATTCTGACTCTGACTCTGAGACTCTGAGATTCTGACTCTGACTCTCTGAGATTCTGACTCTGACTCTGACTCTCTGAGATTCTGACTCTGACTCTCTGAGACTCTGAGACTCTGAGATTCTGACTCTGACTCTCTGAGATTCTGACTCTGACTCTCTGAGATTCTGACTCTGACTCTCTGAGATTCTGACTCTGACTCTGACTCTCTGAGATTCTGACTCTGACTCTCTGAGATTCTGACTCTGACTCTGACTCTCTGAGATTCTGACTCTGATTCTGACTCTCTGAGATTCTGACTCTGACTCTCTGAGATTCTGACTCTGAGACTCTGACTCTGAGACTCTGACTCTGAGACTCTGAGACTCTGAGACTCTGACTCTGAGACTCTGACTCTGAGACTCTGAAATTCATGAAATAATAAAAAAAAAATGCGTGGGGCTCCGCGCAATTTCTATGTCTAGCCAGGTACAGCTAAGCAGCTGGGGGCTGGAATCCGCAGCGCAGGGATGCCCAAGCTTTCTGGGCACCCCCCGCTGCAAATTGCAGCCCGCAGCCGCCCCAGAAGATGGCGCGTTCATTGAAGCACCATCCTCTGGCGCTGAACCCCGCTCTTCCAGCGGCCCTGGTGGCGGTGGCACGCTGGGTAATAAAGGGGTTAATACCAGCTTTGTTATACAAGCTGGTATTAAGCCCGAGATTCTTAATGTCAGGCCACGTTTGACCCAGCCACTAAGAATCTCCAATAAAGGGTTAAAAAAACACAGAGAAAAATTTTTATTTGAAATAAAAAAAAAGCCATTAGGGACTCCATCTTTAATTAAAAAAATCCTCTTCCGTCCGACGTAGTTCAAAACGCGATGTCCTCTCTGCTACATCCCCTGTGCATAGACATAGATGTCTATGCACAGGGAATGAGCAGACTGAGAACAATCTCAGCACTGCTACATCATCTCTGTGAGCAGGCGGGCTCTAGGACCCTGGAGCTGCACAGAGAAGACAGCTGGAGTCGGCTCGCAAAGAAACAGCAGTTATTTGCGAGTTTCCCTGCTATCACTGGCACAGTAGCCGAGTCTAATGCAAACAATGGCAATCCTAGTTTTGTCAGCGTTTGCCAATGATTTGCATTGGACTCGTGCGAGTAAACGCTGGGAAACTCGCAGAGTACCGAGTCCTGCGAGTCCCTTACTACTCGCCGAGTAACGAGTCCTAGCGAGTAGATTCGCCCATCCCCAATTTACAACAAACTCATGATCAATTGGATTCAGGCAGAACCTAACTCCACAAATGCAGGTGTATAATTAAAACCAGACTTAGTCTCTAAGGATACTATTTTTCTTCTTTTGAAACTTATCTTTATATTTAGATCATCATATTCTTAATCCAGTCTAAAAATCCCTGGCAAATTCCCTGACTCCAATGAGGGGGTTATTCCAAGAGGTCTCTACTACCCAGTGTCTAAAGTCTGGGTATCCACATCTACAACCTCTTTGAACCAACTTACAGATCTTTGATTTCGCCACAGTGACTTTGTCAGGGTCAGCATAAATGAGCAAAAAAGATGAGAAAAATGTCTTAATAGAGGATATTACCAAGAAGTCCCCAGGAAAGAAAAATGCTCAAGCCTGTGGCTCCCCATGAAGCAAAGGCAATACAATAACCACTTGCTGACTCTTGGATCTGAAAGGTACAGGATGTAGTCAAAAATATAATTTACTCATGGAAGAAAAAAATAGTAAACAGATTTCTCTGTAAAAGCAATCCAGCAACACTATCTTGGGTTTGAGCATGATACCTGGCTGACCTGAACATTAGGAGTATTTAAACTTATGGCTTTTTGTTGGAGCTTGAGGTCCTCAGCCTCCAAGGTTAATGTAGGTAGTTGTGCAGCCAAAGTGTTTGTTGAATCCATTCTGATGCCCCAAAACACACAGTATAGACAGGCTAACTATAATGATATACACCTAATAAACTCACAAAAAGAGTTGTGGAGAAAAGGGAAGGAGTGACCACACCTAACAGATCCCTAGACAGTCTTAAAGACCCTAGCTGCACTACTATAAAAACAACTTTGAATCTGCATCCCCCCCCAAAAAAAATGGCTGACAAAACGTTTCCCATGACTCTTAAAGGACATGAGAGGAGACAGCCACTCAATGAGAAGAAAATGAGAGGGAAGTGTTCAGGAACACAGGAACACACACAACTCGAGAGTGAGATAAACTGAGCTAAAGTAAAAGGAAGAGACACTGGGAAAGAAATCAAAACCACAAAAAAGCAGGCACTCAAGTGATGCTTAGTCAAAGGCACACCTTCTGAGCTGAAGATATGGAACTCTTAGAGATAAATCCAAATAGAGAGTACTGGTGCCAACTTGAAGGCAGACAGGTGGCTGGAGGGGACTTTGACATTACTGGGGGACTTGGGGGTACTGAGGAGACAGGGGATGACATTTCTCTTCGATTGGACATGTGTGATCAGGTCAGATTGTAGAAAATCTTGAAGACTCAGGAAGAGAGGAGGGGGGACTTTATAACGGTATCAGAGGGCTATGGGGACTAAGGGAGGACATTTCTCTGTCACCTGACATATATAATCATACCAGATGACAGAGAAATCATTTTTTACCGGCAATGTAATCTTATGTCATCTGATCACCGGTATACAGTGTAAATGGGTGATCACATGCAGGAGCTGGCTTGCAGATCTTGCCCTGGGGGGCAGTCGACTTTTTCCAGCCTGAGCCCAAGTGAGGATTGGGGGGGGATGCTATTGGAGCAGGAAGTGGGGTGGGGAGAGGGCTGCTTCGCTCACTTCACTCACCAGCCTCCACCACGCTGCCTGCTTCCTGAGTCCCGCTGTCATTGCAGCAGCTGCAGCTGCAAAGCACCGCCGCACGGCCGCTATCATCACATTCGGTGGCCATAAACTGGCACAATACCACCGGCCTGGGGGGCAGATGCCTCCCTGCCACCTGGGCCACTCCGCCCCTGATCACGTGATCGGGAATGGAAAAAAATGGTCCAATTCTTAATCTCCAGAGTCTCATCTACCCCTGGTAGCTGAAACCCCGGAGATTTTTGAATACTGAGTGATGCTACATACTTTTCCCTTACAGATGCATTAAAACATCAGAAAGGAAGAAGTACCCTTAATTGACGCTGTTTTAATGTGATCTGGCAGTCGTTAAGGTATAAACTATTTATGTTATTGCATGTCACCCCTAATGAATAAGTATTGAACAATATCTTTTTCATGATTATGGCACAAACAAATCATAACATTGCCTGCTAGGAGATTCCACTGCTGTAGCCTGGAACATATGAGATCAGCCTTACTCTTGAGCAGATTCAAATCTCTAACTAGATTGCTCATTTCTCTTTATTTTATAAGGTGTGATTCAGTTGAGGTTGCTGACAAAAAGCCTGGGTCATGAGAGCAAGATGTTACATTAAACTATGTGCCCTCTTCTTCCTCACTTGACTCGACTGAAAATGCTTCTGGTTCTTTTGGAACCAGCATTACTTCTGTATATGGTACTCGGAGTATTGCAGATGAAATGTTTGGATACTGTAACGTTCGCTTGTTCCTTGAAACGCATTTTCTTATGGAGAGGGCACAAATTAGGAATAGAAATTGGTAGTGTAATCGGTTGGCTCTTACCAGATCATTGGTAAGATGTGATGCACCTCTTTTGCAGCACGTGTATAGCACCCAACCCTTGTCCTGATCTCCTATTCTTTATCTAATTATACCATACCAAGAAATATGCCCCAGATACTACTCACGCCTGGGGCATGTTTCAAGCACTGCGGGATCAGTTGAAGAGCCATAGTGCTCGAAACAGTCTGTAGTCTCATACACCGCACCTCTCCCTGATGTGTTTTTACCGTTAAAAATAAAAGTTGGACATAATGAAGGACCAGGAGAGATGCATTGTTTTCTTCATATTTGGTTGAATACTTTTCTTCAGCCAAAATACCATTTGTAAGCTCCTCATATGTAGCAAAAACTATTCGCTTTGTTATAAGAACAAAGCATAGCTGAAAAAAATATAACACATGTCAATGTGCTAAGAAATTAAGCTAAAAAGTCTTAAAACTACATACCTTACACAGAGAACATTTATAAAAGAAGGTGTAATTAGGATTACATAATTGAATCTGAGTTGGCATTTTTTATTTAGAATACTAAAGCCTCAATACATTAAATAGATGACGTAAAAGATATGCTACTAACAATGAAATAATCATAATCAAGTAGTAAAGACATAATTTTTTTATAAGCCTATAATAAAAGTGTCATAAGTAATTACAACCTCATTTGAATCTTGAAAATTAAAACCAATCAGCAACTATAAGTTTCAAGTTTGTTTTAGGTGCCACAAAGTTAATTAAGTTCAACTGTTTTCATCTCTGAATGAATTTGGCTGTAGACAGGGTCATTTACAAGGTTTGGTAGAAATATAAACTTCGAACACATATAGATAGTTTATTTTAACTGTATACATGACATTTTTCACCTGACTTGTTTTAAGCTAGGCTCCATTTATACAGACTTATCAATGTCTTACTTTTCATCACTAGGGAGAGAAAGTCATTTTGATGGTATCAAAGTAATCATGACAAGATATTTCAAAAGTAAAAGATTTTTTCTTCTCTATTTTTATGTCTCATTTTAGACGAATAATTTTTTACATTATAAATTGATATTTGCCATAAATTACCACCAGTGAAAAACTGCCTTGCTTTTTTCTTTACTCATAAGAAAAGATATTGGTTTTCTGTAAAAATAATATACTCTTATTTTTTTTGGTACAGGGCTAATTTTAAAAAGAAAAAATAACCTAATGCCACCGATGGGTTTTTAGCTGTTAATATTATCACTTCACCCACGGATGAATTGGACTGAAATTGCAGCACTATTTTTACCTCTGGTAGGTTTCATCTGCTGAGGTTGATTCTTGAAGACCTCAGTGAGGGTAAATGTTGTTGTGAAACACATACAGATGATGCTTATGCGATCATATAAAGCGAGGAAAGTAAAGTAGGTTTTAGTTTCTAGATGGCAACTGATGGAGTGGAGTAGACTACAAAAAAGCCAAAGGCTGAACAAAGGGGGGCCAAGCTGAGTAGAGTCAATGGCACATCTAAAAAGACTCTGCAATGACTCAGAGAACTGAGTAGTAGGGATGAGCGAATCTACTCGCTAGGACTCGTTACTCGGCGAGTAGTAAGGGACTCGCAGGACTCGGTACTCTGCGAGTTTCCCAGTGATTACTCGCACGAGTCCAATGCAAATCAATATCAATCCTAGTTTTGTCAGAAACGCTGACAAAACTAGGATTGCCATTGTTTGCATTAGACTTGGCTACTGTGCCAGTGATAGCAGGGAAACTCGCAAAGTAACTGCTGTTTCTTTGCGAGCCGAGTCCAGCTGTCTTCTCTGTGCAGCTCCAGGGTCCTAGAGCCCGCCTGCTCACAGACATGATGTAGCAGTGCTGAGATTGTTCTCAGTCTGCTCATTGCCTGTGCATAGACATCTATATCTATGCACAGGGGATGTAGCAGAGAGGACATCGCGTTTTGGACTACGTCGGACGGAAGAGGATTTTTTTAATTAAAGATGGAGTCCCTAATGGCTTTTTTTTTAATTTCAAATAAAAATTTTTCTCTTTTTGTGTTTTTTTAACCCTTTATTGGAGATTCTTAGTGGCTGGGTCAAACGTGGCCTGACATTAAGAATCTCGGGCTTAATACCAGCTTGTATAACAAAGCTGGTATTAACCCCTTTATTACCCAGCGTGCTACCGCCACCAGAGCCGCTGGAAGAGCGGGGTTCAGCGCCAGAGGATGGCGTTTCAATGAACGTGCCATCTTCTGGGGCAGCTGCGGGCTGCAATTTGCAGCGGGGGGTGCCCAGAAAGCTTGAGCATCCCTGCGCTGCGGATTCCAGCCCCCAGCTGCTTAGCTGTACCTGGCTAGACATAGAAATTGCCCGGAGCCCCACGCATTTTTTTTTTATTATTTCATGAATTTCAGAGTCAGAGTCTCAGAGTCAGAGTCAGAATCTCAGAATTTCATGAAATAATAAAAAAAAAATGCGTTGGGCTCCGCGCAATTTCTATGTCTAGCCAGGTACAGCTAAGCAGCTGGGGGCTGGAATCCGCAGCGTAGGGATGCCCAAGCTTTCTGGGCACCCCCCGCTGCAAATTGCAGCCCGCAGCTGCCCCAGAAGATGGCGCGTTCATTAAAGCGCCATCCTCTGGCGCTGAACCCCGCTCTTCCAGCGGCCCTGGTAGCGGTGGCACGCTGGGTAATAAAGAGGTTAGGGCCAGCTTTGTATTATCAGCTGGCCCTAAGCCCGAAATTTATGGCGGTCACGCCAATATTAGACATGACCGCCATGAATTTCTATTAAATTGTTTTAAAAAAAACACAACACAAAGAAAATTTTTTATTAGAAATAAAAAAAAAAGCCATTAGGGACTCCATCTTTAATTAAAAAAATCCTCTTCCGTCCGACGCAGTCCAAAACGCGATGTCCTCTCTGCTACATCCCCTGTGCATAGATATAGATGTCTATGCACAGGGAATGAGCAGACTGAGAACAATCTCAGCTCTGCTACATCATCTCTGTGCACAGACATTCATGTCTGTACACAGGGAATGAGTAGACTGAGAACAATCTCAGCTCTGCTACATCAGGCAGCAGGCGGGCTCTAGGACCCTGGAGCTGGCAGCCAGCACACTGAGCAGACAGGACTCTTATCTGTGCGAGTTTCCCAGCGATTACTTACAAAGTAAACGAGTCCAATGCAAATAAATGACAAAACTAGGATTGCTTCAGGCTGAAGCTTCCGAGACACATCTGCGATTTGTAAATCTAACACTACTCGCTATTACTCGCTTCCCCATTCATTAACATTGGACTCGCTAGACTCGCAACGAGTAGCGAGTCCTGTGCTCGGACTCGCTAGAGTCAAGCGATTCCGAGTAATTTAGGATTCGCCCATCACTACTGAGTAGCACTCTAAGCAGCAGAGCTTAGCAGGTGAGGATGCTTCACTATAGCAATGTAACAGAGACCAGCAAGGTAGAAGTGTTGAGTGGGTCAAAAGACTCACTGTAGCAATGGAACAGGGGACAGCAGTATAGTGGCGTTAAACCTATTAGTTTACTCATAGTAATGCAGCATAACAAGATTTGTTCAGAAGGCACAATTAAGGGAGGATTAGCAAGTATAAAAGTAGCAAGACAAAACCTAAGTAGAGGCAAGAATGTTTATTACTCCAATACACAGATAATGTGCTATCACCTAAATCCCAGAGCATAATCACAGAGGTGCACCTTGTATTATTATTATTATTACTATAATTACTATTAATGTTATTATTTATTATTTTAGCGCCCATTATTCCATGTAAAAAAGGTCATACATAGACAAGTAGAATAATCTTGAGCAATACAAGGCACACATAGGTACAGGAGGAGAGAGGACCCCACAAGGGCTGACAGTCTATAAGGATGGGTGAGGATACAGTAGGAGTGGGTAAAGCAGCGGTTGGTGGCCTGATGCACTCTACAGTTTGTAGGCTTGTCTGAAGAGGTGGGTCTTCAGTTTTATTTTGAAAGTTTCCACAGTTGGCAAGAGTCCGATATGTTTGGGCAGAGAGTTCCAGAGTATGGGGGAAGCATGGGATACATCATGTATGTGACTGTTGGAAGAAGAGATAAGAGGAGAGTAGAGAAGGAGATCCTGACAGGATCGTAGGTTGTGTGAAGGTAAGTACCAGGATACCATGTCACAGATGTATGGAGGGGTCAGGTTGTGGATCTCTTTGTATGCCATGGTAAGGGTTTTGAACTGGAGTCTCTGGGCAATGGGAAGCCAGTGAAGGGCTTGGCAGAGCTTGTTTTAAAATAGACAGAGAAACAGAAGGTGCTGGCAAGAGCAATAGGTGGTGCCATGGGGGTCAAAACAGGAGATGAATCTATGATTTGATAGGGTTCATTCAATGGAAACATGAGAGGTGAATTGTAAAAGACAGAATACAGATAGTTTAAAGGGGAACTGCAGTGAGAGAAAACATTTTAGTATATTTCATTCCCTTCTACATGATGAAGTAGAGCTGTACACGGCAGTTCTAGGATCTATAGATCTCTTATAAATCAATAAAATCATACCTGTTCCTCTACTCTGACCCCTTCTCATGGGACAGAGAATTTTCAGCATATCAGTTTCATGTAGGAGCAGAAAGCAGGAGGTGGGTATAGGGAGGGGGCATGGCAGGGGGCATGGCAGTATGATCTGGAAATGTATGTATATCTAGGAAATATTTAGAGCAAGCACCTGACAGTGAACATGGGTTTCTTTGTTTAAACCTAGTGCAGCCATAATGTTTCGGACAATATATCTTACATTAAGCCCAGTTGCAGATGACAGTAAGCAATCCAAAAATGAAATTTTCTTCTATAAAGCATAAGCATAAGTACAATTTATCTGTTGTATTGCTTTTGTATTCTGTGTTCACAATCCTTAACACAGCATTTCACTGTTTAAGCTTTCGACAATGAAAAAACTAAGGGCAGGGAGTAGATCAGGGATCTCAAACTCCGGGCCTAAATGGCCGCAAACAGTGTAGGTTTTCAGGATTTCCTTAGTATTGCACAGGTGATAGTTGAATCACCTGCACAGGTAATGATTCTGACCCCCGTGCAATTCTATGGATATCAGGAAAACAATGACTGCTTGTGACCCTTGGGCCTGAGGTTTGAGATGCCTGGAATAGATGCAATGCTCTGCCCTGTTGCTAATAGGGATAGGGTGATATCCATTGAGAAGAAGTTATGGGATATGGATAAAAATCTTCTGGCATTAGAATTAGACTTAGTGGCCAACTCTGAAGGCATTACAATCTGTCCTTGCAGTGGTGCATTGTTGCTACCCAAAATATTGAGCCATTAATTTTTGTAAAACGTGCACTTTATCAAAAGCTATAAAGTACCACTGAGCTAAATGTGAAGTCAAGATAGAAGGTCTAGAGGCATTACAATGTGTCCAGGTAGTGGTGCATTGTTGCTACTCAAAATATAGAGCGTCATGCCTTTCAGTGAGAATAAAAATAAGGGGGCTCAATTTCTTCCAGTTACACCTAGTATTTGCCAAAAACATTACAGCAACTGGATCACCAGCATCTTAACGAGGTGGAAGTTGAGTTCCCAAACAAGCTGATGACTGAAAGCACATGGTTATATCCTGGTATTTTTTCTCTTTTACATTACCTTGTCCATTGCTTTGCAGCTTTTTCTATTACAATTTTGGCCAAAATATAATAACATTTCGTTACGATTTTCAACCCCAATTATCCATCCTCAATAAGGACTGGATAAGAAATGCTAGGTCCATGTATAAAAAGCCAGTAGTAACAGTAGACTGCAGTATTGGTGTGGTATAACTGTCGAATTCAACTGCTAAAACAAGTGTAAAAAAACAAACTGTATTTTGTGACAGACACACTTTGAGAGGTAGACAGTCGTAGTTGTGACACAGCCATTTTTACTAAACTCTTGCCTAATATCTTCCCTAGCCCTAGCGCTCCTTAGACAACTTTGTTTCTTCTCTTATACTAACATCCCTCTTGACGGTAAGTGGCAGGAGCAGCTCTATGCCTGATATCCACTCTTCAGTGGTTTAAGGACCTGAGGTGATATAATCTCAGCTACTCCAAACCCAGTCACGTGTCCCGGTTACATGACATGAACCAGGAAGTGCCACTATGAGTGGTGACACCAGCATCTAACCTCCATGCTGATTACTGTCGTTGGGCAGGGGTGCACAACCATTGAGGTGAGTGACCAATTGGCCCTAAATTCGCCCCTATACCACTGGGCCACCAGGTTCTTTTCATATTGCGCTCCCTGCCTGTGTTTTCTATTTCACGGCCACTTTCTCGACAGACACTTGAGGCTCTCTCTGACAAATGTATGACATGGACTAGGGCAGTGATGGCGAACTCCAGGCCTCGAGTGCCACACACAGTGCAGGTTTTCAGGATTTCCTTAGAGTTTGACAGTTGGTAATTTGATTGCCAACTGTCAAATGCAATGGAAATCCTGAAAACCTGGACTGGGTGTGGCACTCGAGGCCTGGAGTTCGCCATCACTGGACTAGGGCTTTCTGATGATTCATCGGATAGAATCAGTCCAGTGTTATGTTATGTTATGTTGTGTTGCGGGGTAGATCGGTATATTTTTTCTCATACTGTTTCAGCATGAGAAACAATTTGCAGCATGCAGCGTATATGGGTGTTTGTAAAAGATCAGACTGCACTCGGATGCACTCTCTCGCATCAGTCCAATTTCTGCATTTTTCTAAGGTTAGGGTCACATTTGGGAGTATGCTAGGGATGAGCGAGTACTGAAATATTCGGACTCGCTAGACTCATAACGAGTAGGTCCCGATACTCGGTACTTGTTATGAGTCTAGTGAGTCCAATGTAAGTCAATGGGGAAGCGAGTATTGCGAGTAATTTCTCTGCTGCTGGACCCTATAAAGAGGTCTGGCAGCAGAGGAAAAACCTGCAATTCTTCACTTCATTGTTTAAAAGCCAGTGGTAAAAAGACGCCAGCTTTTAAACAATGCTGACAGCCGCTGACAGTTCCCCTGTCGCCTGACAGCGGGATTCTCTGCTCCCCCCACCGCCTCCCCACCCTATCCTAACTTAGGATCGGGTGGGGAGGCTGCGTGAGGAGCGGAGGATGCTGCTGTCAGGCAGCCGGGGAGCACAGGACCGACCGCGGTCGTGAACTGAGGTAAAACCGGATTCTCCCGGATTGCCCCAGTCCGGAGCAATCTGGGACTATAGAGCCCCATGTTATGGGGCGCCGGATTGCACCGGACGGGTACAATCCAGGAGAATCCGGACCCTGAGGTAAGTTGTTTTTGACAGTAGCCTTGTTACCAGTACAGACACTCCACACATGTCCTGGCTCCATGCCTCAACAGTACATCATGTCATGTCTGTGTGTGCATTTCTAACTTTGGCTCCGTTATCATTTCAGGAATCTGGCCACCGGGGAAAGCTATGCCTCCTTACACTACCAGTTCCAGATTGGCTGGTCCACTATCTGCGGCATTGTGCCTGAGACGTGTGAAGTGATATGGACAAAATTGCAGCCTCTTGTCATGCCACCAACCACCCCCATAATCTGGTGCCAAAATGCTGTCCGTTTTGCCCAGGTGTCCTAGTTTGCCAACTGTATTGGTGCCCTGGAAAGCAAGCATATCAGGATCCGCAAGCCCCCAAATAGTGGCACCAACTTTTATAATTATAAAAAGTTTTTTCTATTGTTTTAATGGCCAATGTGGATGCACAAGGGAGATTTGTTGCTGTGGACATTGTTGCATACAGGCGCACAAATGACTCTCGTGTCTTTAAAAACAGTAACAAGGGGAAAAGCCCTATACAGCAACCACTTTAATATTCCTCCTCCATGCCCTTTACCTGGCACAACAGCGCCCAATGTCGCCTATGTGGTTGTAACAGATGAGGCTTTCCAGCTGTTCATGAACCTCATGAAGCCATGAGTTAGCCGCACCCTCACCCATATCTGGCGGAACTTTAATGCCCTGTTATGTTGAGTGTGCTTTTGGGATCTTGTCCTCGAAGTGGCCGGTCCTCCTCTCCGGCATTCAATTGCAGCCCCACAATGTGGAAAGTGTTGTGAAGGCATGCGTGTGCTTACACAACTTCATCTGCTGCCATGACCCCCTCATAGTGGACCCCTATGAATGGGATTCTACCTTCATTGAGCTCCATGATGCCAATGTCTGATCTCCTGTGGCTGCCATAGAAGTGCGGAACTAATTTTCTGATTATTTCATGAGTGACGTTGGTCAGATACACAGCATTGCAGATACACAGCATATTTGATTGTTGTTTGTCCTTATTTGGCAAGACTATCCTCTATTTGTTTCTTCTTGGTAATGTGTGTTCATTTTTGGCCATCACTGTTTGTGAACCTTTACGTTTATTACAACCGTACCTCAATCATTGTTTTGTTCTGTGTTGCCAGCATATTAAATGAATGTTTGTTACACGTTATGTGATGTCGACATACACAATTAAGGGTACATGTGTGCCGCGGCCAGATTACATGCCTACAATGGCCACTGCTGCATGGTAGTCCTAAATTACTTCTCACCTTCATCCCTCAAACAGCAATGATGCCTTACCATGTCAGCCAAAATGTGTCTGTGTTTTCTTCCCCATGGCACACCCACCACCACTTTTTCGCGTGCTGAATTAAACGAGCATGTATAGTGGCTACACTATTCACACATAATATAAAATTATAAAACAACAAATACAAAGTCAACTACAAATATAAGGCCACAGTATGACCTGTGGTGCACCCTACTCTGCCTCTGCCGATTCCTCATCACATAACACCGTGATGTTCAGTGGTGTTTTCTGACAGTATTGGGCAACGAGATTATTCAATTCGGCACAAAATTGGAACCGATATTGAGGGTAAATGTTTGTGAGGCCTGGCATATAGGAGCACATCATCTGCTGCCTCTCATTGATGGGCTGGTTGTTGTCTCGGCTCCTCAGTTCATCCAATTGTCTTTGCATGGCAGTATTTTGGGTCCGTAAACTGTCCTGTAGGCGATGCAGCCCATCCAGGATGAGCATGCCCGTGTCATCTTTCTGAAGACTCCTCCGCTTAGGCCGAGTCACATGAGGTTGGCTACACCGGGGTTCTGGGGGAACGATGTTGATAGGTGCTTCAGACGGAGTGGTATGGGTGTCTGTGTTGTAACACATGGCACGAGGTCTTCCCCCAGTTCCCTGTTGTCGTGGCCTTCCCCGCCACTTTCGACAACATCCAAGTCCACACCCGCTGTACTGCTGTATGTCCTGTATTTTGGAAGAGAAAAAAACATAAGACACATGTACTACACATGTTGCTATAATGAACAGTATAATAAATAGTAATGTGTAGACATTTATGTATGCCCTTTAACCGTTTTTGAAGAAATCTCAACTGCTTGAAATGCTTGTACAGACCGGGAGGTTCAGCTGCAGACCCACTCCGCTATTTTTCTTGATCTTTCACATCACAGACATACCGATCCCGGATATACTTCCATCGCACGTGCACAGTTCGTGCTACATGAATGAAGTGTTAAACATTATGTGAACAAGGTAAAAAAAGTATGTGCTCACTATCCTTGAGGCAATAGGCTATTATTTGAGTGTTTTTTGCTTAGCGAAGCCTGGCTCCTTAACAATCTGTTGCTGACGTTCAAGTGTCATTGCCTTATAATTTGGGAAGAGGTCTTGGTAGATGGTGGCCCAAATTTTTCTGTTTTTCAAAACATTCTGATGGCCAAGGTGACCCTGGTCCCAAAGAGAAGTCTGCGGGTCAACCAAGTTTATCAGAGTATCATTATCGACCTTGGGCCTTGGGTTCGCCCTCAACGCCGCTCACACTCTTTTGGGTTCGTTTCCCTGTGGCCTTAAAAGAAACCGAACAAAATAAATGAGATGGTGACCACTACAATCAGGCCACACAGACATGTTATGAATGTTAATGCATGTACTTTTATGGATATGTTCCATGCAAAACTACTACAATGCCCTTAGCGAATGTCATACAGGCCCAGTTGATACACATACATAACTAATGGAGGTTAAAAGTGTGCACGTAAACAGTAGCCATACCTCTGGATTCTTAAAATTCTGTTCTTTATTATTTTTTGAAAATTATATAAAATCATTCAGCGTGCTACCTGAGCATTCAGCTAGCACGCTGAATAATTTTATAATTTTCAAAAAATAATAAAGAAAAGAATTTTAAGAAGACAAGCACCGGTGGTTTCTACTTCACATTGTTTCCGGGGCAGTTGTCAAAGCTGCCACACCAGGTGCAGGAATCCAGGAGGTTAATGGGCGGTGGAGCGGCCTTCCCTTTCCCCTTTCCATTTGAATGAATACCTCTGGATTGGCTTCCTCTCACAACTGGTTTGCTGCACAGATGCTTTATGGCATCCTTTGGAAGGCTTCTTCACCTGTGCATGTGAATGGAACATACATATGTGAGTTTGGCTTCGAACACAGACATGATAAATGCAAAGCTATCAATATATGAACCCCCATCTGTGTCCCTATAACATACCTTATGGCGGCTGTGTGACGACCCGCCCTTGTGGGATTTTGGGTGAATGGAGTATATAAGGTCAATGTTAATCCTGCTCTCTATCCACCTGATGAAGATAGCGAGGGCTATCATAAAGCGTTGTGGCGTCAGAGAGCAATTTCAATTGTACTAATAAAATGTCAGTATACAATCCTAAGCCTCCATTCCTGTTGCCTTAGCGCTCTATAACACCGCAATATCCTCCTTTCTCTTGTGGGATTTTTTGGCTTTGGACCCTTTTTTGGCCTTTTTCTGGGGCTTCTTGCGCTTTGGTGGTTTAGTGGGGAAAAAGAGGAAAACATGGGTTAATGTTTGTAAAACATATCACAAGTGGACATGAGTAGCAACACACAAGCCCCACGACTAACACATGGTAAGTCACAATGATGTATGCCATCAAAAAAACATTCCTTTTATGGGCTCGGGCATACTCATCAGAGTTTGACTGAGGAGACTCTGAAAGGGCTGGAGCAGTGACCCTGAAGGGCTTCTCCATATCTGGACGGGGCTGTCAGCTGATTGTGTTTTTGTGCAGCTCCAGACTCCCCGTTCAGATAGGGAGAGGCGATTCAGGGTCACTGCTCCAGCCCTTTCAGAGTCTCCTCAGTCAAACTCGAATGTAACTAGATAAGTGTGTCCAAGCCCTATTAAGAAAAAAGTCCTATTAGGCTGCTTTCACACTGCAGTTTTTTCCCTGATCAGGTTCAATCAGGTTTGTTTGTCAAAACCAGGAGTGTCTCTAAAACTCAGAACAGGTGTCAATCTTTCAAATATAGTTTTACTCTGCAAGTTCCATTCCTGGTTCCTCTCCTGGTTTTGGCACACAAACCTGATCAAACCTGATCAGGAAAAAACTGCAGTGTGAAACCTGCCTTACCAAGGTTACAGGACATGACGTAAGGTTTATCAAGCATTCATGGAGTAATGATATTAAACGAAGACAATAAACATATGGGCCCAGGATTCCAAAATGGAATGTATCACGCTTCTTTGCCTGTCATGACCATGTTTGGTGGGGTTTTATGTGAGGTACCTACAAAAAAAACATGTGCGCCCACTAACACATGTATGTATGCAATGTGTGCGCCACGGTCATAATAATCCTATTTTGACCCTTCAGATGTGCATAGTGACAGGGAATGTGACATTTAAAAAGCATGGAACACCATGAGCCCATGAGGCACACACATGTGTCATGCCGTGTGTCACACATGTTAGGTAACTTTAGGAAGATGCTTACACAGAGTCTGCACACTTGCATACATTACCCAAAAAACTTACTTGTTTGGCTCCAGATTGTGAAGATGCAGTGGAGGTGGACGTGTTCTGAAAAAGGAGAATGTTCAAATGACTGAGGGCCCATACATACATGCATTTGTGTGTACATACGTTTAAATATACAATGGCAAGTGGGCAAAGTATTATGTAGCAGACTCATGTATAATCACGTGTAACAGTAAAAGTGACCCTTACCACATGGGACATTAATGTGATTTTTGTGTTGCCATGGCCTGCTTCATGCAAAAAAACATATTTGGTGTGATACAGCATGTTTTAGACCTTTGGAAGAAGGTGTACTGACACACACGGGCCAGGTGGAGCCAATGTGGGCCACAACACAGACATTACATGTTGTCCTAGACCACATGACACTATGTACTGCAAAAACACACTGTGTGAGATAATACAGGCCCCACACGTCTTGTAGGCGGTATTAGAAACCAAATATGAAAAATGGTCACATGTGGCAGAGTCCATGTATTTTCACAGTGAAGTTATCCGCAAATGTTGTGTGTATGGCGTTGTAATTTAACAGGACCGCAACACCACCGCGTGACATGTGTAACATATATGGTCGCACCAATGAATAAGGTGGCTGAAGCACGAAGTAAACACTTGTCCAAGAAAGTTCTACATCAACCCCCCATTAAGGGTCAGATTAGCGTTTTTTGTTTTCATCCGGATCTGGTTTTGAGCACTAAAATTGCTCAAAACCGGATCCGCAGCCCATAGGCTGCAATACAAGAACCGCATTCCGGTTTCGCTACCTGCATGAAAAATCATGCAGGCAGCGTTTTTCAGACCAGTTTGTAAAACGCAGTGGGGCTGCTATATTGGGCTCCTATGGGAGCCCATCCGGTAACCGGATTGCTCAGAATGTGCAATCCGGTTGCCGGATTCTTTGTTCATCCCTGCTGCCGCAGGGATGAACAAAGGGTTAATGTTAATAATTGACGTGGGCAACATGTCTGTAGGGAGTGCCCACCCTCCCTAGAGACATGCTGTCCACATAGTTAGGTATGCATTTGGTTAAGATGTGCAAGTACAGCCTCTATCCAGGGTCCAGAAAGCATTAACATTAGGTCTATGGGCAGCGCACCACCATAGACATAATATTAATGCTTTCAGGAACCTGGATAGCGGCAGAAACAGTACGCACATTACGTACTGTATCTCCCCCACAGCGAGGAGCCGCCGGGTTTCATTCAGAAAATAGTAAATGCCGACAATAGCCGGCAATACTGTAATTGCACATATTAACCCTTCACATGCCTAACTATGTGGGCAGCATGTCACTAGGGAGGGTGGGCACTCCCTACAGACATTTTGCCCACATCTATTATTAACATTAACCCTTTGTTCATCCCTGCGACAACAGGGATGAACAAAGCATCAGGCAACCGGATTGCACATTCTGAGCAATCCGGTTACTGGATCCGGGTTTAAAGACACATTGTGAACAAAAAATGTGTCTGAAGGCTCATACGATTACCGCATCCAGATTTGGATGCGGTAATCGCAATGAGCCTTCCAAATGTGACCCTAGTCTTAGTCACCTGCTACAATTATCTGCATTCACATGTACACACTGGTCACAATACAAAACAAAAGTGAAAGTAACTTACAGAAGATTCCGAGGGTGATGACTCGGACAGGGTCTCAACATCAGTGAGCTCAGAGTCAGACATCTGTGCATGTAACAGAAGAAAACACATATGCTACATGTGTTTTGCATGTTTGATTGCAGCATACATGATGAGAACACATAACACACATGTTTACATACCTTGAGGGTGCAGTCACAGCTAATTGGACTTGGACATCTGGGGGCAACAGCACACTTCCTGTTTTGCACCCCACCATATATGGCATGCCCAGGTCACGTGACCTATGACATCACTGATTTCCCCAAAAAATATACAGAAAAACAATAACGTATTTGTTAATGCACGCCTCTATATGGTCTATGCGTTACCGGAAGTGTCGCCCATAGACTGCCATTATAAAAAAAACACTAGCGTTTTTGAAAAACACCCCAAAAATGCTGCAGACCGCATTTTTTGGTGCACTAACAAAAATGTCTAGTGTCAAACACATTGCACTTTTTGCATGGGAGCCTATAGAAGCATTACCGCTACCGTTTTTCAACATTCGGAATTCAAAAAAGCTGACTTAGCGCATTCATGGCACTAATGTGACCCAAGCTTAACACTACTACTCTAATCTGCTACAATACTGCTGTTGTACAACTCACTACCTGTAGTATTTTATCCAGAAAAGGAAATTGCGGCACATGTTATAATTTTTTTTACATGTAAACAAAGTTTGTTACCTATGCTATTCTCTGCCCTTGTGATTTTTATTACATAGGGAAAACTATGAGGCAAATGTGTGTTAGATTTCAGGAACACTGTAGATCCATGCCTACTGGGAAAGGGTCACAGCACTTCATACAGCACATTCCAGACAAGCTTGAATCTGACTCTAAAGTCCTGCACTTTTGTGGTCTACAAATCCAAAAATTGGATTCAGAGGAGGTAACCACATTAAAGGGAACCTGTCACCTGGATCTAAGTCCCTACAATATCCCTACCTGTCCCTCCCACCTTCCTAGCTGATCCCTCTCTGAGCTAAATCCGCCCTATAAAGCTGCAGAAAAATAAGTTATAACTTACAGGAGTCCCTGAGGCTTGGGGACTGGAAAGGCGGCCCCAGGCTCCATTGTGCCCTCCTCGATGGTGCAGCGCACGCCCTGCTGGGCGGTGTTATTCTTTCTTGCAAGCCATCTCTTTAATTTGTAATCTCCCACCCTCTGTAGTACTATCAAGCACCGGCCACTACATCACTTCCAACGCAGTGCATTATGGGCCACTCACGTGACCACCCCCAGTGCATTATGGGCCGATCACGTGATCGCCCCCAGTTCATTATGGGTCTGATCACGTGATCGGCCCGGCTCCGTGCATGCGCAATGCGCTTATTGAAGCTGGTCCGATTAAGTGATCAGGCTCATAATGCAGTGGGGGAGATCACGTGAGCGGCTCATAATGCATGGCACCGAAAATAACGTAGCAGCCGGTGCTTGATAGTACTACAGAGGGCGGGAGATTACAAATTAAAGAGGTGGCTTGGAAGAAAGAATAACGCCGCCCAGCGGGGCGTGCGCTGCACCATCGAGGAGGGCACAATGGAGCCTGGGGCCGCCTTCCAGTCCCAAGCCTGAGGGACTCCTGTAAGTTATTACTTATTTTTCTGCAGCTTTAAAGGGTGGATTTACCTCAGAGAGGGATAGATAGGGAGCAGGTAGGGAGGCACTCCTCAGAAATTAGTTATGATGGATTCTTGACACAAAAGCGCTTGGAATTATGGGGTTAAACAACAAACTCGATATGGCAGTATTTTTGTGAGGCACAATGACTGCAGCTTTTGAGATTTTTTCATATTTTTTTTTTTAAAACATGTTTTGTCCTGTTCATTGCTCCTGCTTCTGTATATACTTCTGCTTGATAAGCTGTTTTTAAAAGTTCTGTAGATTTTTATATGTTTGCATTTTAATATGTGCAGTTCTCAACAACTGTTGGTAATTGTGAGGAAGAGGAGGAGATGTATTACCTACCTCTGTTAGTAACTCGTATACCAGACCAGTTGAAGCACAAGTAGGGCAAAATGGTCCGTCGTCTGTTTCCAGTTGGTCTGCACTGGATTAACCCCCACTGCCTAGCTGTCACTTTGCTTGCTGACACCACACTTTTAATGATAATGGAATGAAGCCTACCTTTTATGGTAACTAAAAAAGGAGAAGGGCGGCACTCACCGGGTAAACGAGATGGTCTCCTTATTCCAAATATCGGAAACAAACAAAGTGCAGGGAGGGGGCAAGAGGAGCCGCCGGACTACGGCACCGTTTCGCGACACGTGTCGCTTCTACGGGTCCAGGCACACAGAAGTAAGTGGGTCGCCATGTTAAATACACGTGCAGGCCCTTCCCACTTCTGTCATCAGGTTCCAATTTTGAACCTGTCAACTTTATTAACACATAACAAAACACATAATGCAAAGCAAAACATACAAACGTACATAAAACCTGTAACAAGACAAGAAACTTACAGACACCTATAGCTGCGTCCTTGTAGGGACCCCGCACAGATACTCCATAGGACCACCGCACCGATCTGTCCCCGCTGGTCCCTGTAGTGCCATACACAGACTCCACACTCAACCCATCGCGTCTGGGAGGGGGCGTGGCTACGGCCGGGCACTGAGCTCACAGCCAATCGCTGCAGCCCTCCAATAGCCCAGACAAGAGTAGGGGAGTGAGGAGCAGGCTGATATTGTTCCCACTGTAGCAATACAGCATGAATGCTGTAACCAGCGCGTCCGGGCACTGTAAGTGCCCAGAATCGCGCTTCTTGCACAAGGGAGCCCTAATCATAGCCAGATAGGCAGAAAGTAAGAAGTAAAAAATACCTTAATGGGAAGTTCTGCTTTCAACAAACAGGAGAGAGCAGTCTATACCTCCTACTACCAGGGAAGAGCAATCTAGAAAATAGTAGTAATAATAAATAAATAACAATAAAGCAGCGGGGACCATAACAGGGCAATGGACTCATGGAGCATATGTGGTAGAACCAGAGCATAAGCACTTAAAAGGTTAAACATCATTAGACAGATAAGTCAAAAAGACCCACAATGACAGATAAATATCAACTGGTTAATACACAGCTTAACAATGCAGATTCAAGGTAAATGAAACATGCATAGGTCACACAAACCGCTGACCGCCACTCCGTGGCTTCACAGCGTCCAATGCATTTTACCTGAAACAATAAAATACATGAAATAAGGTTAGAAAAAAGGGGGGGGGGGAAAAGAAGAAAAGAGAGAAAAGAGGAAAAAACAACAACAAAGAGAACGGCCGGAGTCAAAATAACAAGGAACAAACAGACCTAAATAAATAAGCATAGCCTTATACTGAAACGCAAATCATCGGAGTAGAATGCCATTGAATCACAAAAAAACTGCGAGATCCAGTTTGTCATTAAGACCCAGTGCTCCTTGAGCATCTGTATTTATGATGCACCTCGCTTCCTCTCTCAATAACTGCTTATGCGCATTACCTCCTCTCTCGTTTCTAATAACTCTCTGAATACAGGCAAACCGCAATAGATCAGCATTACCCCCGTGCACGTTCTGCATGTGCGCAATTAATCTAGGTGACCCTTTTCCAGACGAGACTGAATTGTAGTGTTCACGGAACCGATGGAACAGGGGCCGTATAGTTTTCCCCACATAGAACCTATTACAGGGACAAAAAATCACGTATACCACCCAACTGCTCCTGCAGTTGAGAAAGGATGATATTCTGTGATCTATGGCCCCGATCTTCAAATGGGACCCGGGCAGATAGTATTTGCACCAGTTGCAGTGAAGACACTTAAAGTTACCCTTCACCGGACCGGAAGGCAACCAAGTGGTTTTAGAAGGGAGTGCTTTAAGATGTTTTTTAACCAGTACATCCCCAAGATTTCTGCAGCGCCTGTAGGTCACCACAGGCCTTGGGTTGTCGGTCCTTGCCAGTTCCCTATCTGCTGCAATCACGTGCCAGTGGCGCCTGATGGCCGCAGCTATGGTTCCAAACATTGGGCCATGTCAAAAGCTGAAGAAAAAGTTTTTAACACAATCCCTGCACCCTGTTTGTTTCCGATATTTGGAATAAAGAGACCATCTCGTTTACCCGGTGAGTGCCGCCCTTCTCCTTTTTTATTTGCTATCGCTGGTACTTTGGCTGTGCACCCCCGGTGGGAATTCGCCATTCCTGGAAGGGAATTCAACCGTGACCTTGGCCCCGCTAAGTGCCCTGATTGACTTGCTTACTATTGACCTTTTATGGTAACGTGTGCCGCAATTTCCCTTTATAAATAAAGTTCTCACCGCTACCCGGAGCCTGGGCTTCAAAAAGCAGAGCACCATTTTCTATTGGTGGATCTACCTGGATTCTGGTTCCTTGGATTCACACAGCCTGAACAGTTGATCAGTGAGCGGTGGCATGCTGTAGTCAGTGCATCTGTTTTTTTTTTTTCTTTTTTTCTATACCTGTAGCATTTTTACATTATTTTTAATGTTTCCTCTCTCTATTTCTATTGCTAATCTATGATCTGTAATGTCATTTCACCACTTAGATTTACTCAAAATGAACTGCTGAATTTCCTGCCTCTGGTTTTATTCCCTGCCTTTGCTTTTATATATGCCCCCCTGGTTATCTGTGCACCACCAGCCATACCATGTGAAATGAAAGCTGTGATGTAAAATGGGGAAGCCTGCCTGGCCGCACCCAATGTCATAAGAACCTTTTCTAGCTCATGCAATCTTTTGCATTGTATACAATGGAGGTAGATATTGTTGGTGATTCATACATCAGAATCTTTTTTCTACCACGATGTACTTTACTGTTCTTCAGATATTTTTCTAAGAAATGTATGAATACATTGACAAATTGGTGTAACCAATTGTCTTTGAACGATATCAGGTTGTATATGACCATATCCTTAATTTTTAACACAAAATTGTCAATTTACTAACACTTTTACAGGAGTGACAAAATATGAACTTGTGCCTTCTATACCATAAAAAGGTACTGCATGTGTGTAATATTATAGGAAGCATATTTTTTTTCAAAAATAGTGATATCAGGAAATATAGCTGTAGACAATTTTAAAATCACACTATGTGACTGCAGATTTAAGAGTCTTGACAGTGTGCAGTTTAAACACTTTTATGGGTCCCCAGTATTCCCAGCAAATGTTGGCAGCCACATTTCTGCAATTATGCAGGTGATGTACTGGCTAGAGACTCTAGTCGGCATGTGACAGCAAATATTATTATTAGCATTATTATTTATTTATATAGCGCCATTAGATTCCATGGCACTTTACATATGAATAGGGGAGAAAGTGGACAAGTACAGTAAATGTGGACATCTAGTATACAGATAAAAGAGGGGAGGGGACCCTGTCCATAAGGGCTCATAGTCTACAGGGGCAGGTGAGGAAACAGTAGGAATCATATACTTGCAGTCACTTGACCGCCAACTCATGATCGGAATAGAGGGGAACCATGATAGTTTATTCAGATTGGGGAGACTGATTTAAATCCATATTACTTTGAAAACAATCGAATTCACGAATAGCCAACCAAATTCCTAATGCAACAAAGCTGCTCAGAAAATAATAAAACTTCGAAAAAACTTCTAGATAACCAAATATGGAACTTTCAACAATCTTTATTGCTTCCTAATTAGATTCAAATGGTAATTTTGCAAATCCCAGCTTTAGTACTAGAGTTTATGCCAATGGGTTATATGGTGTTTGCAATGTAATGTTCAAAATTCATTAGACAATTCTAATATTGCTTTAACTGACGTGTATGTTTTTTTCATTTCATTTTGACTATTATCTTCTTTTAGTATTCACAATTGACAGGTAACATTACTACAATATCTGTCCTTTAGCAAGGACAAACTAAGAGTGTTAGTTTCTATAGCAACAACCTTCTACACATGAATGGTAAACATTCAACTGCTATACAGTCTCTTTACACTGAATAAGGAGATATAAACATTTGTGTTTGCATTGTGGGAAGGTACTTGTCAATACTTTGCATTATTTATGGTGTAGTACCTCAATTCTGGAAATAAAGATATATTTTCAAACTTTTCTTGAAATAAATTAGACATCAAGGCCTAAAAAAATTGAAATAGAATTGAAGGGGTTGTCGTAGACCTGTGGCCTAACATACTGACAGATCATCAATGTCTGATCATTGGGGGTTTGACATCCAGCACCCCTACTGATCAGATGTTCCCTGAGTTGCTGCTTGCCGAAGCTTCTCAGTTTTGGAGCTGCACAACACAGTTCCTTTGGCTGTATAGTCGCCATATCTAGGTATTGATTGGAATAGAGAGCGGGTGTACAGTATCCAGCCACAACTACTATACAGTTGAAAGTGCTGTGTAGCTCCTCAACTGAGTATGGCTAGGGTCACATTTCAGTTTTTTTTAAAAGAAAACCTGATCAGGTTTTGAGCTTTTAAAAAGCTCAAAACCGGATCAGGAAACGCTCCTCATAGGAGCCTATTATAAAAACCGGATTGCTTCACATGCAATCTGGTTACCGGCTCAGGCTCTGCAGCCTGCATGAAAAATCATGCAGGCTGTAGTTTTTGGAGTGGTTCTGGCCACCGCAATGCGGGAACCGGATTGCTCAGGATGTGTAATCCTGAGCAATGCAGTTACCGCATATACTTTGCTTATAAGCCTTATAAGCAAGGTTTTGTCAGTGTTGTAAAAGCTTTAATTTGATTATTAAATGTGTCTATACTGTCTCTAGGGGGTGCCCACCCCACCTAGAGACCTATCACCCACTCAGGTGGGCATATTATGATTTAATATCTTATGTACAGCAGCTGGCTCCTGTCAGCTCCTTTACATTTTTATGAATGAAGGCGCCATCTCCTCTGAGAGCAGCGCGCATATTTTAGCTATTGTAGGTATAGTATGTGCGCTGTCCGAGGTCCTTATACAGTAAGATCTATGGGCAGCGCTAATAATAAAATTAAAGCTTTTACAACACTGAGCACAGTTTGCTCATCCCTGCAGCAGCAGGGATGAGCAAACTATCTAGTAACTGGATTGCTCCGGATTACACATCCAGAGCAATCCGGTTACCGGATTGCGGCTTGTCTGAAGCCAATTGCATTCACCGCATCCGGATCTGGATGCGGTGAACGCAATTTCACTTATAAATGTGACCTTAGCCTATATCCATCCTTTGCTGACATAGGTAACAGCTAAACGTCAAGGGTGTCTGGTGTCACACTGATCAGACATTGATGACCTAACCCGAGGATAGGTCATGAGTGTTAAAGTCTCGATTAACCTCTTTAACTCATTACACTAGCTTATACTACACATTAGATATGTTCATGAGAGGTTTGAACAATTTACAAAAAAAATCTGTAGTGTGCATGATACAAAATATAGTTTACAACCTAAGATAACTGTGATTTCATCTAGAATTAACAGCTTCCAACTAGCAAATGGTTTAATAAACTACAAGACTAAAACTTTACTGTTCTGTTTGTTACAAATAGCAAAATCCACAAAAACTCTCAATACTGTGACACATAACAGCACATTACATTCATTCCTCCAAATTTTCCCCAATGGAAACATAAGAGTCTTCGAAAATTGCTACCCTGGCAATAATAATGCTTCCGATTTGCGCACAGTACATTAAAAAATTCCTGAGTACAAGGAAATGAATGTCAAACATGACTATATTGTCTTACATCTTGATTTATGTGCGCAATGACATAAAGTTATATACAAATATTTTATGTGGATTCTTTAAAGTTGAGGTTAATTTTTTTCTTTACTTCAAAATTTGTTAAGTAATCAGCATAAATGTTATTTCTAAATCTGAAATTGGTATTCAGTGCTGTAGAAGGTATTTGTTCTTCATTATTTTTAGTAATGTATAACTTTTACATTATTAGTTCTATAAAAGTGAAATAAAGACAGAAATATTTCTAAGGGTACTTTCACATCAGCGTTTTTTTTAAATCGCGGCAGATGCGGTGAAAAAAACGCATCTGCCGCGATTACCGCATAACCGCTGCACTTGCGGCACACTTGCGGCAAGCCCCATACAATGTATATGCGGGCTTGCGGCAGGTGCGGCAAGTGCGGTTTTGGCACTTGCTGCAGGTGCAGCCGTGAAAAAAACTGCGGTCAGCCGTGTTTTTTTCGCGGCCGCACCTGCCGCAAGTGCCAAAACCGCACTTGCCGCACCTGCCACAAGCCCGCATATACATTGTATGGGGCTTGCCGCAACTGTGCCGCAAGTGTGCCACAAGTGCAGCGGTTATGCGGTAATCGTGGCAGATGCGTTTTTTTCACCGCATCTGCCACGATTTAAAAAAAACGCTGATGTGAAAGTACCCTTAGATGTTGTAGTTACATACCCTGATAAATCGAAAGATATAGAAGCCAATCAACAAAGTCAAGGTCACAATAATTTGGGTGTTCCCTAACTCTAGTGCACACCCTGTCCATGTGCTCTGCCAGGCCTCAAATTGGAAAAGCATTGGAATCAGGCTTAGCTGATAATGTTACCCTGAAAAATGGGTGGATAATGGTGCACAGCACGGTATAGACCGCCCACACAACCCAAACACAAAAACCTTTTATATCTCTTGAATTTAATTGATAGACTGACATACCAACACATGACAGTCCTTTTTATGCTGATCAAAGTTGCAACACTTTTGTTTTTGCTCCCACTTTTTTTAGATGAACTCAAAGAGGTAATACCTTTTTATGTAAACCTTTTTCTTTTAAATGTTGTTCACAAATTTGTCTAACTCTGTGTTAGTGAGCACTTCTACTTTGCCGAGATAATGCTTCCACCTGACAGGTGTGACATATCAAGATGCTGATTAGACAGGATGATTATTGCACAGGTGTGCCTTTGGCTGGTTACTTTAAAAGTCCAGTTTAAAATGTGTAGTTTCACATTTATCACAGAATCACACAGCACAATGCCACAGATGTCACAGCTCATGCCACAGATGGAATGTTCATTTCTCTACCATAAGCCATCTCCTGAGGCATTTTGGAGAATTTGACAGTGCATCCAACCAGCTTCACAACCACTGACTATGTGTAACCATGCCAGCCTCCGCATCCAGAATCTTCACCTCAAAGATCATCTGAGGCAGCTGCCACAACAATCAGTTTGCATTTTCAAGTAATTTCAGCACAAACTGTAAGAAACTAACTTAGGGAAGCTCCACTTGATGGCAGTTCATCATCTAAACCATCATGAGTGGGCAAATGCTGACATTCGGTGGCTTCTGCCATGTTGGAGAGGTGTTCTCTTCATCAATAAATCCCAGTTTTAACTGTACAGGGCAGATTTCAGATTGACAAATGGTGGTCACACCACATACTGACTAGTTTTCTGGTGTAACTGGCCCCCAATACTGTAAAGCTGCAAATTTTAGAGTAGTCTTTAATTGTGAGCAGTCTAAATCACAACTGTGCAATAATCATGCTGTCTAATCAGCATCTTGATATGCCAAACCTGTGAGAAGATTGGATTATCTTGGCAAAGGAAAGGTCTTCACTAACACAGATTTAGGTAGTGAAGAGCAAACATTGCTTGAACATTTTCACCAATTTCATATCCCAACCACGTTTAGCATTGATTGTTCAGCCCCTCAAACACAAACGGTTTGCTGAAGAGTCAGCTAGTTCAGGTTTTGTTCGGTAAGGCTAGGATCACATTGCCTTTTTGCTGTCCTATCTATATCTGTAACTATCCATCTATCTACAGATGCATGGATAAATAGATGATAGGATAGATGATAAGAAAGCTGGATCGATCTTACCAGTCTCCCGCTGCTAGCTTCCTGGGCTGCTCATTAAGCTTCATTCATATTCATTGCACTGACTGACAAAAGCCAATCACAGATACTCACTCTCTGTACCAGCATCTGAGATTGGCTCTTTCATTCAGACTGCAATCTTACAAACTGTACCATTGTCTGTGCTTGCTTGTCATACACAATAGTATATGGCAACCAACCTGCCGTTATAGTGTGTAAAATAAATACGTTATGGATAAAAAATGTGTAGGACTTTGCTGTATTCTTCATTCTTAGCACAAATAAAGTGGACAACTGCGGGCTGCCGCCCTCAACTGCCTAGTTTTACCTTGGCTGGCAAAAAAAAATGCTTGGGCTTTGCCCTATTTTTAAATGCCAGCCAAGGTAAAGCTGTGCAGCTGGGGATACTATTATAAGCGTGTTGGGGCCCATAGTTATTGGGCCCCCGTATGCTATAGAATAGCAGCCTTTGGCTGCCTCAGAATTAGGCACAATGATTAGACGCAAAGCCCATGCATTTTTTTTGCCAGCCAAGGTAAAACTAGACAGCTTATGGTGTCAGCCCACAGCTGTCCACTTTATCTGTGCTGAGAATAAAAAATACAGCAAAGCCCTAAGAACTTTTTTCCATTATTTATGATGGCACAGTTTTTAGAATTACAGTCTGAATGCAACAGCCAATCAGAGATGCTTTCACAGAGAGTTAGTATTTGTGATTGGCTGGTACTGATCAGTGCAGTGAATATGTTTGAATCTTAATGGGTGGCGGAAGCAGGCAGCGGAAGAATGGTGAGCTCGCTCGTCCTGTGTGTGTGTATATGAGCAGTTTATCAGCTTTTAGACAACTTTGAAGGTGTTTTCTATGTGTTTCATGTTGTATGCCATTGATTCTAAAGGGTTCATGGAGGTTTGATGAACAGTTTATCAATCAATTTGGCGAACACACCCGATGTTTTTTCTCATCAAGTACTCAGATTTAGCTCTTCTAATAAATGCTTAAAATCTGGGATGTTATTCTTACCCTGGTTGAGTCAAAGCTTTGTGCCTCCGCAGGGTTAAGTATAACAACCCCCAGCCAGTTGCTTTACTTTGGCTGGTATCACCAGTTTTTTAAATAATTTTTTTTTATTTTTTCACTAATCTGAACAGTTTAGTTGCCATATTAGCAACCAATGACAGACACTGCCACAAGGGGTGGATGGTGGCTCAGTCTGACTGCAACCAATAACAGATGCTGTGACGGTGCCACAAAGATGGGAGTTAGATGAAGAGTAATATTCATAAGGTTTAATGAGCGGGCCCAGATGTGTTACAGGGGCGCGGTCAGGGTTCTTGATAAGTGTGATTTAACTGCTTTTTAATAAGGTAGAAGAAAATCATTAGTACAAAAGGACTAATGCTTTTTTCAACCAAACAAAGGACAAACATAGCTGAGTTTACTGACTGTTTAGCAAAGCATTCGGACTCCCAATTCCAAATCTGAAACGTCTATGCTTGTGCCAATTTTTAAATTGGTGAAAATGTTCAAAAGAATTTGCTTACCACTAGTGGTGATTAGAGATGAGTGATGTTCGATTCGAAATGTTCACCAATCTCAAATTCGACCCGTTTTGGGCAGTGTTCGAGTCATTCGACGAATGCAAAGAATTAGCTTCAAATTCGGCATTTTGAGGTTATGTTCAACAACAGTTCGTTCACCAAAAGGACCCTATAAAGTGGTCTGGGGCAGAGGAAAAGGCTGAAATGGGGGCATGATTGTTTAAAAGCCGGCATAAAATGCTTTTAAACAATCATTCAGCCCGATCTTCTGCCCCATGCCCCCTCTCATCCCGATCCTGAGCAACACCAGGGAACGGGGAGCAAAGGACCCGGGCGGGGAAGTTGGCGGCAGTGAGAAGACTTCACTGCCGGCTTTCCTGCTCTGTGCTACGCTCCTCGATCCCTGATGCCCCCTTCCTGCTCCCTAGAGCTGCTCCCTCTGCCCGGTCCTAACTTAGGATCAGGTGGAGAGGTAGCGGGGGGAAGAGATTAGGGAGCTTTAGGGTGTGGGGAACGCAGCACAGAGCAGGAAAGCCGGCAGTGAAGTCTTCTCACCGCTGGCTTTCCCTCCGGTTATTTCAAATGATCAGCTGATGCTGATCAGCTGTTCATTTGAAGTAGCCGCGGTGGTGCGGTAAGGGAATGTTCATGATGATATTCATAGGAGAAGATAATTTTAAAAGATGGACTAACTGTGTTTGATTCTAATAAGAATGGTAACTTTACTAGAAATCAGCGCATGTTGCTACATGTTACCATGAATTTGGGCTTAGGGCCAGCTGATAAACAAAGCCGGTAACTCTTTATTACATGAGTAGAAGCCATGTGAGCTGGATACAGTGCCAGAATGGTTCTCTGAAAACACCATTTTCTGGGTGGCTCGACTGAATTCAAAGCGGGGAGGAAGCTTGACTCCTTATTTCCAACCCCACTAGCCATTGTACCTGGCTGGACATAGAAATAGCGCGAATGGCCCCACAACATTTTTTTTATTAATGAGAATTCCATTGAAAATAATCTGGAATAAATAGCGAAGCCTTCCCCTATATTTCTGTTCCAGGCAGGTACAAATAGGCACCTTGGGTTGATGGCAGCACCTTTGCTGGCCTGCTTGTACCTGGCTGGCATACAAAATGATGGCGGAAGCCCACGTCACATTTTTCTGAAAAATTCATAAAACAATAAAAAAAAAAGGTACTGCTTCTTTATTAAACCCTCGACCATCATGTCTGTGACAGAGTAGATGGTCGAGGAGTTAGTAGAGATGCAGTCCCTTTTTTTGCATTGTTTTATGGATTTTTCGTAAAAATTTCGACGTAGGCTTTGCTGTATTTTTACATGCCAGCCAGGTACAGCAGGCAGGAATGGGCTGCCCCCAGCCCCCAGCTGCCTATTTGTACCTGCCTGGAAACAGAAATATAGGGAAGTCCTTTTTCTATATTATTTAATGAATTTCGTGAAATAATAAAAACAAAAAAATGCGTGGGGATTCTTGCTATTTCTGTGTCCAGCCTGGTACAATTAGGCAGCTGCAGGCTGGAATCCACAGCGCAGGGAGGCCCAAGCTTTCTGGGTTCCCCCCCACTGCGAATTGCAGCCCGCAGCCACCCCAGAAAATGGCGCATTCATAGAAGCACCATCCTCTGGCGCTGTACCCAGCTCATCCAGGGTCCTGGTGCAGTGGCTCACTGGGTAATAAAGGGGTTAGGGCAAGCTTTGTATTATCAGCTGGCCCTAAGCCTGAAATTCATGAGGTCACGCCAATATTAGACATGACCGCCATGAATTTCAAGTTTAAAAAAAAAAAAACACAGAGAAGAAATTCTTTATTAGAAAAAATAACAAAACAACACTTAGACTCCATCTTTATTAAAAAATGATCTTCCGTAGAACCTCTACCAGAGATGTAGCGGAGCTCTACACTGGGTGGCCATGGGAAAGTTCATGCGAGTTCATGCTGCATGAACTCACATGAACCCTGACAGCAACGCGGCTACTTCAAATGAACAGCTGATCATTTGAAATAACCGGTGGGAAAGCCAGCAGTGAGAAGACTTCACCGCCGGCTTTCCTTCTCTTTGCTGCACTCCCCACTCCCTGATGCCCCCTCACCGCTCCCCCCTCTACCTTCCCGCCTGATCCTAAGTTAGGGACGGGCGGCAGGAGCAGCTTTAGGGAGCATGGAGGGGGCATCAGGGAGTGGGGAGCATCGCACAGAGCAGGAAATTCGGCGGTGAAGTCTTCTCATTGCCGACCTCCCAACCTGCGTTTTTCGCTCCCCGCTCCCTGTAGCTGCTCCCCCCACTGGTCCTAAGTTAGAAGATGTTTTATATGTGTTTTATATGTGTATGCATGATGTTCGACGGTGTTCAATGAACATTCGACGAGCATTCGACGAACACACACCCAATTCGACAAATCGAATTGAATTTGAACAACAGGGTGGTGGCTCATCTCTAGTGATGATGTGAGTATTAGTTGTTTTTCAAACCTTTTGATGGGCATTTGCTGTTTAGGTATATATTGCTGAATCTGTACAAAGTGAGTTACAAAAAGTCCACACATTGATAAATGCTGATTTTTGTAATATTTGAGTAGAATTTAATTACTTACATTTTTTTGCTTAATTCTACTCACATTAAGACACACTTTAAATATATGGTATATGATATCATTTAAATATTACATTGTAAGTAGTATTCAAACTCTTACTTTAAAGTAAATAGCATAAGTCTTAAACAGAAGACTTATCTGAAAGTAAAAATTAGTGGTCAAGCACGGTGGGTGAAGGTTTTGTTCACTACCTACCATTCTTGTTAATTGAGAATGATCTGGATTAAATAATCTTTTACAACTCAGAAAAATTACTGCCAATGGCTGCAATTTTGCTTAGGCTGCCTTCACATCACGATTTTGGAGCATCCGTGTGTATCCGTTTCAAAACGGATACACATGGATCCAATTTTGCCTTCCATGTATTACTATGGGCAACAGATGTGTTTGGATGTGTCCCTATTGGCATCCGATTTTAGCACCATCTGTTGCTGTCCGATTTAGTCACGGCGCCAAAATTGTAGCCTGCTGCGATTTTGCTGTCCGTGACTAAAATCGGACACCATGTAACTGTGATGGTACATAGGAAGTTACAATGGGAGCCTATGGATATCGGATCCGTGTCTACATTGGATCCGATGCCGGCTTTGTGGTTATGTACTGAGCATGGCCAGAAACAGTGCTCAGTACATAACCCTGTCTCTCCCTGTTTTCCCTGCATCTTCCCTGTCTCTCCCTCCTCCATCTCCTCTCCTCCCACTGGCCTATCCTGTCCAACCTATCTTTTCCCCTGTCCTGTCCCCTCTCCTCTCCCCTCCTTTTTCCTCCGGTATGTAAAAAATAAATCTCCTCTTAGAGTATACTTCACCTGTCTGGTGCCTCCGGGGATGCAACTGTCTCCATCTGGGTGCAGGACCTCTTGTGATGTCAGCTGATCGGCTCTGTGATGTAATAACAGGTCCTACAGCCAGACGGAGATGGTCGCATCCCCGGAGGCACCGGACAGGTGAATTATCCTTCGGGAGGAGATTTATTATTTTTTACATACCGGAGGGGAGAGCAGAGGGGAAAGGACAGGGGACAAGACAGGGGAGAGGAGAGGGGGGACAGAATAGACCAGTGGGGGGAGAGAAGATGGAGGAGGAGAGAAACAGGGAGAACAGGGAGAGACAGGGAAGATGCAGGGAGAACAGGGAGAGACAGAGACCACAGGATCCACATGGATCCAGCATAGAATCGGATATGGATAGCTATTTGCCATCCGAATGCAGGGATCCATGTGGATCCAAGGCTGTCCGGGGATCCTGCAAAAACAAGGATCCCCATGGACAGCCCAAAATCGTGATGTGAAGGCAGCCTTAAATTTGTTTGTAAACAAAGTTAAAAGAAAGCTCGATATAGACTAGAGAAAGGAGCGTCACTCACCGCAAAAATGAGTCGATTGTTGTCTGGCTCTGCACCCCCTCCCTCCCTGCACCTGTAATCCTGCAATGGACTGAATAAATATCCACATGACTGCCAATCGGTGAGTGCCGCTCCTTTCTCTAGTCTATACTGACTTGTTTTGTGCTCGAGCTGAGCAACACCGAGTGGTTGTGTCGCAGCTCACATATTGGTTTTGATGGCCCGAAGATAGGAACCAATGCCCATCTTTCTCCTCTTAACCTGCAAAGTTGAAAGAAAGATCTGCTTTATGTCAACTAAGGATTTTTGGAAAATTCAATTTGAGCTCAGTGATTGACTTCAGCGATTAAGTGAGCTAATGATGTGCCATCACCACTACAGCACAAACTAGAGACTGGAGCAGCAATGTAAAACTAGTCTAAGTCCCAGGGAGAGAGATATTTTTATTTTACATTACAGATACTGCTCATCTTTCTAGATATGGAAAACTCCTTTAAGGTAATTGTACTCTTAACAATTGATCTAAGTTTATCAGCTTCATCAAAATTCTCTGTTGAGCGATAGTGTGCTCTTCAATTACATCCTTCTTATGCATGGAGCGCAAAAATGATGAAAGGTAATTCATCACCCTACCAAATTTAATACATAAATAAGTGACTAAATAAACTGTCTGATCAGAAATAATTGTCATTGAGCATCAACATAATAGAGTTCTTAAAAAATCAATTTGTCCTTGAGATGATTTGACTTGTTTCTTAAAAACGTAGCAAACTCCTTGATCCTTTACCTGCAGTATGATGGATTACATTAATTAAAGGGAATTCTTGAACACTATAGAAAATGAAATATTTTATCTTGTGTTTGTATTTTCTCATGCACATGTAATGTAGAATGATATTCTGTATGTGTGGGAGACTAGAGATAAGTTCCCTATAATCAAAATCCACTGTGTATAAGTGCAGTACTGTATATGAAACAAGCAACAAATACAAATAAAAAGCACATTGATGCCTATTAAATATTTAGCTTTTGTTAAATTATTTTTTTTAATAAAACTTTTATTAAATAGGGTTAGGCTTTCTGTGTTTGCGAACTTCACAGGAATACTGTAATATGGCTCTTGCATGAACAACTATGGAACAGAAATTTACACTATATGTTTCCGACAGTTTTTGGAGTAAATATCTCCTATAACAAACGCTGACTGCAAACATTTCTCTGATGTTTTTTCAATCTTACATTCTTCTATTTTTTGTGCAACGTTATTAGAAAGTCAGTACAAAATTTTTACGAAGTGGTATTATCCTCCTCTGAAATTACATCTTATTGACTCTCGAAACTCCATACTTTGTTGGAGAAACTGTGCTTTCACAGGTACCCTGAAACATGTGTTTTGGTCCTATCCAAAGTTGAAGCAATTTTGGATAGATGTCCAGACTTTGATTAATGTTGTTATGAATCTTGATGTTTTTCTCACTACAGAACTAGATCTGCTTCTTATAGGATTGGGCAGTTTGCAGAAAAATAAACCACCTTTATTATTGCATATTCTTTTGGCAGCTAAGAGTCTTATCGCTTCTTTATCAAAAGATAGGTTACCAACTATCGAAGAACTTATGGATAAAATTGCCCCCCATAATTTGTATGAATATGTTTTTGTCATAAGGAACAATACACAAAGTAAATATCAAGAGAAATGGTCACTTTGGGTAATGCGGTATGGACCAATGTTGAATCTTGGTTATGACTAATGAATTCAGATTTTTGTTTTGAATGATTTATTTTGACATTATTTCAAGGAATTTTTCTTTCTTATGGCCACTTTACACGTCCCGATATCGTTGTCCAACTTCGACAAAAAGTCACGTGGTTCGTGCGTTTGCGCCAATATCGTTCGTGCGTTGTGTGGTGTAAATGTGCAATTCGATGCAAGAACGATGCCAAAACGATATCTGGGGAGAAATGAGCAGGCTCTCCAACTGCCCGTTATTGGATGAACGATCTGGCAGGATCGTGCTGTGTGACAGCCCAACAACGACTTGGAGAGCAACTTCTCCTATTCACTCCCATGTTAAATGGTCGTTCCTGGGTCGCCCGTACAAGGGGGCGTAGACATCGCAGTTGTGTTGCCTGCCGATATCTCCCTGTGTGACATCTCCTATGCGATCTTGGATTTCATCCAAAAAAGTGCGCGCTCCCGTGCCGTTGTATCCAATATCGAAACGATGTTGGGACGTGTAAAGTGGGCATTATTTTTTAAAAGGTTTATTTAGATACCATACTTTTGACTAGCTGTCATTTGAGAGATTAAATATCTATTTAATTTTGCTTTGACTCCTGCAACGGTTTTCCATGCCGTTGCATATAGTTATGGTTGTTATTGTATAAACGTATACCATTGCTTATTTAATGATATATTACTTACGTATAATTATTATTTCACAGATTTTTATATTGCTTGTTACTTATAATACTGTTCTTTTTTTTAAATGTTAATAAAAAGATTTAAATAACAAACACTGATTTTGTACCATACAAGGAAAAATGTAAATGTGGGGGAAAAAGTAGATATTGTATGCTGGAACTGAGCATAATATTTAACTTTCAGGCCAGTTTATTAAAACCAGAAAGTGGTGCAAATTTTGATGTAAATCCAGGTGATTAAAATGGGGTATACACTTCATATTTTATTATGATAGTCAAAGGCGTATTAGGAGGTACCTTTATTAAATTTGTCAAAATTTACTCTAACTTTTTTTTATTTTAGACTGTTATATGAACTATCTTCCTAAATAAATTTGAGTTTATAAGTTGAACAACAATTGCTTTTGCTAAATAAGCTTTAACTTGTCTGAGAAACATAGACTGTGTCCATACACGAAGACCACTTCTGACCGCTGGGTATCATCACATCAGTTAAATGCCTTTTAGGTATATGATTATAAATCAGTTAGCTTAGGTTTGGTAACTTGACAGTTAAGCAGGTCCTTCCAATCAAAGCATGGTCTTGGTTTTATGGGTCATCCTATCACAAAGAGCAATACTACATTATGATGTCAAATTCATAGAATTCTGGTTGTCTAATATTTTTAAGTTTGGCTATATAGATAAGAAATAAATTTGAGTGGAATTGAATTTTAGTTTAATTTTACAAAATCTGCATTCATCAAATAGTGGATTTTTTTTGTAAATTGCTTCCAGGTTGATTCAGCAAAAAAATCAACTCCTGACCCCCATTTTCTGAACCAAAGGCCATAAAAAAGTTAGTAAAAAAAAGAAAACTTTATATTCACCTCCCCAGGTTCTCTGCTACTCACTGACACTTGTGCTTGTCACATCTACGAATCGTGGGCAATGGCACTTAAAATCCTTGGGAACGTGATTGCTAATCCAAGGTCTCCTGGTTTGCTGCATTCACAAAGGTAATGGTCCATAATACCCTCTGGGTCTCGTAAACTTAGGGCGGCTTCACACTGCGGCACAATCTGGTCCGTTGCTGTCCGGGATGACCCTGACAGCCGCAGACTGGAACAGCACACAGAACCGGAGGGCTAATATGCCCTCCGGTCCGATGTGCAGCCTCACGCAGCTGCAGCCTGTGACAGGTCAGGACCGCGGCTTCGCAGTCCTAAATTATCAACAGCGGGACCTGAGTGCCGCTGCACACCGGATCGGAGGGCATATTAGCCCTCCAGTTCTGTGTGCTGATCCAGTCCGCGGCTGTCAGGGTTATCCCAGACAGCCCCGGACTGGATCACGTCACAGTGTGAAGCTGCCCTTAGAGATCTTGGGCTTTCACTCAAGACCCAAGGGATTTCAACAGCACCAGTACCGATCATATGATGTGATATGGAACGGACAAGTGGCGGACAAAAATCTAGTAGTTAACATATGTTTAGACTTTTTATTCCTAATGGAAATGCTTTAGTTATCATGGACTTTTAAATACATTTAAATGTATATTTCGCTTCCAAATGTTGGTAGTTTGGGTCCCAGCAATGATTAGAGATGAGCAGATCAGGAAAAAAGTGAAAATCCCTGTTCAGGTTTTTTTGCTTGTAAAATTTGATTATTTGATAAGTTGATCTCGTTGACTTTAATATACGTTTGTTTTCTCTGGAGTCTGGATACCCTACATCATAATATATAATATGTAAAATAAAAATGAACATCCTTATTCTCACTTCACCACTCACCTCGCCAGTCCCTCAGCTCCTCAACACTACCTGAGTCATCCTCATCACATCTTTGGATTGGTATTGACAGCACTAAAATCATGTGGCCTCAGTCACTTTGCTGAGGCTTCAAGGTTTGTTAGGCCCAAGAAGGATCTGTGCATTCACCCACAAAAAAATTTCAGCGATGCTGATGCTGATCCAAGAATTCAACAAGGGAAGATGGGTGGCAGTGAAAAGTGGAGGTGTTGGAAATATATGCATAAAGTTACTTTTTTCATTATATTGGTCTTTTATGTTTCAGAAAAGTTTTGGCAGCCATCGAGAATAAATCTGCCTTGAAGCAAATTACAAAAAAAAAAATCTCATAACTGTAAATGCAGAGTTTTATAAATTTCGAGTAGAATTCCATTTCACTCATATAGGCCATGTCCACACACCTGCGCTGTAAATATACTAGCAGAGGAGATGTGTGGACATGACCACACTTTCACTTATCTCTAAATTATTATCTGTCAATTGCATAGAGGAAAACTATTGTGGACAAGAAATCGACCATTGTCAGTAAATTCACATGGTGTCTATTAGCTTTGGATTTGCTGCATAGATTTTATAGCTGAAAATTTACAGCATTAAAAATTATCAGCGATGTAAATGAGGTTTATTGCATCTTATCCACATGTACATTGAAACGCTGTGTACGTTTTCAAATTTGTTGAATGGTGTTTTTTTTGCTGAATTTATTGCAGACTTCACAGTCCTTATATACATTATGACATCTATGGCAAATCTTAAAAGAAATTTGTATTAAGGTAAAAAAGTAAAATATAGGATATGTGCACGTTTTGCATTTTGCTGCGTTTTTGTGACACCTTTTGTCACAAACCTGCATGCCCTTCCTTACCGCAGCAAAGTTTATGAGAATTCTGAATTATTGTGCCCACAATACTTTTTTTTCCCTTGCAGTTTAGATGCAGATTGTTGTCAAGACAAAAAAATTAGCATGCCAATTGTTTGTTGCATTTTGTAGCCCTCCCAGTCATTGGCTATAGTAGAAAAAAGGCATAGCAACCTCTGCACCAAAACTGCATCAAAAACACAACACAAATGCACCAAAAATACTCGTGTTTTGTGGTGCATTTTCCTGCCACAAGGTGCAGTTGTTCTGCAAAATGCTTTTCAGGGCTCCCTGGCCCTTTCCTAAGGACAAACCAATATTATATTGTCATGTTTCAGGACATTTCAGGGAGAGCTGAATCACATTGACTAATAAAACAATGTTATGCTCACCCTTTGATGTCTCATGAAATACGGCTGCACGGTTTCTAACCCTTCATCCTCCCTACTTTCATTTTCAGATATAATGATCTTTGGGTTTTCTTTGGCTGTAAAGGCCACTTTACACACACAGATATCTGTGACCAACTTCTGAACAGATCTCTGGTTGCAGTGAAATCATGGACACATTGTTCCATTTTGTAGCTGTGTACAAATGGAACAATGTATCCATGATTTCGCTGCAACCAGAGATCTGTTCAGAAGTAGGTCACAGATATCTGTGTGTGTAAAGTGGCCTTAAGCCTTAATCATCAACATTTACAGAAATAAACATTTGAAATAGATCACTCTGTAATGACTCTATAGAATATATGCGTTTCACTTTTTGTTTTAACAATAAGATCGACTGGCACACCTATCAGTGGAGGTGCAAGCATGAAAAATATTACTATATAAGAACTATCTGCTGCACACTACACATTACAAGATATAGGTATACTAGGTAAAGCTTAATGGCTAAACAATGTGTGCCGCCCAGCTTAGGGGACCGGGATACCCGGCGCAGGGTCCCTTTCCTTGGGGGAGTCACTGGTGGCTGGACCCAGGCCGTGGCCCCAGGCTGGCACACTCCTAAAAGGGGGTATTTACAGGGGATTTAGAAGTTTATATAATTTATAAAGTTTGTAGATGTTATTGTCGTGACGCCACCCGGAATAATGTGGCTATATATGGCCACCGCTGCCTTGTACTGGCCAGGGGATGATGGTGAGAGGCAGCTGAGATGGTATAGCCCTTTTCCGGGTAGGGCTGTAGGGTCCCCTGGACAGGTGATGTTAAAGTTAATGATGGATGAAGATGGAAGTATGGTGAGGAGATGTTAAGGACACAGACACTTACTTGATTCACAGCAAATTCTCTCAGCGGTGATGGTCCCAATCCTGGATAGATGGTAGCTGTTAAATCAGAGGCTGAGGCACAGATGAGGTTTAACTGGTTTCCTTTCAACCAAACTATAATACAACAAGTCCCGTCTCCGGAGTCTGCAATAGGGGTTCAGTTGCTCAGGCCCCACCGGGTCCTTTACCTCCTGCTTGCGCTGTCTATGTGGCCCTGCTGCCGTGTGTGAACTCGCTGCCGGCCTAAATCTGTCCTCTCTGGGTCCCACTCAACAGGCAACTTGAGTCCTTTGTCTCTCCCTGCTTACCCCCTCCGGGAGTACTGCTGAACTCTTAGTATGTTGCTGTGTCTGGCCCTGTGAAGCTTGTTGTTACCTCACGTTTTTCCGGTTGCTGTATTGTATATAACTAATGCAGCCACGGATCCGGTATCCGTATCTGCGCTTTTTATCTAGGGTAGATAATGATGCTACCCGATTCTGAAAGTGTTCCTCTTATCAGTTTTCTCCTCCTCAGACCGATGGCTTGGCCCTGGAAATTGTCAGTCAGTCCTCAGGAACTCAATGCAGCTCCTGTCACTCTGAGCTCCTGGCTCCAACTGTCTGAAAATTTACCTCAGACCAGTGTTTTATCTCTAGGGAACTCTCTGGTGTCTCTGGAGCTCCCCCTACTGGCCAAAGGTGGTAGTGCAGTGGCATGGCTTTCTAAGTGAGTGCAACTATTATGATCTTATACTGTGGCTAATACCCGCAGGGGCGCCACATTCCCCCTTAGTTAAGAACAGTACTCCGGGACTGTGGGACAATAAACATAAGATATAACAGATAATATTGATAGAGTCTTAAAAAAAAAAAAAAGTTACAAAAACCACTCAAGTTTAAAAAATAGAGTCTTGTAAAAAGTCACTTCAAATAGCGTCCATTAATACAGCTCTGTCCTTGAGGGCTATTTATTTGTTAGGAAAGGCACTGCAATTAGCGTCCATTTTTCCAACAAAGTTTATGAATAAACTTAAGAATGTTTAAAAAGCAGTCTTTCCGGAGCTTTAATTTACCACCTCCGGGCTGATAAATGAAAAAAGAGTTCAAGAATATACAAGTAGTTCATACAGAATAGTCTCTGTAGGTACTGAGCTTTTTAACGTTACATCTAATAACTACTAATTAACAACTAAACAAGTTCCTTTCAGATATTTCGGGTTGTAAGTGCAGTAGGCCTCAAGGCCCTCGGGTCACCGCATACGAGACCAAGTTTTAACTCTCCGTGACTGCCACTTTACATCATACCTTTTAGGATTCTATTCAACTGCATAAATTTAACAAATATACAATGCACATGAAATCTATTTACATTTGGTAGTCTGCATATCTTGCTGGTAATTGACCCTGAGTACTACGCTGTGATCTGCGTAACGCTTGTGTACTGGGTGTACTCAATGTGATGGTGTGAGTGGACGTATACCTAGTAAGTACTTCTGGTTCTGCTAGGGATAATTCCACATTTGTGGGGTTGGCAATTCCACCGTGTCCAGGACTATTATTATTATTATTATTATTACTAGGAATTTGTTCTTCCTGTCTTGGAACTTCTTGTGGTACAGGGTCTGCTTCTAATTCTATTGGTCTTGGGGCTTCTGGTATTACAGGCTCTGGTGTTTGATAGAAGGCCATCATGGGAACTACTACTGCACCATTGTAGGTTGGCCAGGTTTTAGGAAAGTCTCCTAGATAGGTGTGATATACTCCATCTTCTTCTTTTTCTTTAACAAGTTGAACCGGTACTGGTTGAATAACTTCTGGTTCAAGTTGAATGACTTCTTTTTCTTTCAATGTCTCTGGACATAGTTTTAGATTGTCTCTTGACATTAGTACTGATGTTAATCCACCATCTTTGCTTATAAGACACATTTTAGGATTGTTCACTCTCATTGGTAAAACTGTATATGGGACGGATTCCACTGATTGTCCAATTTATTAGTGCGACAGTTTCTCTTGAGCACTTGATCACCAGGTTTTAATGGGGTTGCTAGAGCATTCTGGTTGAAGTATTGCTCTTGTCTTTCTCTAGTTTTCTGGAGATTCCTTTCTACGCATTCTTGCACTTGGCGATATTGTTGTTGGCGTAGGGAGTCCCAGTTGGAATCCTGCACTTCTGCGTCAGGTTTTACAATACCCATTTCTAGATCTATTGGTAGCTTGCCAGGTCTTGCACGCATAAGGTAAGCTGGGGTACAGTTTGTGGAGCTTACCGGGACATTGTTATAGAGGTCTACCAAGTCAGGCAATTTCTCTGGCCATAGGTTTCTCTCTGTTTCTGGTAAAGTCTTTAAGAGATCGATTACAATATGGTTCATTTTTTCGCATAAGCCATTTGTTTGCGGATGATAGGCTGTTGTACGGATCTTCTTGCAGCCATACATATTGCAAAATTCTCTGAAGATCTCTGATTCAAATGCTGTGCCTTGGTCTGCGAGTATTTGTTCCGGATATCCATGGGGTCTGCAAAAGTATGTCTGGAACGCCTTAGCTGCTGTCTTTGCAGTGAGATCTTTCACGGGCACTACTACCAGGAAGCGTGAGTAATGGTCCACGATGGTTAAAGCATAGACATAGCCGGACCGGCTTGGTGTCAATTTCACGTGGTCTATTGCTACGAGCTCAAGTGGTTGCTTGGTAACTATAGGCTGGAGTGGTGCTCTTTGGTGTTTTAGATCTTTTCTTCTGAGGTTGCACGGACCACAGTTTCTGCACCATTCTTCAATTGATCTTCTCATTCCAACCCAGTAGAATCTTTCTCTTAAAAGTACTTCTAGCTTTTTCCACCCGAAGTGACCAGCACCATTGTGATAAGCTTCTAGGACCATTTTTACATCTTGTTTAGGCACAATGATCTGCCATACTAGCTCATGCGTCTTTGGATTGGTATATCTTCTGCACAGCTTTCCTTGGTACAGGAACATTTTGCCTCTCTCTTTCCACAGTTGATGTGTCTCTTTCGGTGCATTTTCATTGGGATACGCACTTTGCTCAGTCAGCAGTTCTTTCACCAACTTCACAGCTGGATTGCTGTCTTGAGTGTCAGCCCATCTGTGGTGTGCTAATGGGTTGAGATTCACCTGTTGATGTTTCTGGTAGGCACTGGATTGATACTGTCCTACCTTGGGACGATAGAAGGCGGGTAGTTCAATTTCTTCAAGTTCTACCGGTTCTTCTTCCACGTCTCTCAAGTGCGGCATCCGGGATAAGGCGTCTGCATTTCCATTCTTTCGGCCTGCTCTATACTTGATCACGAAGTTGTAATTAGACAGCCGGGCTATCCATCGCTGTTCCAGCGCACCTAGCTTGGCTGTATCCAGGTGGGTCAATGGGTTGTTATCAGTATAGACGGTGAATTCTGCAGCTGCCAAGTAGTGTTTGAAATGCTCAGTCACAGCCCAGACTACTGCCAGTAGTTCTAACTTGAAGGAGCTGTAATTTTCAGGATTTCTTTCAGTAGGCCGGAGCTTTCTACTTGCAAAGGCGATGACTTTCTCCTTGCCTCCTTGCTTCTGAGATAGTACTGCTCCCAGTCCCACATTACTGGCATCTGTGTAAAGGATGAAAGGTTGATGGTAATCGGGGTATGCCAGAACTTCTTCTCCGGTCAATGCCTTCTTCAACTTTTCAAAGGAATCTTCCCTCTCATCACTCCACTGGAAAGGAGGATTGCGGTTTGAAGGCTTCTTCGACTGCCCTACCAGGATGTCTTGTAGAGGTGCTGCTAGCTTGGTGAACCCTTGGATAAATCTACGATAGTAGCCCACCAGTCCCAGGAATTGCCTCACCTGTTTCACGCTGGTAGGTCTTGGCCAATCCCTTATTACGGTTACTTTCTCGGGATCCGGTGCTACTCCTTCTGAACTTACAACGTGTCCCAGGTATTGTACCTTTGGCTTTAGAAGGTGACATTTTGATGGCTTGATCTTCATACCATACCGGGATAAGGCTTCGAACACTTCTGCCAGATCTTGTAGATGTTGTTCGTAAGTCTTTGAGTAGACTATTACATCATCTAGGTACAGAAGGACGGCTTCAAAGTTCTTGTGTCCGAGACAGCATTCCATCAATCGCTGAAAGGTACCGGGTGCGTTGCAGAGTCCGAACGGCATACAATTAAATTCACAGAGACCCATCGGGGTGGTAAACGCTGTCTTCTCTTTATCTTCCTCAGCCACAGGGACTTGCCAATACCCACTTGTTAAGTCTAAGGTGGAAAAATAGTTAGCAGATCTTAAAGCGGCTAATGACTCTTCAATTCTAGGTAAGGGGTAGGCGTATTTATGGGTAATGTGATTAATCTGCCGGTAATCTACGCACATTCTCATGGTTCCGTCTTTCTTTTTAACTATTACCAGAGGGGCTGCCCAGGGGCTACAACTGTCTCTTATTACCCCGGCCTGTTTCATCTCCCTCAGCATGTCTTTAGCACATTGATAATGAGCGGGCGGTATGGGTCTATATCTCTCTTTTATTGGTGGGTGGTTACCAGTAGGAATTGTATGTTCTACCCCTTTAATCTGTCCGAAGTCTAATGGGTGTTTACTGAAGACCCGTTCATATTCTTCTACTAGTCGGTACACCCCTTGTTTTTGGTGGGTAGGTGTTGAATCTGTACCTATATGCAACTGCTGACACCAATCGTCTAATTCTCCACTTGAACCATTGTCGTCCGCCTGACATGACGGATTCAAGGGCCCAATGGCTATGATGGCATTGTTGTCAACAGTGTATAGCTTGGCCATTGTAGCGTACCTTGGTAAAGTGACCTCTTCCTCTCCACAATTCAAAAGACGTATGGGCACTCTTCCCCTGTGTACCTCGACTATTCCTCTAGCCGTTAATATCGTGGGTCTACTATCAGTGTACACAGGCTCTACCAAGGCTTGGTAATCTCGTCCTTTAATACCAATGGCTGCTCTACACCATACCAGCATTTCAGTTTTTGGAGGTATTACTATAGGAGTTGGGTCACTTACCCTCACACTGCCGATTTCTCCACCTGCAACCTTTACTTGTTGCTTCAGCACCAATGCTTTTATCTCTCTCCGAAGAATTCTCTGCTGGCAGGATTGGGCAGTTTCCGCAAATTGCTGTAAAATAGTAATAACCTCGGAAAAACAATTTTCTAAAACATTCATGCCTACCAATACAAAAGGTTCCCGTCGGTTAACATCAACAATTATGATACCCTGATTTTTTAATTCTGCTCTACCAATCTTAATGGTCATCTCTCTAAATCCTACTTGCGGTACCAATTTTCCATTACTAGCATATATACTTAGCTCAACATTAGATGGTCTTTTATCAATGTCTGAATCTGCCCAGTACCTCTTATAAAGGATATGTGGTATAGATGAAATCTGGGAACCAGTGTCCAACAAGGCATTGAGGGGAATACCGTCCAGCACGATGGGGATAATAGGACGTCCTCCGACGTACTTATCGTGCCAGGATGTTGGGCCTTGAAAGTTCACTCCTGCGAAGCGGCCCGCATTCCCAGGGGATCCTTGTTTAAATCACAATTGCGGTCGATGTGGCCTGGCTTCCGGCAACGGCGGCAAATAGGCTGTCCATCCGGCTGGTAACGGTCGTTGGGTCGTCCTCTCCACGCTGGGTATCTCTGGGGTCTCATCCAGGGAATATCCTCTCTGCGGTTCGCCAACTCCATCTTGGGTGTAGTCTGTGATTCTCTCATTTCCTGCATGGTTTTAGCCATTGAGGTGACAATGTCTGTTAGAGAGTCAAGCTTTTGCTGGAAAGCATCATTAGCACTGGCCTCCAGGGGCTTAACTGATGTCACTGGCATTCTCTGTTGTTGAGGGGTTTCTGTAATGGATTGCTCAGGATCCTGATCCCAAGGTGCCTCTGCCTGCTGGAGACGAATAGCGCTCTCCTTTAACTGGGCAAATGTCACTTCAGGGTCCTTGAAAGTCAGCATACTCGCATGCCCTCGATGAGAAGGGGTTAATAGTCCCTCAATGAATTGATCTTTTAGCAATTTATCAGCGCCAGTGTTAAACATTGGTTCAGCCAGTGTAAGCGCTTTAAGGGCCTCCTGTAAATTCAGGGCAAAGTCTCTCACACTCTCATTGGCCTTTTGTTTGCAATTGAAGAATTTGGTCTTCGCTTTGCTACCAGCAGTAGTTTCAAATACTGCCTTTAATCCAGCTAGAATATGCTCAGCAGTGTCTTTTAGATCAGCGGACCATGCTGTGACTTCTCGCTTGGCATTACCACTTAACTGTGCCATCAGCAAACCGACACGCTGAGCTTCTGCCATTGGAAACATGTTTAAATAGGCCAGCAGTTTTTCTTTAAAATCATCAAAAGTATTAGGCTTACCTTCATACACTGGAAGCCATGGAGCACCTGGGGTATATGGCATCAACATCGGCATAATGGGCACTGCACCTTGCGCCGCTGTGCTGCCGGGCGCTCTGTTTTGTGCTTCAGCTGCATTTGTGTCGCCGAGTGTTTCGGCGTCTCCGTGCTGCGACATGTTGCGCCCCCTTAGTTAATCCGGACCCTTCCGGTCCTCTGCTTCCGTCGGGATGGCGTATAATCGTTCCGCTGTGCAGCAGGATTGGTTTTCCCCTTTTGCCGACGTCAGAGCTCTCAGCTTGGTGCCACCCACAAAGACACGCCCCCTGCTGCTCCCGCTCGCCGCGAGCTCAGTAATGGCGGAATCTGAAATTTTTCAGTCAGATCAGAGCTCAGGGCTATGACACAGTTCAAATAGCAGTCTCGTGCTGTGGCAGTTATGAGGTAATTAGTGATGATGCAATTTTACCTCAGAGGCTGGCGGCCATTTTGTTTCAATGTTAGTCAATGGGGAAAAGTCTATTTCAATGGTTTCCAATGGGAAAATCACCTTTTGATAAAAAAGTCAATTTTTCTCGGATTTTCTCACAATTTTCGGCATTAATCACGGCACACAGTACCCGATTTAACCAGGCACGGTAAATCCTGTTCGTGACGCCAAAGAGAGATGTGCCGCCCAGCTTAGGGGACCGGGATACCCGGCGCAGGGTCCCTTTCCTTGGGGGAGTCACTGGTGGCTGGACCCAGGCCGTGGCCCCAGGCTGGCACACTCCTAAAAGGGGGTATTTACAGGGGATTTAGAAGTTTATATAATTTATAAAGTTTGTAGATGTTATTGTCGTGACGCCACCCGGAATAATGTTGCTATATATGGCCACCGCTGCCTTGTACTGGCCAGGGGATGATGGTGAGAGGCAGCTGAGATGGTATAGCCCTTTTCCGGGTAGGGCTGTAGGGTCCCCTGGACAGGTGATGTTAAAGTTAATGATGGATGAAGATGGAAGTATGGTGAGGAGATGTTAAGGACACAGACACTTACTTGATTCACAGCAAATTCTCTCAGCGGTGATGGTCCCAATCCTGGATAGATGGTAGCTGTTAAATCAGAGGCTGAGGCACAGATGAGGTTTAACTGGTTTACTTTCAACCAAACTATAATACAACAAGTCCCGTCTCCGGAGTCTGCAATAGGGGTTCAGTTGCTCAGGCCCCACCGGGTCCTTTACCTCCTGCTTGCGCTGTCTATGTGGCCCTGCTGCCGTGTGTGAACTCGCTGCCGGCCTAAATCTGTCCTCTCTGGGTCCCACTCAACAGGCAATTTGAGTCCTTTGTCTCTCTCTGCTTACCCCCTCCGGGAGTACTGCTGAACTCTTAGTATGTTGCTGTGTCTGGCCCTGTGAAGCTTGTTGTTACCTCACGTTTTTCCGGTTGCTGTATTGTATATAACTAATGCAGCCACGGATCCGGTATCCGTATCTGCGCTTTTTATCTAGGGTAGATAATGATGCTACCCGATTCTGAAAGTGTTCCTCTTATCAGTTTTCTCCTCCTCAGACCGATGGCTTGGCCCTGGAAATTGTCAGTCAGTCCTCAGGAACTCAATGCAGCTCCTGCCACTCTGAGCTCCTGGCTCCAACTGTCTGAAAATTTACCTCAGACCAGTGTTTTATCTCTAGGGAAATCTCTGGTGTCTCTGGAGCTCCCCCTACTGGCCAAAGGTGGTAGTGCAGTGGCATGGCTTTCTAAGTGAGTGCAACTATTATGATCTTATACTGTGGCTAATACCCGCAGGGGCGCCACAAATGAATAAAGCTCATACAAATTTGGGTGAGGAAAATGCAGAAACTGCTAGGAATGTACATTGAGAATTTTAGCTGATGTAATGCATTACACGTGAGCCCGATAACCAGCAACAAGGTATTCTCATGTATATCGGGTCATACCGTATGCCTCTGTCTGCAGTGCCTCTGGGTGCATTTTAAAAACTGCATGTATGGATGTGGTTGGAAACCTGTCAAAACAAGGAAACGAACTAGATGGTAAACTGGACTGGCTATCAGGTGGTGAAGGGTGCTCAATCAGTAAAGTGTACTTTTTTTTCACTTTTTGTTTTCAATTACTGAAAAAAATACATTTTTTTGTAATATTCTAATTCATTAAGGCTCCCTTCACACCACGGTTTTTCCCTGATCAGGTTCGATCAGGTTTCTGTATCAAAACCATGAGTGTCTCCAAAACTCAGAACAGGGGTCAATCTTTCAATTATAGTTTTTCTCTGCAAGTTCATCTTCTGGTTCCTATCCTGGTTTTGACACACAAACCTGATAGAATCTGATCAGGGAAAAAACCGTGGTGTGAATGGGGCATAAGATACACCTGTATATGGTTCCTCTGGAATATATGGTTTCATCCAATGTTACAACTGAGGGATTTCAAAATACTCTGTATAGTTCTGTACCTTCATAAATTTGTAGGTACTGTAAGAAGAAGTAATTAGATAAAGTATGTCATTTCTTATTGGATACGATTACATTGTTTAAATTGTATTTTGTGATTTATTGTAACGTAAAATACATTTTCTGAGCCCATGACACTGATAGCTTAAATCTATGAGGATGGTGAGGTATATGTAATAATAGAACTTTTTGGTGTTTCATGGGCATTTTGATCGAATCCATACTTTGATGGATTAACCAATTCACTGTTTCAACAATGTTGTGTAAATTTGACCTTTTATTATTGCATTTGGATTGGTTAACTGCTCTTTTCTATAACTTTGTGAACTAGAAGTAGGAAACTGAGAGAAAATTGAAGGTCAGCTAAATTACAGAATACTGAAAAGGTCAAACCAGAGCAATAAATTACCTCAATTTTAAAAAATACTACATAATATTGTCATAAATTAATTTAGACTTTGAATTCTTGGCACATTAAGAATAAAAGGGATAAATGGATTTAAACTAGAAGCAAGGTTGAATAAGTTCACCTCTCCAAGTAACAAGTTAAGACTTAAGTGTTTTTATTCCAGAATATTAGAAGGATACATTGTGTGAAATACAATATATTAAAATTCCTGTTCATTATTTTCTGTGCTATATTTAGGAATTAAATCTAGTAAAATATATTATTACTATATATTATTTTTTGCTTGATTCCTTAAAAATAAAATTAAGAGCAGTAACATATACAAATATACTAACTATAATTAAAGAAGTGACTGTTAATAAACTATTCATACCATGTTTCCCTGAAAATAAGGCCTAGTGGGGGTTTTGCAGAACGACTAAATATAAGGCCTCCGCCGAAATTAAGACCTACCAAAGTTTTATTTTTTAAGCATACCCACCTAACAGAAGATCAGGGCATGCAGCTGTGATCATATTTACCATGGCCTACCCGTCAACGTTGTCCTGGTGAGTGCTGCTGTATGGTATTCCAGTCACTGCTCTGAGCTATCCAGTTAAGCTTCAATAGAAGTATGGTAAGCTGCTGGCCAACCAGAGGCCAGCAGCAGCCAGTCAATCAGAGGCCAGCAAGCTAATGTTGGGTCATGACGTTACATGCGGGCCTCTGATTGGCTAGTGCCTGCTGGCCTCAGATTGGCTGACGGCTTACTATATATCTATGGCAGCTGAGCCAGAGAGCTCAGAGCGGTGCTCGGAATACTGGTACACACAGCAATGACCACAAAGGACCAGAAAGAAAAGGTGTGTGAGGTTTGGGGGTGTTTAAGTGTGTGTAGATGTTTTAGATTTGATTCAGTGATTTACATATTTGAATACTACTATTTAGTTTAACAAACTGCAAAGCCTGTACTACAAAATACCTGAGTTTTAGCTGTGTTCATATTTTTCTGCCTACATGAATCTGGTTCTTTGATAATACAGCATTTATTTAGGTAGAACATTCCAGAAAGTTTTATAAATGTTCATACAGTTGTGGCCAAAATTATTGACACCCCTGCAATTCTGTCAGATAATACTCAGTTTCTTCCTGAAAATGATTGCAATCACAAATTCTTTGGTATTATTATCTTCATTTAATTTGTCTTCAATGAAAAAACACAAAAAGACTTGTCCTAAACCCAAATTGGATATAAATCCACACCAAACATAAAAAAGGGGGTGGACAAAAGTATTGGCACTGTTAGAAAAATCATGTGATGCTTCTCTAATTTGTGTAATTAACAGCACCTATAACTTACCTGTGGCACCTAACAGGTGTTGGCAATCTCTGTAAACACAACATTATTGAGGTACATGTAAATAAGAGGCAAGGAAAGCCCGGAAATAGGCCGAGCTGTGAGAGAGAGGAGAGCTCTGGAGTAGACACAGATCCTATAATGAGGAACCTGGAGAAGTAGTGGTACGATCACTTGTAAGATGAGTGCTTAATCAGGGCATGGGCAGCAGAGACCAGCGACACCCTACGCATGTCGCTGCAGCTCTGGACAACTTTCTCTAGGGAAAAGAGCTGTCTCTGTGCCTGCTGTGTACCTTTTTATGAATTAATAGAAGTGTGCGCTTGCCGCCTCCATCGTGCGGTCGCGTCCGGAAGTGGGCGGGTGCGAGGGTGCGGGTAATGCAGTAAGTTTAGTAGCCATCACTTAGCGATGGCCGCGCTTGCACAGACTGGCCGGTCAATATGAGTTGCGTGCAGTGCAAGTAACAGGGAGGGAGCAAATGTAAGTGGGTCCGAGTGGAGGTTAGGGTGTAATATGTAATCATAGTAGTATAAGAGGAAAGGAGAGTAAAAGGAAAAAATAGAGAAAACAAGGGAGATAAATGGAAAGATGGTATTTAATGAATCTTACCAAGTAAAGTCACAGATGGCAGCTTGTCCATGGTTCCACAGATAAGAGAGAAGTATTAACTTTAGGAAAGAAGACAATTGTTAATTAAGCAATAGTAATAAACAGGAATAAACATCCAAGCCTTGGTCTCTTCATCTAAATAAAGGAAAAGAAAGAGGTGGATGAATTATAATACAAGGGACATAAAACGTTGTGCTCTTAAGAGGGGAACCTGGAAAGGAATGCACAGGATCTAGTGAGGACAGCAAGATTGTCCAGCCTGTGAAGAATTCAGCTGTTACTCCACAAAATGTGGGGTGAATAAGAGATAAGGATTGTTAGGGAGCATTTGTTGGTATAATGTGAGACCTAAGAGATGGGGAACTGGCGAGCAAACCAGTGTTGAGACAGAAAAAAAGCACTATTCTAGGGAGAACCAAAAGTTCAAGTAGGGCTGGATCTCAAAGATAAGGGGACCATAGGCAAGGGTCCAATGTGCAAAACTGTTACTGATGTACACTGGAGCTCTGTAACAAAATTTCAAAATTTCAAATGGATGGAGTCGAAGTCCTATTTATAAAGCAAAATCACAACCATACCAAAGAGCTTACTCATGTAGGGGGTATATTGACCATCACATTGAGAGTCTGATGGTCACAGCAAACATAGTGCTTAGCACAGTTCGTCAATATCAATCAAGGAGGTTCGAAATAGACAAACACCAAAGAAATCATAGGCCATCTCATGGCCTTGACTGATGCTACAAATTTAAGTCCAGATTTTTCTCTTAAACAAACAACAATGGTGAAAGTACTGGGTAGTGTGTTTCCTTTTGTGCTCATTTTCTAATAAAGATTTGATTTAATGTATTATTCATTCAGATTTATCCTTGATCCCGGTTAACATATGCACATTTTCTTGTCCTTTACACATGATGTTATAATGTGACTGAATATTTTTGGACAAGAGGGAGCTAGTTGGGATGAGCGATGTGGATTTAAAGTTTGGAGCTCATACCAAACACAGACTTTCAAGAAAAAAACAACCTGGTCTTCAGGTTCGGAGACCAGGTGATTTATGTATGCAAATCACTGGAGCGAGCATTGTTGTGTTTGGTTACACTCGGTTCTCGGCCCAGAGCGAGCTGCTTGCAGTATTTTAATGGCTTACACAGGGAAGTAAAATCAGAGTTATCAGATGTAATGTTTACCAAAAATGAAAAAGACAAAACTACACCCTCCCTTCCCTGTAAGTGTTTGGCTTATTGCTGGCTGTATGTGGGTGGAGATCCAAACTGCCAAATCAGTGACTTCCAATGAGGTTCAGGTCAAGTTTGCGTCCAGAACAGAACTTCACAAAAAATTTTGGCTCAACCCCCAAGATCCTGAATTTCCATGGGTCGGTACATCCCTAGTGGCTAGTAAAAGAGGAAGAGAAGAAATTACGGATGATGAGCAGTGGAGGAATAATGAAGTGAGCAGTAGTTTGAGTATAAACACTTTTTTTGTTTTTCTTAACTTTTTTAATGGTTATCATGGTTCAGAAAAATAAAAGCCAGTACCAGCCAAAATTTTGTACATTCCACAGAGAAGCAAATTACCAAAAAAAATTTTTGGGTGAATATAGATTTTTGGGAAAATGTTCACTCATAATGAATGCTTTACTCATAATAAAGCATTCTTTAAATATCATAACGTATAATTTAAATATCAGGTCTAATGTGGGAATGTATATTGTGAAGCAAATTACATAAGCATTATACAGAAAACATATTGGAAAGCAAACATCGTTTGGCAAGAAGTGTGGGGCAAGATTTTGTTAGCAAGCTGCCAATCATGTCCATTGAGAATGATCTGGTTTAAATAGTCTTGTCTTCAAGGAAGTGCATATTTATGATGATTGATAGATCGTGTACTTCTGAGCAGTCATGTCAAGCAAAAAGGATTTAATCATTGGGAAAATATGTGTTACATGTTTTACTTGAATTGCTGATTAAATAGACTCATGCATTATTCACTATTTTCAATACAAGATTTAATTTGTTTAGTACTGTCATTATTAGTGGTTTATTAAACTATTATTAAGTGTATAACCTGTACATATCAATTGAACCTTCAATATTAGATGCAAATCAACTTTATTTTGCTTCAAGGACTTGATTAGTATGTTCTATATGTTACTGAAGTCTCTGAGACAATCTTTTCTTTCTCCAGGGTCTGCCTGTCTGACAGCTTTGTCAATCAACATATTTCTCCCCAAGCCTTCGTTCCAAAAATCTCATTTTAAAGATTGTTTGAACCATTTTAACCAGCTGCTTTGAAACAAAAAATATCTGATTTGCATTTTCATTAGTTTTCATCCTGTAAATGAAACAAAATGTCAGAACCCCTACAGAAATTCTAGTATTTAACATACATAAAAAGAAGGATGTTATATTTTTTTCTACTATCACGTACAGAACATGAAGCAAATCATATTTTAATGCATTAGTGATGTTAACAGCCATCAGTTGAAAATCATGTCAATCACGCCAAGCTTACAACCTGCAATGAGACCCAGTCCATCGCACGTCTCATGTTCGGTACTACCCCCTCCTGATGTATCCCCTCCGGTCCCCCGTAGACTGTGAGCCCTCGCGGACAGGGTCCTATCCCCTTTTGTTCCTGTTTGTCCGGACACCACCATTATATTGAACTTGTCCTCATCTACCCGTTATCATGTAAAGCGCCATGGAATCTAATGGCGCTATATAAATAAATAATAATAATTATAAACTCATACACCTCACCTCTAACTCCGGTGGCAGCAGTTTTAAAAGTTCTTTTGATGACATTTATCATAGAAACAGAAAAAAACAGCACTGTTGCGCCACACCACTAAATTTCACCACATTATGGTTCTATTAAATGAACACTAACCTTTCCAGGTTGTGCACGAATCCGCACAACCAGATTAAGCGTATAGAGAGATAGGGTCCATAAAGGTGATGAATCATCAGTACCTCTGTGTAAAGAGAAGATATTTTATGCTCCTTGAGTTAGTGGAAATCACTTCCTAGTCTCCTCAGAGCCGGCTGATCATGTGATGAACACAGGTGGAGTTTGGATGATGTACTGCCAGGTCCTGTGGACTTGCCCAAGCTGCTTGCTACACCGCGCTCCCCGAAGGGAGAATAGGTATGAATGATAGAAGGAGCGGTGTTAGAATGCGGTGCTAGGTAACACAAGATCAAGCCTTCATAGAATTACCTTAAGTTTATTACACAAAGCTGCAGGGTGCGACCACAACGCGTTTCGACACACAAATCGGCGTCTTTCTCAAGTGGATCCACTTGAGAAAGACGCCGATTTGTGTGTTGAAAGGCGTTGTGGTCGCACCCTGCAGCTTTGTGTAATAAACTTAAGGTAATTCTATGAAGGCTTGATCTTGTGTTACCTAGCGCCGCATTCTAACACCGCTCCTTCTATCATTTATCATAGAAAGGTTTTTCTTTTTATTTGGCTTTGCATAAGAGGCATTATCGCCCGGATTCATCAGTGCCGTTCTGATTCGTCATGATCGGTGCCGTTCATACTGGTCTTTATGATGGTGCATGTGGGAGTCAGACACTCCTGACTCATTATAGGGTGCATAACTTTAATCTAAAAAGTAGCATGTGCTTCTGTGTACCTTGTCACAAGTATTATTGTAGTCATGAATTTGATGAGTGTGCATCACCATTCCTTATCCAATTCCACTACAGCTGTGTCTATACTGTAGAACTAACCAAAACTGGCATGGAAGTGCCAAAGTGATGTGAGACTTGAAAGTGTATTGTTAGATATATGTCGTATAATCACTTTGATGAATCGTGGCCTTTGCTTTTTTGTTATTTAAATAGCATTTTAGATCCCAGTACAAAATTGCACCATGCATTAGATAAGCATTTTTTTCATTCTTCCTTTTTCCAAATAAAACTTCAGAGATGTCGTGATGCATGCTTGTCACAAATGACAAAATGTAAAAAAATTACTTAAAATCTGAATGAAAACACTATAAAGTGCTACAACAAAATGTTTTTGTTTCAGTCCTAATGGTGATACATTTTAATTGACATTGATACACTGTGTGCAGAATTATTAGGCAAATGAGTATTTTGATCACATGAAACTTTTTATACATGTTGTCCTACTCCAAGCTGTATAGGCTTGAGAGCCGTCTGCCAATTAATTAAATCAGGTGATGTGCATCTCATCAGGTGATGAGGAGGGGTGTGGTGTATTGACATCAACACCCTATATAAGGTGTGCTTAATTATTAGGCAACTTCCTATCCTTTGGTAAAATGGGTCGGAAGAGAGATTTGACGGGCTCTAAAAAGTCTAAAATTGTGAGATACTTTGCAGAGGGATGCAGCAGTATTGAAATTGCCAAACTTTTGAAGCGTGATCACCGAAATTAAGCGTTTCAGGGCAAATAGCCAACAGGGTCGCAAGAAGCGTGTTGGGCAAAAAAAGGCGCAAAATAACTGCCCATGAATTGAGGAAAATCAAGCGTGAAGCTGCCAAGATGCCATTTGTCACCAGTTTTGCCATATTTCAGAGCTGCAACATTACTGGAGTATCAAAAAGCACAAAGTGTGCTATACTCAGGGACATGGCCAAGGTAAGGAAGGCTGAAAAATAACCACCTTTGAAAAAGAAACATAAGATAAAACATCAAGACTGGGCCAAGAAATATCTTAAGACTGATTTTTCAAAGGTTTTATGGACTGATGAAATGAGAGTGACTCTTGATGGGCCAGATGGATGGGTCAGAGGCTGGATCAGTAAAGGGCAGAGAGCTCCACTCAGACTCAGACGCCAGCAAGGTGGAGTTGGGGTACTGGTATTGGCTGGTATCATCAAAGATGAACTTGTGGGACCTTTTTGGGTTGAGGATGGAGTAAAGCTCAACTCCTAGACCTACTGCCAGTTTCTGAAAGACAAATTCTTTAAGCAATAGTACAGATAGAAGTTGGTATCGTTCAAGAAAAACATGATTTTCATGCAGGACAATGCTCCATCACAGGCATCCAACTACTCCACAGCTTGGCTTGCCAGTAAAGGTCTAAAAGAAGAAAAAGGAATAACATGGGCCCCTTGTTTACCTGATCTGAACACCATAGAGAACCTGTGGTCCCTCCTAAAATGTGAGATCTACAGGGAGGGAAAACAGTACACCTCTCAGAACAGTGTCTGAAAGGCTGTGGTGGCTGCTGCACACAATGTTGATCGTAAAAAGATCAAGCAACTGACAATCTATGGACGGAAGGTTGTTGAGTGTCATCATAAAGAAAGGTGGCTATATTGGTCACTAATTTTTTGGGTTTTGTTTTTGCATGTCTGAAATGTTTATTTCTAAATTTTGTGCAGTTACCGTATATACTCGTGTATAAGCCGACCCGTGTATAAGCCGACCCCCCTACTTTTACCCCCAAAACCTGGGAAAACGTATTGACTCGCGTATAAGCCGAGGGTGGACCCCAGCACAGGTATACAGCCCCCAGCAGTGGTATACAGGCCCCAGCAGTATGATATACAGCAGGCCCCAGTGGTATATACAGCAGCCCCAGTGGTATTGCAGCCCCTATATACAGCAGCCCCAGTGGTATTGCAGCCCCAGTGGTATTGCAGCCCCTATACACAGCAGCCCCAGTGGCATTGCAGCCCCAGTGGTGTATACAGCAGCCCCTATATACAGCAGCCCCAGTGGTATTGCAGCCCCAGTGGTATTGCAGCCCCTATATACAGCAGCCCCAGTGGTATTGCAGCCCCAGTGGTGTATACAGCAGCCCCTATATACAGCAGCCCCAGTGGTATTGCAGCCCCAGTGGTATTGCAGCCCCTATATACAGCAGCCCCAGTGGTATTGCAGCCCCAGTGGTATTGCAGCCCCTATATACAGCAGCCCCAGTGGTATTGCAGCCCCAGTGGTGTATACAGCAGCCCCTATATACAGCAGCCCCAGTGGTATTGCAACCCCAGTGGTATTGCAGCCCCTATATACAGCAGCCCCAGTGGTATTGCAGCCCCTATATACAGCAGTCCCAGTGGTATTGCAGCCCAAGTGGTATTGCAGCCCCTATATACAGCAGCCCCAGTGGTATTGCAGCCCCAGTGGTATTGCAGCCCCTATATACAGCAGCCCCAGTGGTATTGCAGCCCCAGTGGTGTATACAGCAGCCCCTATATACAGCAGCCCCAGTGGTATTGCAGCCCCAGTGGTATTGCAGCCCCTATATACAGCAGCCCCAGTGGTATTGCAGCCCCAGTGGTGTATACAGCAGCCCCAATATACAGCAGCCCCAGTGGTAGTATACAGGCAGCCCCAGTAATGCAGGCCCCCCCCCTCATGCTCCGGTCACCTGTAAAGCAAATTATACTTATCATTGTCCCGCTGCCGTCCGCGCCCGCATCTGCCGACATCCCGATCCTCCATCTTCATGCGTCTTCTTCTTCCTGTTTCCTGTGCGCGTCGCCGGTAATGAGGTCATTGCCTGCCAACGCGCACAGAAACAGGAAGAAGACGCATGAAGATGGAGGATCGCGATGTCGGCAGATGCGGGCGCGGACGGCAGCGGGACAATGATAAGTATAATTTGCTTTACAGGTGACCGGAGCATGAGGGGGGGGGCCCTGCATTACTGGGGATGCGGGGGCTGCTTTATACCGCTGTATACAGCAGCCCCCGCACTGACTCGCGTATAAGCCGAGGGGGGTACTTTTCAGCCCAATTTTTGGGCTGAAAAACTCGGCTTATACGCGAGTATATACGGTATATTAGTTTACCTGGTGAAAATAAAAAAGTGAGATGGGAATATATTTGGTTTTTATTAAGTTGCCTAATAATTCTGCACAGTAATAATTACCTCCACAATCAGATAGCCAAATCTAAAAAAACCCCACTTAAACTTCCAAAAATATTAAGCTTTGATATTTGAGTCTTTTGGGTTGATTGAGAACATAGTTGTTGATCAATAATAGTGTAGCTTCATTTTGAAAATAGTGCTTCATGCTATGAACACTAGTATCCTAATGCCCAGGTTGTTACACATATCCTTAGAGATCAAGCCCTGAATACAGACTTAGAAAGATATTCTACAAAGGGAATCTGACCCCAGGTTTTTGCTACCTCATTTGAGAGCAGCATAATGTAGGTATAGACACCCTAAATTCAACCATGTATCACTTAGTTTACAGGGTGAAGTAGTTGTGATAAAATCAGAGTTTTAGATGTGGCATGCAACAGACCACAAAAGGTAATCCCATCCACATCCCTAGTTAGAAGCTTTCTTTCTACATTGTATATGAATGGTAAGTTGCTAATCAGTGCTGGTGCTGTTGAACCAGGATTCACGTAGCCACCTAGTCCTGCAGTGTTATTCATCAGTTCATGAAATACTTATTGTATTGAAACAATAGCGCACAGCCTAATAAGTGATACATTACTGAAGTCAGTGTCTTGGCCCATACCTCATGCTGCACTCAGATTACTTAGCAAAAATCTATGACATTCACGTTAATTGCTTAACTCCTCACATCCTCTAACCTAAAGTAATTACAGAATGATTGACAAAGGAAGGGGACTCTTTTTTAGTAATGTAGTATAGTATCATCCTATCAAAGAAGTAAATAAGTAATTTAAAATGGTATTTCTTCAACTATAAAAGGCCTGGTTCACATAACAGTATAAAAATATGTCCAATTTTCATCCAGAAAAATTGGTTATTGACATCACTGCATGTGGGAAATTCTAGGTCTGGCGATGACCAGGTATAACTCCTGAGGTGATGCAGAGTCAGTTCTAGACCCAGAGTTTCTAACATGCAGTAGTGACATCACTAAGTTGCTAACTTCACTGTGCATGAGAAATTACAGGACTGGCGCTGACCGGGAATGGCCTTCAAAGTCCCTTCCGATTAGTGCCTTATCTGGAATTTCTCATGTATGATGATACTGACAATACTGCTCATAAGGAATTACAGGTCCACTGACTGGGAGGACCTTTGGAGTCACTCTAGGTCAGCGTCAAACCCTGAGTTTCTCACACGCAGTGATGTCACTAAGTCAATGAGAATTTCCAGATAAGGTGCTGACCAGAAGTGAACTTTGGAGCCTTGTTCTCTTTAACAAGGGTCCATAGGTTGGAGAACGCATTCGGAGGATATTATGGGACCACTACCCCATAGACTACTGTCGGATATTTATGGCTTTTTTTTTTATGAATTGGTGACTGCTGGATAGTGTGGGGGAATCTTTATTCAAATAAACTATTTTTTTCTGTGTGTTTGTTTTTTAACTACACTTACTAGATTAATAATGGGGTTGTCTGATAGAATACTCTTCATTACTAACCTAAAATCAGCCCCCCCAAAATATTACCTGAAAGCCTTCACACCAGAGTAATCAGGAAGAGTTGATGTGAAAGGCCAGAATTGATTAAATTAATGAATGCGCCAATTCTGGGTTCACTGTGGACTGGTAAATTTAGCCTGGTAAACCAGGCTAAAAGCACCCACATAAAAGGCACTAAAGGGTGCAGTGAAAAATCCTCATATGCCTTCTCTAATCTTAACTCTCCCTTACATCAACTCTCCCTTAACTGCTGTGTGCCAACCATCACAACCACAGGCCTCAAATAAGACCTGATGATTCTATATGGCCAGCCAATCACAGTAATTCCATTAGCCAAAGTGGGTATAGCATCACAGTGATTGGCAGACAATCCCTGCATGTTTAGTGGTTGAAAAATAATCACAAAACATTGTGTCGCTGACTCAAACTTTCTCCTGAGCATCCTTTATACCCAGCTGACTACCGAGCATGCCCCTGCTCCCTGATACTAGATTGAGTATCGATCAGTGGCAAGCAAACTCGCTCATCACTATTAAACAGTATTTTTAGGAAAAAAAAGAGGTTAAGACTTTGCAACTGTTTGACTACACTTACACAATATTATTGGATGTGGTGGGGCAGTTAAAAAAAAATAATATATAATATCACCATAAAAATGTGTTTGCAGCTATAACACCCTTGGTCATAATAGCAGCAACTGTCCCAGCAGTAGCAGTACCAAACTCAAGTTGCATTTGCCATCTTTGCAATATTAGCAAGTATTATCATAAACTTATTAATAAGGCACATGAGAATGGAATAATCAACAAAAAAGAAAAATGTTTCTAACTAATTCATCCCTCTGCACACCATTTTTTTACCATTTTCCTAAAATGCACAAAAACCCTTTAGTTCCCCCTGCCCCCTGATCATCTCTGAGATTGGCTATGTAATGAGTGCTTTGTCTCACTATATCGACTTATTGCTACAGGAAATTGTAATCACATTACCCTCATATGTTATGGACTCCATGCAACTCATTGAGGAGTGCAAACATCTTATAACAATATTTATTTATATAGCGTTATTAAATTTCATAGCATTTTATTTTACATACATTTGCAACACTGTCCCCATTGAGGCTCAAAATCGAAACATCCTATCTGTATGTCTTTGGAGTGTGGGGGAAACTGACGCAAACACAGGGAGAACATACAAACTCCTTACAGATGTTGTCTTTGGTGGGATTTGAAACCTGGACCCCAGGGCTGCAAGGCTGCAGTGCAAACCACTGAGTCACTTTGCATCTCATCTTACATGGCAGAATGCTAATTATTTTTTACATTTGACGTAACCTCTCTTAACTCCAATATTGATCATGAATTGTGGATAAGATGTGTGAATCACTACCTGGCTGCCCTGCCGGGTCTTCGTAGTGAGCAAAGAAACTTTCTTCTAGAGGGTCTGAGGTTCATCCTGACTCATAATCTGTTTGAATTTCTGGGAGACCTTTTCTTTCAGTGCCTTGGGACCGCAATGGGGACTCGAGTAACCTCAAGTTTTGCAAACTTGTTCATGTAGCGATTCAAGTCCTCATCTCTGATAGCTGCACCTGAGAATGCTGACAAGATTTTATTGCACAGAAGTTACATAGATGATTTAGTAATCTTCTGGCCAGGTAATGAAGAGGTGGTCCAGAAACTGGTAAGTACCCTGCATCAGAATGACTGGGGTATTAATTTCACCTCTACAATAAGTAATGAAAGAATGGTATTTCTAGATTTGGAATTGAGTTTTAGAGATAATAAATAATCACTAGGACACACTTTAAAAGCTGTGACAGTAATGGATTCCTAGACTTTAGAAATGCACATTATAATAAATGGAAGATCAACAAACCCTATAGTCAGTTCCTGAGAGTCCGGAAAAAGTGTACAGATACTGCAGATTATGTTTCCCAGTCAGCCATATTAAGATAGATTAATTGATAAAACAAAATATCCATGTAAATTGATAGAACCTATTAATTACCTATATGGCACATGTGTTGCACATTGGCTGTTTTTAATCAGATGTTTATGTTTGGAAAATAAAGATAGCACACGTATGAGGCGAGTTGTGTGAGGTGATTTGTGCACATCTGTGTCTGTCTGTGTGGTGTGTGTGTCCCTGTGGGGTGAGTGCATGTGCCCCTATAGGGTGTGTATGTGTTTGTCCCTGTGGGGGGGGTCTGTGTGGTGTGTGCCTTTGTTGTGTGTGTCTCTATGTGGTGTGTGTGTGTCCCTGTGGGGTGAGTGCATGTGTCCCTATAGGGTGTGTATGTGTGTGTGTCCCTGTGGGGGGTCTGTGGTGTGTGTGTGTGTATCTGTGTTGTGTGTGTCTCTTTGTGGTGTGTGTGTGTCCCTGTTGGGTGAGTGCATGTGTCCCTATTGGGTGTGTATGTGTGTGTGTGTCTCTGTGGGGGGGTGTCTGTGTGGGGTGTGTGTGTCTCTGTGTTGTGTGTGTCTCTTTGTGGTGTGTGTGTGTCCCTGAGGGGTGAGTGCATGTGTCCCTATAGGGTGTGTATGTGTGTGTGTCCCTGTGGAGGGTCTGTGTGGTGTATGTGTGTTTTTTTGTGGTGTGTGTGTGTCCCTGTGGGGTGAGAGCATGTGTCGCTATAGAGTGTGTGTGTCCCCTTGGGTGTGTGTGTGTGTCTCTGTGTTGTGTGTGTCTCTTTGTGGTGTGTGTGTGTTTGTTTGGGTGTGTGGTGAGTATCCAATGGGGCTGCACTTTAGCGACTATACACTTGCTTTTACTCTTTGTGTGCGTGTGGTGTGTATACATGTCCCCGTGTGTGGTGAATATCTCATGTTGGGGCCCCACCTTAGTGACTATATGCTGGTATGTGCTGTTAGTCTTTGGTGCTATCATTAAGCCCCTCTCATTCACAACTGTCAACTGGTAACTGTCACTTTTTCCCCATTATGTAGATAGGGGAAAAATTGTTTGGTGAACTGGAACACGCAGGGTTAGAATTTCGCCTCACAACATAGATTATGACGCTCCCGGGGTCCAGACGTGTGACTGTGTAAAATTTTGCGGCTGTAGTTGCGACGGTGTGGATGCCAATCCCGGATATACACACACACATACATACACACACACACACACACACACATTCAGCTTTATACATTAGATAATAGTTCATTTAATTTTTAAAACATGTTTCTCATATCAGCGTATCCATATACTAAGGAAGAATCACGTTTAGAAGCACAATAGAATGCTTCTAAGCAAACAAAAAGCAGATTAAATTTCTTTAAAAAAGAAGGAAAAAACATAATTAATTTTATTGCACAATCCGTTATATACATTTCTCAGACAGACACATCTGTATAGTACGATGGGGTCATGTTCAAAAGCATAATAGAAAGTGTCCATCAAAAAGATAAAGTAGAAACTCACACTATGAAATGTAACACATAGTTTTCATTCAAAGTCTGACCCTTCAAAGTGCAATGCAAAGTCTTCATTCAAAGACAAAAGCAGGAACCCATGTTCTAAAGTACATCAGTAAGTTTCTATTCACAAGAAAAAGAAGTCCCACATTGAGCAGTTGCAGTGGGATGGAGGGAGTTATAGTAAATCTGAATTGAGTGAAATTAAAGGGGGTTATTTCCAGTACAGACACAATGGGTTTATTTTTATGTTTTGTTGGCAGTGGATCATTCAGAATACTCTCAAAGCGTGTTGACAACAGAGCAGAGCTTTAATTAGCAATAAACAGGTACAGATATGATAGGCTTTGTGTAATCAGGAATATACATATCTTAAGGTACCTTCACACACAGCAATATTGCTAGGCAATTTCACTGGCAATTTGCTGGTTGCAGTGAAATCATGGACACATTGTTACATTTGTACACGGCCACAAAATAGAACAATGTGTCCATGATTTCACTGCAACCAACAAATTGCCAGTGAAATAGCCTAGCAATATTGCTGTGTGTAAAGGTGCCTTTAAGTGCCTCTGTGAAGCATCAGCAGGCTGCTTCTCCTCTTATGCACAGACACAGGAAACTGGGTATGGTCACATGGTCTTTCCTGTGTGTGAGCCTCTGGGAGTGTTTTTTTGTTTGACCTAACTTTATAGACAATACACAAATTTAGCAATAGAACACTTACATATAGAGGAAAAGAGTTGTTGCACTAAACATATTCCAACATGTCTATACAACAATCATTCATTGTTATGTAACTATATTGAATAGAAGAAGGCTTTGAGTATGTCCCTGTGGGGGGGGGTCTGTGTGGTGTGTGTGTCTGTGTTATGTGTGTCTCTTTGTGGTGTGTGTGTCCCTGTGGGGTGAGTGCATGTGTCGCTAGAGAGTGTGTGTGTCCCCTTGGGGGTGTGTGTGTGTTTCTGTGTTGTGTGTGTCTCTTTGTGGAGTATGTGTGTGTTTGTTCGGGTGTGTGGTGAGTATCCAATGTTGGGGCAGCACTTTAGCGACTGTACACTTAAAAGCACTTGTGTACTAGGTTTATCTACTTTGAAAAAAAAAATTAAACATTCAAGATTTTATTTATTGAAGTGTTTACAATGAGTATTGATATATAATCTAGATATGAAATTATCATTTATGTTTTTGTATATGCATGTAATGTTAAAGAAGTATACATTTGGAAAGATCTGCAAACTTCCTTTTAAAATGACAAAGGAAGTTTTGGTAAAAAGGAATTAACCCCTTCACCAGCCGGCAATTTTTCGTTGTAATTTTTTGCTCCCAATTTAAAACGACAAAGATATATATCAATTCATCTTTACATATATCTCAAATGAATGATTTAGACTACATTTACTAAACTATATACAATGACATGGATTTGTAAATAAAATTAAAAAAAAGAAAAGATATATAACATCAGATTCCAATCTCAAAATGAATATTGAAAAATCTTTCGCAATTAGATTATATAACTACAATCTATCTATTTCAAATCTAAAGAAGGAGAATATGCTGAAATCCAATAATACCATTTCTGTCCATATTTCTTATGTGCACCATTTCTCAATGCATCTACTTATTCAAATAGGTTATGATCTGCTATTTTGTCTATGAGATCTTCTATGGTAGGTATAACATCAGTTCTCCAAGAAGCTGCTATCAATTTTTTTGCGGCTATGTGTAGCCCAAGTAGTTTTTTATCATGCGGTAGATCCTTTACTCCCAACAAAAACAAAGCCAAATTAGCATCTAATGACAAATTAAGACCAGTCGTTATAGTAATCAAAGCTTCAACATCCAACCAACAGGACGTCAGCTTTGGGCATACCCAAAAAATATGCTTTAATGATCCTACAGATCCACAGCTTCTTTTTGAATCTATCAAATTAAGCTTTACAGGAGTGAGATATCACCTAGTTACAAGTTTGTATTGAGTTTCAATTAGAGCAGTACACGGAATGGAAGTATTAATAAGTCTACAAACCTCTGCAAATTCAATTAAAAGAACTTCACCTTCAATGTTTATAGTTTGGCCCCAATCTGTCAAATACTTCAGTTCACCTATTTCAGTATCAGCATTCAGAATCTGATATATTTTATTCGTCTTCCAAAACACCATATTTGTTTTCTGCGTCAGCATTTCAGTAATATTATGAGGAAAGCGAAAGTCTATTTTATTCCTCTGCAAAAAAATTATTAATGAGTAGTCACTTCATCTTCTCACTATCAGGCAAATCAAATTTAACCTTAAGTGATCCAAATGACTGTAATTGCTCTTTACAAAATATGTCAGAGACAACCTCAATCCCTTTTTGCTTCCATAAGTCCAAATTTAGTCTTGGCATTATAACTTTAAAAATGTCTATAGAAATCCAATCTACCTTAATAGGCACATGAATTTCCATCAAATTCTTCACAAATGTTCTCCACACCTGAAAGGTATTCCTTATTATTTTTGAAATGGGGAGCCTTTTCTTTCTAAGTAAAAGATAAGATAACAAATACATATGCGGAGAAACACCATTCATGTGATGTTCTTCCATGGTAACCCATGCTGGTTTATCCTTAAGGCCCAGTCTCATATAACGATGCATCAGCGATCCCAATAACGATGTGCAGAGATCGCTGGTGCATCGTTTACACATCGCTGGTAAGATGTCAAACAGGCATCTTACCAGCGATGTGAAAAACGACGCACTAGCGATCCAGAATTATACCAAGGTCGTTGTGAATTTTCTCTCCATAGCGTAGCATTGAGATCGTTGCTCATTATCTCTGCCAAACACAACGATGTAGCATTCCCAGCGAGAGCACAATGACGCAGGAATGACCCAGAGCAGTGTGTAACGATCAACAATCTCACAGCAGGGGCCAGATCATTGGTGCGTGTCACACAGAACGACATCGCTATTGAGATCGCTGTTGCGTCACGAAATCCGTGACGCAACAGCGATCTCGTCAGCGATCTCTTTATGTTTGACAGGGCCTTTAGTATCCCACCATCTTAGGGCCCTTTCACATCAGCGTTTTTTGAAATTTGCGGCAGATGCGGTGAAAAAACTGCATCTGCCGCAATTGCCGCATAACCGATGCACATGCGGCGCGGTTGCGGTAATCCCCATAGAAAGTATAGGGGAACTTGCGGCAGGTGCGGCAAGTGCGGTTTTGCACTTGCGGCAGGTGCGGCCACGAAAAAAAACGCGGTCAGCCGCGGTTTTTTTCGCGGCCGCACCTGCCGCAAGTGCAAAACCGCACTTGCCGCACCTGCCGCAAGTCCCCCTATACTTTCTATGGGGATTACCGCAACCGCGCCGCAAGTGCATCGGTTATGCGGAAATTGCGGCAGATGCGGTTTTTTCACCGCATCTGCCGCAAATTTAAAAAAACGCTGATGTGAAAGGGCCCTTAAGCTGTTTTTAATAACAAATGCCCAATAGTATGCTAGAACATTAGGGACACTCATACCTCCTCTATCTCTATGCGTCATTAAAATTTTCCTGGCTAGTCGAGGTTTCTTCCCATTCCATATAAACTTGTTTATTTGGGACTGAAACTCTACAAAAACCTTTTTGGAAAATTAAGAGATAAGGATCTAAATAAAAAGAGTAACTTCGGTAAAGCAAACATCTTATATGAAGTAATTCTTCCAGTCCATGAGATTTCAAGCTTAGAAAGATAAACCAACAAATTCTCTATTTCCTTGTAAATATGATTAACATTTTTTTCTATAATATCAACTAAAGGATTAGTAATGATAACCCCCAAGTAACATAAACTATTAGAATCCCAGGAAAGGGCAAACTCCTCCTTCAAGATTGCCAGCAACTGAGGATCTATATTATAATGCAAAACTTGGGTTTTAAGAAAATTGACTTTATAAAAAGAAATCAAAGAAAATTCCCCAATAATATGTAACAAATTTTTCAAAGAGTTTAACGGGTCCGTTAGAAAAATCAAGAGATCGTCAGCGAATAACGAAGTTTTGTGTTGTCAGACATTCAGTGAGATTCCCCTAATATTTATGTACGTTCTAATTTTTTGCTCCCCTGCTTCCAGAAGCCATAACTTTTTTACTTTTTCGTCAATAAAGGCATATTGTTTTTTGCACGACAAGTTGTACTTTCAGATGGAATCATTTATTTTACAATACAGTGTACAGAAAAATGGTGCAATAGTCCAAGTGAGGTGAAATTGAAAAAAAAAGTGTTTTTTGGCAATTTTTTATTTACCATGTTCACTACATGGTAAAAGTGACATGACGGTAAAATGCCTCAAGTCAGTATGAGCTCGTAGATACCAAACATGTATACTGTTACTGTTATCTAAATGGTGAAAAGAAATTCAGAAGTTTGAAAAAAATGAAATTTTTGCACCATGTTCTGCGATCTGTAGCATTCTCATTTTTTACGATCTGGGGTTGTGTGACTGCTTATTTATTGCGGCTTGAGCTGGTGCTTCTAAAACCATTTTTGAGTGGAAGCGCTGTTTTGATCGCCCGTTATTGCATCTTATTACAATATTGCAGCAACCAAAATATCATAATTTTGGTGTTTGGACATTTTTCCCGTTACACAGTTTACAGTTCTGATTAATTCATTTTTATCTTGATAAATCGGGCATTTCTGAACTTACCAATAACAAATATGTGTATTTTCAATTATTTTTATCTTTATTTTAAGTGGTGCAAAAGGGGGTGCTTTGAACTTTTAGTTTTTCATTTTTAAAAAACTTTATCTTTTAATTACTTCTTTATTTTACACTGTCCCATAGGGCGCTACAGTGCTGTACAGCCCGTTTGTTTGTGCCACGTCCCGATGAGCTGCAGCACATCGGGACATGGCACAAATGAAATGCAGCGCTTGCCAACCACTCACAGGGAGTGAACCCTGGTAGAATCCAAAATCACTCCAGGACCCCAGGCTATCAGGTGATGGCCGGAGATCCCACGATCTTATCGCGGGATCTCTGATTTCAGCGGGGAACAGTGCCGTGCCCCCCGTGGCGCCTTTGAATCACGCTTTCAGTAAATGACAGTGCAATCCAAAAGGTTAACAGCATCAATCAGATTGTAGATCCAATCAGTGTTTTTAGCCCCATATCTAGGCTGATGAAATCAGCTGAGATGTTGGGTTAATGATGTAAGTTCACCGCGGGAGCTCATATCAAAGTCGAGGAGCCAACCCATGATGTACATGTACATCATGGTTTGGGAAGGGGTTAATTAGAATGTGTGGAGTATTGGGCTAATTGACTGGGTAACTCTTGCTCCCAGCCATTATCCTAGCCCCTCCATTACCTTTTTGCTTTATGTGAGAGCACTATATAAAGAGCTTTTGGTGTGTATATAGATAGTTTTATTCACCAGAAGAAGGCTATGTTCTTAAAAAATAGCTGAAACGTGTTGTACCTACATCATTATTCTTTAACTTTATTTTTCTAATAAATTCTGTGTGTATAAAATCAACACGGAAGCGGAAAATGGATTTTTACTGAGATTAACAGAGCTTCTTGGAGAGGGAAGCACCACTACAATCAGCAACACTTTCACCTTTTTATTCACATTGCCTTCGAGGATCTGCTGGATTCATTCTTGGGCATCTTGTTTTGAGCTGGATACCCTGGGACGCCATGAAACCAAGGAAGAATTGGAGTGTCATGTCTATGATTTGGTCTAGAATCAATTTTGATGCTGTCTCATCTAAATGTACAAGTGAGCACATGATTATAGTACATTATTGATAATTATTAATTTCTACACTTAGAGAGCTGCACTTGTCTCTTTCTCTGTCTCCCTTATAGGGTTTATATGTCTATACTGGCAATGCATTAATGGGTAAGGCTAGGGTCACACATAAGCCCTTGGTCCGTTTTTGGCTTCATTTTTAGCATTTTTTTTTCTAAGTCCAAAAACTGATAGAAAAACGGATTGGATGTAATAAACACCCTGTCCATTTTTTTCTGCACCTAAAAACATTGCTATGTACATTTTTGGGGTCCGTTTTAAAAAAAAAAAAATTTAACATGGGCCCTATGGAAAACGGATCCGTTTTTTTAAGAATTTTGGTCAAAAAATGACTAAGTCCAAAAACATTCAGGGGTGTAGGAGGCTCAAAAAGCACCCAAAAAAAAAACGGATTGGTCATGGAAATCACTTCCATAAACGGATTGCTATGTGTGACCTCAGCCTAAGAAGTAGAGGGCATAATGGATTATTTGTCACCTCACTGATCTCAGCTACAGCAGGTTGATTTATCTTCTAATGTCAATCTGTCTTGCAGAATTTGCAAGCCGAGGTGATAGGGACACTGTCAATGGTAAAAGCACTCTGAGCAATGGCAAACATCAGAGTGAGAATCATGAAGGGGTGTCGAAAAGAATGTTGTCAATTTCACATGCAGTAGAACTTGTCTGGATGACGATGGAGATGATGATGATAATGATGATGATAAAGATTCTATGTTGAACAAAACCAAGGAACCAGACACGGGTGATAAGGAGTTAAAGTCATCATAAGAGGTCATATATTGTGCATATCCCATGTATTAAAAATGTCCTCCGGAGCCAAATCTTGCATTTCTGAAGAAAACTAAGCCACGGATGTCCTGGTTCTTAAACTCTAGGATATATTGATCTCCATCAGCACATGTAGTGACAGCATTTGTTCATTCGGGAAAGTCAAGCCTACTAGTAGTCAGGGTAAGTGATAAGTTGTCCTCTCTACTGATACTGGGAAATATACTCAAGAAATAACTCTGAAAATAGAGCTAATTTTTCAAAAGGATTGATAACATCAGTCCAGAACTTCTTATTCAAAACAGTGCCATTGTTTTATCTACAAAAATAAGGGCTTGATAAAAAGCCTTTGTAATTGCCTAATGATTTTGTGATTAGCAACACAGTTGCAGATTACAAAAAAGGGATAATTATTTTAACTTCTGGTTGAGAAGCAATTAGTTCTTTACATACAAAACAGTAATTCATTCAATACACCTATTCTGTCTCTCTACTAAAGGTATAATTTTTGACAGCCTATAAAAAAGCTGCTGTTTCTTGATTTAGAAAAGTGCAAAGCTCTTTTTACTGGTCAAACTAGGATAAAAGTGGCACCCAACCATGTGAAAATGTTACAATTTCTGTTATTTACTGTATACCGCCTATCTCGAAGTATCAGCAATGCAAGCCTCTGTTCCCCTTGAAAAGGAATAACTTTTAAATTGCTTATACAATTTATGTAGCCTAAAAAGTCTTATACCGCAGATTGCATATAAATACATTATTGGTCACCTGTGGTTACTGCCTTTTTTCCCAAAATCATATAGGTAAAATGTCATTGAAACATTGAAAAGGCTGTATATACAATACAAAACATAAAACGTGTACAAATATTTCCAAAGGGAACTCATGGCGTTCTACACATACTTTCCAGGCAAATACAGTCTTTGCCACAAATACAATTTGGGTAAACAATTCTGTTAAACCATTGAATTTGAATTTTAGAAGGTCTGCTCAGGTCTAGTTGATGACCAAATTACAAATGCACATTTATATCTAATTTACCATATAGTATTATCAGTGAGGCATGTAAAGCAGATAAAGTACTCTAAGCTAAGTTAATTGGTAAGTTGTCTACAACAGAATAAGAGAAAAGGGTGCACAATTACATGATAATCACAAAAATAGCAGGTGCGTGTAACTGTATATTGATTAATATAGGTTATTAATACCACTTTAATCAACAACACATGTCTTCATGTATGCAGTTCACCCATTTATGACTTAAGCTTAAAGTGGCTGTGCCATGAACAATTGTGCATTTTAAGTAACCCCTTCATGACTCGGGAATTATTTTTCTGTCAATATAGACATATGATGGCTTTTTTTTTGCAGGACGAGTTGTACTTTCAGATGCAATCATTTATTTTACCATATAGTGTACAAGGTAATTGCAAATAAATTCCAAGTGGTGTGAAATTGCAAAAAAAGTGCAATCACATGTTTGTTCTTTGCGTTTTTTAGCCACCATGTTCACTATATGGTAAAACCGATTTGACGGTGTGATGCCTTAGGTCGGTACGAGTTCGTAGATACCAAACATGTATACCTTTACTGGTATCCAAGTGGTGAAAAAAAATTCTGAAGTTTGGAAAAAAACAAAATGCACTTTTAACTACATTTTGCAATGTTGCGGCGACTAAGAAAACATATTTTTGGCGTTTGGACGATTTTTTCCGTTACGCAGTTTAGGGCTCTCATTGCTTGATTTTATATGTTGATAGATCGGGCGTTTCTGAACGCGGCGATCCCAAACGTGTTTTTTTTTTTTTTTTAATACTTTTATTGTGAATGGGAGAAAAGGGGGGTGATTTGAAGTTTTATGTTTTGCTTTTTTTTTACAGGTTTTTAAAAAATTTATTTATTCTTATTTTTACACTATCCCTTTAAGAGGCACCTTGCTGCACAGTCCGATCGCTTCTGGGAGATACCGATGAGCTGCAGCTCATCAGTATCTCCCAGAATCGCGGACGTCTTCTTTGACAGCATCCGGGGTCTAGCCAAGACCCCGAGCTGCCACATGACAGCTGGAGATCCCACGATATTATCGCAGGATCTCCAATGCAGGCGGGGAATGGAGCATTCCCCGCCGTGGCCGCATTGGATCCCGCTGTCAGTGATTGACAGCGGGATCCAAGGGGTTAACAGCACCGATCAGATGCCAGATGCGATGGGTGCTGTTACCCTGACATCTTAGCTGATGAGATCAGCTGAGATGTCGGAGCTTTGATGTGAGCTCCGCGCCAGAGCTCACATCAAACACTCGGACACGGTCCATGACGTCCTCCTATGTCATAGGTCGTGAAGGGGTTAGAATAAAAATAAGTTCCAGAATTGGATGTTTTAAAACACATGTTCCTTTCCCAAGATATTCTTACAAATATGCCTCTGTATAATGGATGTGTCTGACCATTCAGGAACAGGTCGAATATACCACAGCTCCTAGAAGAAAAGCTGAAATGGAAAAGGCGCAGTATAGGGTGTTACCAGTATAACAATTGGAAGTGTTCAATAGGTACACACTCACCCGGCAGGGTTGTGTAAGCTACAACCATTGCAAAAGGGTATTAGAAGGTTTGCTGCAGTCTTCCCAATAAAATTGTGTCAATAAAATAGAAATAAAAAGAAAGGGAATGTTAACCACGCTACCTTATATGACAATTAAAACATTTGTGGATTGATTGTGATTTTTTCTTATCTACACGTTTCTGGGCTCTCTGGTCCCTTCATCAGGAAAAAAATCAAGAAAAAATGTACATCTGTGATTTTTTCCTGATGAGGGGGCCAGAGAGCCCAGAAACTCAGGCAATAAAAATCACAATCAATCCACAAATTTTTTAATTATCATATATGGTAGCGCAGTAAACATTCCCTTTCTTTTTATTTCGATTTTATTAATACCACAGCTCCTGGCAGGGAAGGAACTAGCAGAGTGTACAGACATTACAGCCAGGGATCGCAGCTAATTCTTTCTGTGATGTAAAACAGGTTTTTAAACAATTAAATGTTTTACATCACAGAGAGAATCAGCTGCGATTCCCGACTGTAATGTCTGTAAACTTTTTTACTATCTCACCTGCCAGGGAGTTGTGGTATATCCAACCTCTTCCTGCGTGGTCAGATACATACAATACAATGGGCCACATTTATAAGAATACTAGCTGTGAGCCCGATTCTAAAGAATCGGGAGTCTAGAATCTGTATATAATTTTTTTAAGAGTTTTAAATAATAGACTTAAACACCAGATATATGACTAAGTAGCCGATGAAGGCAGAACTGTGAGGGTAGCAATATAGTGGAGGTGTAGAAAGCGTTAATATCCGACTAACAGGACTATAACAGAGTAGGAACTTATAATGATATAAAAATGTTATTGAAGGAGTGCGCTGTAAATTATATCCAAAATGGTGTTCAAGGGGTTAATGTACCAGTGGCAGTAGTTATAAACACTACCAAATATGCAGTTAATGCTGAACTGGTATATAATGGGTTAATTTCGCAGTGTCATTACAACTATACACTGTGTAATAGAAATAACAACAATAATGGAATATAAGGGGTTAATGTTCCTACTGGCAGTAGTAATAGAGACTACAAAGTATGAAGTTAAGGCAGAAATGGTATATAAGGGGTTAACTTCGCAGTGGCAGTACAACTACACACTGTGTTATAGAAATTACAGATAAAACGGAATGTAAGGGGTTAATGTTGCTACTGTTATGAGTACAATGAGAGAAGCGCCTCACTGGCCATTGAGATACATGGAGGACTTTGAGTTTGACTTTGAGTAGATTTGAAACTCAAAGTCCTCCATGTATCTCAATGGGAAGTGAGGCGCTATGCTCATTGGTCGGCACCAGCCCACAGCGACCAATGAGCTTCGCGCCTCACTTACAGTGGTAAATTTGAAACTCAAAGTCCTCCATGTATCTCAATGGGAAGTGAGGCGCTATGCTCATTGGTCGGCGCCAGCACACAGCGACCAATGAGCTTCGTGCCTCACTTACAGCGGTAAATTTGAAACTCAAAGTCCTCCATGTATCTCAATGGGAAGTGAGGCGCTATGCTCATTGGTCGGCACCAGCCCACAGCGACCAATGAGCTTCGCGCCTCACTTACAGTGGTAAATTTGAAACTCAAAGTCCTCCATGTATGTCAATGGGAAGTGAGGCGCTATGCTCATTGGTCGGCGCCAGCACACAGCGACCAATGAGCTTCGTGCCTCACTTACAGTGGTAAATTTGAAACTCAAAGTCCTCCATGTATCTGAATGGGAAGTGAGGCGCTATGCTCATTGGTCGGCGCCAGCACACAGCGACCAATGAGCTTCGCGCCTCACTTACAGCGGTAAATTTGAAACTCAAAGTCCTCCATGTATCTAAATGGGAAGTGAGGCGCTATGCTCATTGGTCGGCGCCAGCACACAGCGACCAATGAGCTTCGCGCCTCACTTACAGCGGTAAATTTGAAACTCAAAGTCCTCCATGTATCTAAATGGGAAGTGAGGCGCTATGCTCATTGGTCAGCGCCAGCACACAGCGACCAATGAGCATAGCGCCTCACTGGCCATTGAGATGCATGGAGGACTTTGAGCTTCAAATTTACCGCTGTAAGTGAGGCGCGAAGCTCATTGGTCGCTGTGTGCTGGTGCCGACCAATGAGCATAGCGCCTCACTTCCCATAGAGATACATAGCGGTCTTTAGAGCTGTGCATGGCCAGGCACTTGGTTCTGTTTTTCGGCCACGGCGCTCGGCTCTCGTCGGTCGGAGCTACGAAGTCTGTAGCTCCGGCCCGCTGTATTCTCATTGCCTGGCGCTTGTAGCCACCGCCGGAGCTGGCATTCTGGCGGGGTGTACGTGGGCAATGGCTCGCTGCTACGGCTCGCAATGCCCGCTGCGCGGGCAATGCTTCGCAGGTCGCGTGGGCGCCGCGCGCCCACGGCCACAACGACGGAAACAACGCCGAAACATACGGAAGTGCGTTTAGGGGAATTATATATTAGATCTCTAAACAGGAACATTTTTTTTAATACGTCCAATTGTGGAACTCCTTTTTATTCTAAGCTCTATTAAATAAAATGTACAATTGTTCATGACACATCTCCTTTAATGACCATGACTCATTTTTCAAATATGACCAGTGTTATTTTATGTGGTAATACCTTTAGAATCCTTTCACATATTCCCATAATTTCAAGATTTTTTTTTTCTCAATGAAAAATTGTACTTTAGGTTAGCAGTAAAATTAAGTTGATTTCATTTTCAGCTTTTGAAATTCATCGTTCTGCGAAAATATTTGAAATTTGAGGAAAATTTAGAAAAAACAGTGCATTTCAAACTTTGATTATAATTAAACCAGACATTCATTCCACGCACAATAGTAAACAAATTAAAATTCCCATATATCTACTTCGCGTCAAAGTCAAACAAAAGGGCACATCAGCTCACTAGAATGCGATAGAGCAAGCTTTTCATGGTGGAAGGGTGCAATGTACAGGCAGACGTCCCGGGTCAACTCTTACAAGACTTGCAAAAGAAAAAGGATGTCCAGCCACCTGAATCAAGAAGTTGGTAGCTGGACTTCATTTTCTTTGGTAAGTCTACTTTATGTTTGCATCAATTTTAAAACATTCTTTCATTTTATTAGACTGTTAAAAGAGTTCAAATTTAGCAGACATTTTTCACTTTCTTTCGAGAATATTTACAAATCCAAATTTTTACCGACCTATTTAGTTTTAGAGAAACTTTGAGAAAATTATCTATTGCAAAAAAACAGTAAAGATATTTTAAAATCTGAACTCCTCATATTATTCAAAACTGTTAAGAAATTTCTTAAAAGGAACCTGTCACCCCAAATAACTTTTTTAACCTATTAATACCTGTCCCTGCAGCCTTACAATACATTCTAACACATCCCTGTCTCACCTTTTTTACTAATCTACGAGTGCAATAATGTAGTTAGCAAACTTGCAAAATTCTTGTCAGAGGGGCGTTCCTCCAAGCCATTTTGACCGGTAGGTGGGTCCCCTGTGCTGCGCTACCCCTGCCTCGTTGCTCTAATACGCCCTAATGGGCATCATTATACAAATGCAGAGCTTGGGCACGATTTCAATATCACGCCAGCAATGACACCGACGCGACGTGGTCATGTGACGCCGGGACGCGTCACTTCCGGTCGCAGGTCTCACACGCAGACTTTGCGCATGCGCAGATTGCATACTGAAGTCTGCCTGTGTGCGACCGGAAGTGACGCGGCGATCCTGGCGTCACATGACCGCGTCGCAGCAGTGACGTTTATCAACTTTAGTGATTTTTAGATGGCGCTGCACTTCCTCCTGCGTTAAGCAGGTCACATTTAATGGAGAATTTTTGGTATCACTGATCATGTTGTCTGTCATGGCATCTTCTTGAGTAAATACTGTTGAAAAGAAGTAATTTAGCATATTGGCTTTTTTATCATCCTCATCCACCATTTCACCTGACTATTTTTAAGGGGGCCAACACTATAATTTTTTGTTTCTTACTATTTATGTACTTAAAGAATATTTTGGGATTATTTTTACTTTCTCCGGCAATCAGTGTCTTCCGTCTCAAACTTTGCTTCCTTGATTTGCTTTTTACAAAATTTCTGTATTTATTTAATACCTCATCACAACGTACTTGCTTTAATTCTCTAAATGCTTCTTTTTTGTCACTTATTGTGCCCCTTACAGCTCTATTCAGCCATAGTGGTTTCCTATTTCGAACATGTTTATTGCCATAGGGTATATATTGCGCACAGGTCATCTTCAGGATGCTAATAAACGTCTCCCATTTCCTTTTTGTACTTTTATGTCTCAGGACATCGTCCCAGTTTACTGCACTAAGATCATCTCTCAACCATTGGAAATTTGCCTTCTAGAAGATCTGTGCCCTTATAGCCCCTCCACTATACATCTTATTAAAGAATACATGAAAACTTATCATTTTGTGATCACTATTACCCAAGTGATCCCCAACCCTTATATTCGATATGCGGTCCTGTCTTTTGGTTAATATTAGGTCTAGCAGTGCCCCCTTCATGTAGGGTCCTGAACCAGTTGTGAAAGTTAATTGTCTCTTGTAGTTGTCAAAAAACCTATTATCTTTGTAGGAACTGCAGGTTTCTGTTCCCCAATGTATTTCAGGGTAGTTGAAGTCCCCCATAATAATGACATCACCTTGATTCGTTGCTTCAACTATCTGCTTCATGAGGATATTCTCTGCTGCTTCTATTAGTTATGGAGACTTATAACAAACCCCTATCAGTAATTTATTATATTTCCCCCTCCCCTTATCTCCACCTATAGGGACTCTACATTTTCATCAGATTCACATATATTATCTTGCAGGATGATTTTTAAGGATGATTTTACATATAAACACACAACCCCCCCTAATTTATTTGTATGGTCATTTCTGAACAGACAATAGCCCTGAAAATTAACAGCCCAGTCATGGCCATCATCCAGCCATGTCTCCGATATCTCCACCATGTCATAATTATTTTCCAACAAAATTAATTCTAATTCCTTTATTTTGTTTGTGAGGCTTCTTGTATTAGTGTACATGCACTTTATGTATTATTCTGTACCTCTATTCCTTCTTATTAAATTGACTGTTCTAACCCCACCCTCATGGCACCCCCAATTTCTTTATTTGTTCCCAGGTCACTATCTGCACTATCTTCCCCTCCTATACAATCAACTCTCTACCCCCCAATCTCTAGTTTAAACACTCCTCCAACCTTCCAGCCATTTTCTCTCCCAACACAGCTGCACTCTCCCCATTGTGGTGCAGCCCGTCCCTAGTGTAGAACCTGTAGCTAACAGAGAAGTCAGTCCAGTTCTCCAGGATCCTAAACCCCTTCATCCTACACCAATACCTGGGTCTTTAGGAGCGCTGAGGCAAAAGGAGATGTATTAGAAATGATTTAATGCACAAACTTTTATTAAATAAAAGTTCTTTGCACTCCACAATGTTTCGATAGCAACATGCTATCATCCTCAGGTGATATCAAGTGGTATCAATTTTTTTATTTGTACCCAGGTCACTATCTGCACTATCGTCTCCTCGTATATAATGAACACCCTCCCCCAAGCCCTAATTTAAACACTTCAGCAACCTTTTAGCCATTTCTCCCCCAACACAGCTGCCCCCCTACCATTGAGGTGCAGCCCATCCCTAGTGTAGAACCTGTAGCTAACAAAGAAGTCTCTCCAGTTCTCCAGGTACCCAAACTAGGGATGGGCGAGTCTACTCGCTAGGACTCGGGACTCGGCGATTCTGAAGGTACTCGCAGGACTCGTTACTCGGCGAATCTCCCAGCTTGGACTCGCACAGTGACGAGTCCAATGGAATTCAATGTCAATAAGCTTGACTCTTCACAGATACCCGCTGTCAGCAGCGAGTCTGAGCGAGTCTACGATTCCGAGTCCTACGAGTCTACGATTCCGAGTCCTGTATACTGTATTCGGGAGTCGGACTCTCGAATACAGAATCTGTTATGTTCCGAGTCAGCACAGCGTGCGTGTTAGGTCAGAAAACTTGTGAAGATAGCCAATCATAGTCAGTAATGGCATAGCAAAGTTGGTTGTGTCAGGACTATGATTGGCTGCTGTCCATCGTGATGCCTATGTCATGTATGACAGGCAAGGCAGTATATAAGGCTTGTCCCCGCCATTTTGGCCACATTCCTGAGACGATCTGACCTAGTATAGGGAGAGAGAGATATATGCTGGAGCAGATCAGGGATTGTCAGTGTAGGGAAGATTCCTTATATTAACCCAAAAAGCTCTTCTGAGAGCTAGGAGGAGGACGGAGTAGTGCTGTGTAGGCAGGCAGGCAGGCAGGGAGGGAAGGAAGGAGAAGCCTTAGAGTGCACACAGGACGGACCTCATAGCTTAGCTTACTCACTCAGCTTTGCTAACAGCTGCAGTCAGAGGCTTAGCTGAGGTGCTGTTTCCTTTTTGTTTTTGCACCAGATCGATTTTTGTTCCTAATAAGCCATAGAGCGTTATTTTTTCTGTGGCAGACCAGTGCGTTGCTGCTAGCACGTACACCACCTTAGGGAGTGTAGTGTGCGGCTTCACTGCCAAGTGTGAGCGCGCACACTTACCCCGCCAGCAAGTGACGCATTCAGCAACACCTAACCACATCTCGGTGGCTGTGCGCACTTCAAACCAATTTTTTTAGGGAGTGTAGTGTGCGGCTTCACTGCCAAGTGTGAGCGCGCACACTTACCCCGCCAGCAAGTGACGCATTCAGCAACACCTAACCACATCTCGGTGGCTGTGCGCACTTCAAACCAATTTTTTTAGGGAGTGTAGTGTGCGGCTTCACTGCCAAGTGTGAGCGCGCACACTTACCCCGCCAGCAAGTGATGCATTCAGCAACACCTAACCACATTTCGGTGGCTGTGCGCACTTCAAACCAATTTTTTTAGGGAGTGTAGTGTGCGGCTTCACTGCCAAGTGTGAGCGCGCACACTTACCCCGCCAGCAAGTGACGCATTCAGCAACACCTAACCACATCTCGGTGGCTGTGCGCACTTCAAACCAATTTTTTTAGGGAGTGTAGTGTGCGGCTTCACTGCCAAGTGTGAGCGCGCACACTTACCCCGCCCAGCAAGTGACGCATTCAGCAACACCTAACCACATCTCGGTGGCTGTGCGCACTTCAAACCAATTTTTTTAGGGAGTGTAGTGTGCGGCTTCACTGCCAAGTGTGAGCGCGCACACTTACCCCGCCAGCAAGTGAAGCATACAGCAACACCTAACTCCAACTCGGTGACTGTGCATTCGTCAACAATGTCTCAAAAAAAAACAATTAACAAAAAGGATGTTGCAAAGGGACAGGGACGAGGTCGTGGCCGCAGCAGTCTTGCCCAAGAAGGCACTGGTACAAGTACACAGCCTAGGATTGATAGAACGTCCTTTTTTCTACCTAGAAATCCCAGTACTCAAAAAAAACGTGTGTTGAGGCCGGATGAGCATGACAAGATAACATCTTGGATGGCTCAGACGCCCTCGACCACTGGTTCTTGCAGTCCGCAATCATCCGTGGCAAGACATTCTAGTGTCGCTACAGACAATGCAGCGCCATCCAATCCTCAAAGTCTTCATATTGCCTCAACCCATCGGCAGCCAGAGGAAAATTTGGATATGGACCTTGGTCACTCGGATGACTTATTCGGTTCTTATCAAGGGGTTTCTTTGTCACTGCCTGACGAGATACTTGAAGTAGACGAAATGTCTACTCATGGCCAAAGTTTGGAAGCACCGCGTCCTGAAGAAAGACACTTTCACGAAATGCAAACAGTATCTCAGGAGGTGGATGATGATGAGGATGATGAGACACACATCTCATCTGGCCAGCCTGCTCAGTCAGTTTATCCAGAATCCTTTGAACTGGAAGGGGTGGATGATGACACCACAGATCCTACCTGGATTGCTGAATTGCATAGCCAAGAGAGCAGCCAGGAGGACGAAAGTGGCTATGTACCACTGGCAAAATCACAAAGGCGTACTGTCTCCAGAACACAAACTGTGAGAACAGTTGCCCAAATAGCGTCAACTGTGGCACAAACTGTACCAACTGTTGCACAAACTGCAAACACAGTTGCCCAAAATGTGTCCACAGTTGGTGTTGAACAGAGTCATCCTCCTCTTCCTCCAATTAAAAATAAAGGACGAACAGCCAGTGTGTGGCAATTTTTTAAGGATAGCCCAACAGTACCAAATATGGTTATCTGTAAGATGTGCCAGGCAAGGCTTAGCAGAGGCACGGTAAAAGGAAACCAGAGCACCAGCAGTATGCGCAAGCATATGTCTCTTAAGCACCCAATTCAGTGGGCACCCTATCAGGGTTCAAAATCAGTGCCTTCTGATCCAAACACTTCCAGGCCACCTCAGATCCATCCTTCACCAGCAAGTGTTCAGGCTTCAGCTCCTGCTCAAGCGTACTCCTCCCAAGGTGCTTTACAAGACAGACATGACAGTAGTCAATCCTCTTGTCAGTCTGGTCCAAACGTGCAGTTGTCTGTGCCACAGCTGTATGAAAGACAGCGGAAGTTCCAACCGACACACCCATATTCCCAAAAAGTGACTGCGAAAATAGCCAAGTTGTTAGCTGTGGAAATGCTGCCGTTTAGGCTTGTGGGTACAGAGTCTTTTCGGGAGTTGATGGCTGAGGCAGCACCACGATACTCTGTACCCAGCCGCTACTTTTTCTCACGTAGTGCCGTTCCCGCCTTACACCAGCACGTGGTTAACAACTTAAAACGTGCTTTAACAAATGCTGTCACCGCAAAAGTCCACCTAACAACGGACACGTGGACAAGTAGTTGTGGACAGGGCAGATACATTTCACTAACGGCTCACTGGATCAACCTGGTGGAGAGTGTCCCAACTTCTAAAACTGTACCATCTGACATACTACCAACTCCACGAATAGCGGGCCCAACATCATTCCGGGTGTCTGCCTCCTCATATATGTCCAGTGCCCAATCGGCTTCTGCCACTTCCTTGTCCACTGCTGAGCCTCACGCACCATCACGTCCGAGTTGGGAGCTTTGCAGTACTGCTTCTGCAAGGCGACAACAGGCTCTTCTGAAGCTTATCTGCCTAGGTGACACACGTCACACTGCAACAGAGTTGTGGAAAGGTCTCAAGCAACAGACCGATGAGTGGCTGGCCCCACTGGAACTACAACCAGGTCTAGTTGTGAGCGATAATGGTGCAAACCTTGTGGCGGCAATAAAGCACGGTAAACTTGTACATGTGCCTTGCATGGCTCACGTCCTGAACCTGGTAGTTCAGAAATTCCTCAAAATATACCCAGAGTTATCTGAGCTACTGGATAAGGTGAGGCAAATTTGCGCCCACTTTAGACATTCGTCCACAGCAGCTGCAAGTCTTTCAGCCCTTCAAATCCAATTTAACTTGCCGAAACACAGGCTAATTTGCGACATGCCTACGCGATGGAACTCCACCTTCCATATGTTGGCAAGGTTTAATGAGCAGCAGAAGGCAATAGCGGAATTTCAGCTGCAACATGCCCGTCAACCTGGAAGTCATACCACACACATCAGTACTTTCGAGTGGGTCTGGATCGCTGACCTTTGCGAGTTGCTGGATAACTTCGAATACTGTACCAAACTTGTCAGTGGGGATCAGTCGATTATAAGTCTCACCATCCCCATGCTCTGCCTGCTCCAAGAATCCCTAATGAATCTCAAAACAGATGCTTTGAGAGCACAGCGGATGGCTATGGAGCCAGAATTGAACATCGCTGATCCTAGCCACCCAAGCCAATATCAGCAGGCTACATTGGTTCAGGAAGATGGTGATGAGGGTGATGATGAAGAAGATTTATTTTTCTCTGGTACTGATGTGAACCATGATGGGACTCCCAACCCTACGTTTATGTCGGTACAGCATGGGTGGGCTGAAGAGGAGGAGGCGGACACCGATTTAGAGGCCACGACGCGTAGTGATCTTCATTCTGTTGTAACCGAGGAGATGAGTCTTTGCAGCTTAGCACACATGGCTGAAGTAATGTGTCAATGTGTCTCCAAAGATCCACGCGTCATACACATCTATGACAGCGACCTCTACTGGTTGTCAACGTTTTTGGACCCACGGTACAAAGACAAATTTCAGTCGCTGCTGTCGCACTCATCCAGGGGCTTAACAATGGATAATGTAAAGAGCTTTCTTCTTGATATTTTGCTGGCAATATCACCGTCTGAATCCGCTATACATCGAAGAACCAGCTCTTTGCAACAGCAGCCTTTGGTTGGGACACAAACGCCATCAATGACAAGAAGAGGTGGGGGTAAGATGTCCGCCAACTGGGCGATGTTCAACAGACCTTCCAATCAAGAACGGAATTTGCCTACGGTGACCTTGAGTAGGAGACAACAATTGTCCAACATGGTGCAGCAGTATCTCAGTGACAGTACCAGCTTCCTAACCGACCCTTCTGTACCCTTTAATTACTGGGTTTCCAAGCTGCACACTTGGACTGAGCTGTCATTGTATGCCTTGGAGGTGCTGGCATGCCCAGCTGCTAGTGTGACATCAGAGCGTGTTTTCAGTGCCGCTGGGGGTATAGTCACTGATAGAAGGTCCCGCCTCACCACAGAAAATGCCGACAGGCTCACTCTAATTAAATTCAACAAGGATTGGATATCATCACAGTTCCTAAGCCCTCCTGACGACAGTACACAATCCTAGATTAACCTAATCATAATTTATATGATTGGGATATTGCGCTGTTAACAATATGCCCATTTTGGACAGGAATTAATGACATGTCCCTTAGCTCTGTTGATTTCATTAGGCACCCAGTCCAAGCAATAATATGCTATGGGCCAAGCGCCCTGCTTTATGTAAAAAAATACTTTATTAAGCCCTTTGGGCTAATTTTTTGAGGCACCAAGCCTAGGCCTGCATAGTTGGCCTTGCTTGTTCTATGCTCCTAGTCCAAGCAATAATATGCTATGGGCCAAGCGCCCTGCTTTATTTAAAAATAGACTTTATTAAGCCCTTTGGGCTAATTTTTTGAGCCACCCAGGCTAACAAGCTTATCAGGGTTTTGTAGACACCCTGGCTAACAAGCTTTTCATGGCCCTTAGCCCTGCATTAATACCAAAAATGGCAAACAGCCCCTTGGGCTAATTTTTTGAGCCACCCAGGCTAACAAGCTTATCATGGTTTGGGAGACACCCTGGCTAACAAGCTTTTCATGGCCCTTAGGCCTACATTTATACCAAAAATGGCAAACAGCCCCTTGGGCTAATTTTTTGAGCCACACAGGCTAACAAGCTTATCATGGTTTGGGAGACACCCTGGCTAACAAGCTTTTCATGGCCCTTAGGCCGAAATTTATACCAAAAATGGCAAACAGCCTCTTGGGCTAATTTTTTGAGCCACCCAGGCTAACAAGCTTATCATGGTTTTGGAGACACCCTGGCTAACAAGCTTTTCATGGCCCTTAGGCCTACATTTATACCAAAAATGGCAAACAGCCCCTTGGGCTAATTTTTTGAGCCACACAGGCTAACAAGCTTATCATGGCTTGGGAGACACCCTGGCTAACAAGCTTTTCATGGCCCTTAGGCCTAAATTTATACCAAAAATTGCAAACAGCCCCTTGGGCTAATTTTTTGAGCCACCCAGGCTAACAAGCTTATCATGGTTTTGGAGACACCCTGGCTAACAAGCTTTTCATGGCCCTTAGGCCTAAATTTATACCAAAAATGGCAAACAGCCCCTTGGGCTAATTTTTTGAGCCACCCAGGCTAACAAGCTTATCATGGTTTTGGAGACACCCTGGCTAACAAGCTTTTCATGGCCCTTAGGCCTACATTTATACCAAAAATGGCAAACAGCCCCTTGGGCTAATTTTTTGAGCCACACAGGCTAACAAGCTTATCATGGTTTGGGAGACACCCTGGCTAACAAGCATTTCATGGCCCTTAGGCCTACATTTATACCAAAAATGGCAAACAGCCCCTTGGGATAATTTTTCGAGGCACCAATCCTATGCCTGCATCGTGGGCGTTGCTTGTACTATCATCCTGCTGGAGCCTGGTGAAGGGTCCCACTGTACGCTCCATAGAAAACGCGTAGACGCGATGTGTAGCATGTAGACGTCCCAGCCTCTCACATGTGTGTTCATAGTCTTGTTGCCATAGCGAGGCATAAAGTAACCCCCAAACACAGGCACTGTTTGTCAGCAACAGTTGTATGTGGAGTCATGATTTGACACTTAGTAACCAAGGTGAATTCATGCGCCATGCGGGCCGTAAAGTACTTGCTAATGATGCTCTCTCCCCTGTCCCCCACGCCAAATGTCTCGGGGTAATCCTTGACTCCTCCCTCTCCTTCAAGCCCCACCTGTAGTCCCTAACCAAGTCCCTGTGACTCCAACTCAAAAATATTTAACCAATTCGGTCGTTCCTCAATCCTGACACTGCTGAAACACTCATAAATGCCCTCATCATCTCCCGCCTTGACTACTGCAACCTCCTTCGCATAGGTCTCCCTGCCAACTCTCTTGCACCTCTCCAATCTATACTAAACTCTGCTGCCCGACTAATCCATCTGTCCTCACGCTACTCCCCTGCCTACCCCCTCTGCCAAGCCCTTCACTGGCCTCCGCCCCACAGAGAGCTCACTTTAAAACACTGACCATGACATTCAAAGCCTTACACAACCGATCCCCACCATACATCTCCGACATGATCTCCCGATACCATCCCTCACGCAACCTGCGTTCATCCCAAGAACTTGTCCTACAATCCACCCTCATCTCCTCTTCCCACAACCGCATACAGGATTTCCCCGGTCATCCGCCATGCTCTGGAACTCCCTGCCCCACCTCATCAGTCAGTCGCCTACCCTGTGAACCTTCAAGAGACACCTAAAGACTCACCTCTTCCGACAGGCCTACAACCTGCCATGAGACCCCGCTACACGCCCCACGACCGACACCTTCCCCACCCTATTGTATCCCCACCCACCCCTCGTAGAATGTGAGCCCACGCGTACAGGGTCCTCTACTCTTGTACCTGTATGACCTTATTGTCTATGTTTATTGTACTTGTCCTTGTCTACCTTTTCCTCATGTAAAGCGCCATGGAACCTATCGGCGCTATATAAATAAATAATAATTATAATAATTATGATGACTTGAAGCCCACCCACAAAAAAAACTACACATTCATTCCTTGAAAAAAGACAGACACAAAGCTGTTTTTTAAAACTGTGTTTCAAAAAAAAAATGGCAGAACTGGTTGGACATTCCCAAAAATACAACCTCTTAAAATTAAAGTAGTAACCAACAAATGGAGCCCTACAGGTCCTGGTAGGTGGGCTGTCCGTCTTCTAAAAGGTCAAGGGCCCCACGTATGGCCTGGCCGAACCCTTCAGGGTGGATCCTCTGCACAGGTGTAGGGAACGGTGGTAGGTCCCTGTTAGGTGGCCACTGGCAGTGAGGCAAATTCGGTATAGCCCTGTGGGGTGGCACATGGCTGTCCCGTGTTGTGGGCCTGCCTAGCCTGTTAGAGGACGATATTTTCCACCCATCCAAATATTGGAAAACATCACCTGGGTCGTTAGTGGGCTGACAGGCTTCAAGCACTATCTGTAATGCTGACCTTGCCCGCAGTAGCCTGTCAAATGGAATATTATTCATGAATGGTATTATACTGCGGGCAAAGTCAGCATTACTCTGTTTAACACTTGAATGAAGTGACCCCGGGATCGGACCATAAGCTGGCCCTGCCGCTGGTGGCGGCGGTGGTGGTGCTGGCCCTGCCGCTGGTGGCGGCGGTGGTGGTGCTGGCCCTGCCGCTGGTGGCGGCGGTGGTGGTGCTGGCCCTGCCGCTGGTGGCGGTGGTGGTGGTGGTGGCGGCGACGGCGGTGGTGGTGGTGATGGCCCTGCCGCTGGTGGCGGCGGTGGTGGTGCTGGCCCGGCCGCTGGTGGCGGCGGTGGTGGTGCTGGCCCTGGCGCTGCTGGCGGCGATGGTGGTGGTGGTGGTGGCGGCGACGGCGGTGGTGGTGGTGGCGGCGGCCGTGGTGGTGGTGGTGGGTTTTCTCCACGCCGCCTTCTGTTTGGAGGTGGAGGGTTAGCACCACGCCACCCTCTGTAGTAAGCTTCTCTGTGGGTAAAGTAAAAAAAAATTTGGTGAATGCATTGCATTTGGAAACAAAAACATAGGTCAAACATTAAGTTGCACGCTTTTTAGACTCTGTGTATCTGTGTATTCTTAATCAGATATTTGTTATTATTATGAAAGAATAACCAACTGTACATAACATAAAGGAATACGTTACTTTGTTTGCTAATTCCATAATAATACGTAATTTTTCCCCCCCTGATTACCACCCACACCCCCCATCCCATCTAATCTAGACGATCAATAACACCAATGGTTCACATGAAAAAAAAAGTCCCCCTGACTTCACTTTTAACTTGACATACTTAATTTACAAAACTTTTAGCTTATATCATCTATATAAAGCAGGGAAGGGGTTGAAACGTATACAATATATATATATAATCTATTTATATAATCGGGAGTTTGAAATTCCGGCACTGTAGCCGAATCCCAAACTCCTTAGCGTCACTGCGAGCGGAGACGCGTATGCGCCTTCGCGAGCCGCAGACGCTTAACTCACACAGCCGCTATAGCGTTTTCTCGAGCGGCCTCGCGCCCTCCGCTCACAGCAAGACCTGCGCCCCTGACAGCGCCCCATCCGCCCCGGCATGCTGGCATTTGTACTTACCCCGTCTGTGCACCCACAGGTCTTAGCAGATCACTGATGCTGACAGCGGGGGGGGACAACACAGACAATCAAATCAGGAGGAGGTCAGTGTCAGGAGGAGATGACAGCCGCCCGCCGGGGCCTGTGACACTGCAGAGGTCACAGCGGGGCTGTGTGTGCGGACAACGGGGAGGCCGGGGGCTACGGACGTAACGGACACGTCCTCTGCTCCTGGAGATCTGCCGCGGGTCCGCGCTCGCAGCATATCTGACGCAGGAGCCGCGCTCACCCCGCCCACACCACGCCCTCTGCCAAACAACCCACACCTCTCACTAACCTCCTGCAGCTAACCACACCCCATGTTTACCTTTGCCATGATGTCATTCAGCTGCGGCCGCTATCTTTAATAAGGTCAGTAATGATGGCAGTAATCGGATCTCTGCTCCCTCTAGCACGCCCCAACACTGTAGCACCATCTATTAACCCTATTCTCATCACCTATATACTCTGCTACCCACAGAGCCGCCTGTATACTCTGCTACCCACAGACCCGCCTGTATACTCTGCTACCCACAGAGCCGTCTTTATACTCTGCTACCTCAGACCCGCCTGTATACTCTGCTACCCACAGAGCCGCCTGTATACTCTGCTACCTCAGACCCGCCTGTATACTCTGCTACCCACAGACCCGCCTGTATACTCTGCTACCCACAGAGCCGTCTTTATACTCTGCTACCTCAGACCCGCCTGTATACTCTGCTACCCACAGAGCCGCCTGTATACTCTGCTACCTCAGACCCGCCTGTATACTCTGCTACCCACAGAGCCACGTGTATACTCTGCTACCCACAGAGCCGAATTGGAACCTAATGTATATATTAATAAATAATACTAATTGTACACAACAGTGCTGCAGACACATACCTTGGCATACGGGCCACCGGGTGAAGGAAGGACAGCCGGTCGTAAAAATGGTAGTGGTTGAGCAATGGAGCGGCTCCCGGTTCTCTCTCTGAGTACTGCCGGTACTGCTTCCTATGCTGGTCCCGGCAGCTCCTCCACCGTTTTTTAAGATGGTCAACTGTGAAATGATTTCAAACCGGGTTTAGAGATGTGTAATATTTGAAACAACAAAAGTATGTGTACAAATCAACAATAACATTTTATTCATTTTGTGTGTGTAATGTGTATACAAGGCACAGTGACACGACAGTGTGGAACATCATCAACAGCATTACGGACATTGAGCTCACGTGGCCACAATCACAAATGAGGCAGGACACATGTCAACGCATAGAGAATGTAATAGTGCGGGCACCAGACTCTGGTCATTAGTGGTATTTATATACACCCAACCCCTTGGCCGTAAGAGCCAGGAGGATCAGACCTTAAACTAAGTGTACTGTTGTGACCCCATCCAAATATAGGCAACTATGCGGTGGAGCATGATAACACATTCAGGGTCCTGTATACCCTGCTATGGGGGCCCTGTATTCCCACTGCTGGGGGCCCTGTAAACCCACTGGGCCACTGTCTACCCACTGCTGGGGGCCCTGTATACCCACTGCTGGGGGGGCCTGTACACACACTGAGGGCCCTGTATACAGGGACTGACTGGCACCCTACAGTTTGGGTGGCAACCCTCCCTCACCGGCCCGACACAGGTGAGGACGGGGGGTGGGGGGGGGTGATGACTGGCGGCCGCCTCACAGTCACCGCAGCTCCCGCATTCTCCTATGGCTTGCTCCCAGCCGCAGCCTCGCGCTCCTCACAGCCGCTCGCTAACAGTCGCAGCCGCACGCCACTCACAGACGCTCACTCCCGGACGCAGCCGCGCGCTGATGACGTCATCGCGCGGCCAGGAGCTTCCGTTTCCGCCTGCTGCTTCAGGGACATGCGGATTATTCAGGCTCCTGCAGCCGCATGACCCGTGGCACCTGGGCCAGTCCGCCCCTGCCTGTATACCACAATATGGGGGCATGTATACCCATCTGGGGGCCAGTATACTCTGCAGGGGGAGGTGTATACTCTGCTGGGGGGCTGTCTACCAGTGATAGCCGCTGTATACCAGGATGGCGGTCAATATGTTTTCACAGTTTTTGGGGGCAAAAATAGGGGGGTCGGCTTATACACGGGTTGGCTTATACACGAGTATATATACAGTAAATGCAATATATAACGTGTGAACTCATTTAACTTACTTAGATTGCTCTGTTCCTCATGGTCACTCCGATGGAACGCAGGGAACATCTCTTGGGCGATCTCTCTCCAGGCTGTATTTATTTGGGTCGTATCCCCATAGTCAGGATCTGTAGGGAGCCATAGAAATGGACGAGCCTCCACAAGTGCAATAAGACGCAGTGTGTTCACCGTACCACGGCCTGCTGCCATGATTGCACTGATGAATGGATTGCTCTGTGTGTGCGCCTGTCAGCGCGACTCGTTTCCTGTTTCCTTAAAGCATGGTGTGTGCTGGAGAATCGCTTCCCTCGCATCATCGGCTCCAAGCCTCCAAATAAGAGAAAAACCAGCGAGTTTGGACTCGCACACTTTCAGAGACACATCAGCGAGTTGTAAATGTCATTATTCGCTATTACTCGGTTCCCTATTCATTAACATTGGACTCGCTGGACTCGCAACGAGTCCCGAGTCCTTGAGTCGGACTCGTTGGGGTCTTGCGATTCCGAGTCTTTTAGGACTCGCCCATCTCTAACCCAAACCCCTCCTTCCTACAGCAATTCCTTAGTCTTTAGGAGCGCTTAGCCAAAAAGGAGATGTATTAGAAATGATTAAAGGCACAAACCTTTATTAAAAGTTCTTTGCACTCCACAACATTTCAATAGTGACATGCTATCTACCTCAGGTGGTACTCCTTTCCATATTGTCTATGGATCTCAGTGTTCCCAGCTGCTCATTTAAATCCAGTACCTGGGCTTCCAAACACACAACATGCTCACATCTCACACAGCAGTATGCACCTTTGACTGGCTGTTCAAGGACTGCATACATGAGGAAAGATGTACACTGGATGGCATTGTCAGTAATAGAGCTCATTTCCTAATGGGGATTGCACCAGACAGAAATGCAAAGAAAAAAGAAATGTGAAGTATTAAATTACAAACAGCAATTTAGTAATTCCTCCCTTCTAAACTCCCTGAATCTAAAGTCACTGAATCATGGGCGACATGGTGGCTCAGTGGTTAGCACTGAGGTCCTGAGGTCCTGGATTCAATTCCCACCAAGGAAAACAACTGCAAGGAATTTGTATGTTATACCCATGTTTGCGTGGGTTTCCTCTGGGCACTCCGGTTTCCTCTCACATTGCAAAGACATACTGATTTAGATATTAGGTATTTAGATTGTGAGCTTCAATGGGAACAGCATTACTGGTGTATTTAAAGTGCTACGGAATTAATAGTGCTATATAAATAAATAAATGTTATTATAAAAAAAATGTTAATGTTACACTTTCTTGAGTTCGCACTTACGCTCCAGACACATGCAGCTTGTTCACACTTTCTAAGGGAGAAGATTTAAAGGGATCCTGTCACCTCCAGAACGCCCCAGAAGCTACAAAAACATGTCCCTGCAGCATATTATCACTATTCTCACACTCCTTTTGTCTCCTAAAAGCATCCTGTGAAAGTGCATAAAAACGTTTTCATACTTATTAGTGATTATAATTAGCAGGGGCTAATTACAGTTGTTGTAGAGATGTGTCTGCTGCTAGAACTCTGTGGGGCATTGACCTGGTATCTAATCTGAGCTGCTTACCCATGGGTAAGTGTCAGATGGGTATGCCGGTAGCTCTGACTGCATAGTTAGGTGACAGGCTCATACAGCATCCGCTGTTTGATTGTCCCCCTTATTGAGCACAGGCACTTTATCCTCTGCAACCAGGGTGAGGCTTACCTTTGTCCTTTGCTTCTCCTAGCCTCCCTCTCCCACCTCCCTCTTCCCACACTGTCCTGGTTTTACTGCATGAATTTATCTGTTTGTACCACTATTTACCTAATAAATTATATTTATTGAACTTGCTAGTGTGGACAATCAGGTGCTTCTATCTGGGTTACAAAAACATCTATGGTCTCTTTCCTTCCCTAATCTGAGCTGCTGTTTACCTGTGATTTCTGAGGCTGGTGACTCGGATGAACTTATCCTCCACAGCAGAGATGACTCTTGGTCTTCTTTTCCTGGGTGGTCCTCATGTGAGCCAGTTTCTTTGTAGCGCTTGATGGTTTTTGCAACTGCAAGTAATGATGACCACTCCTTTTTCTTAACTTAGTTGCTTTTTTCTTGCCATAATACAAATTCTAAAAGTCTATTCAGTAGGGCTATTAGCTGTGTATGCACCAGACTTCTGCACAACACAACTGATGGTTCCAACCCCATTTATAAGGCAAGAAATCCCACTTATTAAACCTGACAGAGCACACTTGTGAAGTGAAAACAATTTCCAGTGACTACTTCTTTAAGCTCATCAAGAGAATGCCAAGAGTGTGCAAAGCAGTAATCACAGCAAAAGGTGGCTACGTTGAAGAACCTAGAATATAAGACATATTTTCAGTTGATTCACACTTTTTGTTAAGTATATAGTTCTACATGTGTTAATTCATAGTTTTGATGCCTTCAGTGTGAATCTACAATTTTCATAGTCATGAAAATAAAGAAAACTCTTTGAATGAGTAGGTGTGTCCTAACGTTTGGTCTGTACTGTGTATATACAGTATCTTCTATATGTATAAAGCTGAGTGTATGTATGTGTGTGTGTGTGTATCAAGCTCTGCCCACTCCACATAACCATGCCCACTCCACATAGCCATGCCCACTCCACATAGCCACACCCACTCTGCATAACCATGCCCACTCCACATAGCATACCCTCTCCACATAGCCACATACACTCCACATAGCCACACCCACTTCATAGCCTGAATCTCCACTTATCGCCACTTCCTCCACAAAGCCCCACCCCAAGGACCATGTGGAGGGGTGCAGCAATGAAGGAGAGAGGTTATATGTGAGGGTGGCACTATGAAAGGGGCAGGGCTACCAGGAAGGGTTGGGTTATGTGTACCGGCAGACCTATGAAGAGGTGGGGCTATTAGGAGGGGGCATGGCAATGATACATACACACATACATACAGTGCCTACAAGTAGTCTTCAACCCCTGCAGATTTAGCTGGTTGACACATGCGGAATTAACTTGGCATTGTGACATTTGGACTGTAGATCAGCCTGGAAGTGGGAAATGCAGTGCCACAAATTTTTTTTTTTTTTTTTTTTTTTTTTTTAAGCGTTAAAAGTTAATTCAGAGTGTCATTTATTATTCAACCTCTCAAACCACCAGAATTCTGTTTGGGCCCCCTAAAGTATTAAGAAGTAGTTCAGGCACAAATAACAATGAGCTTTACATGTGTGGATTAATTATCTCTTTTGCCAGCCTTTTCTGACTATTTAAGACTCTCCCCAAACTTGTGAACAGCACTCATACATGGTCAACATGGGAAAGACAAAGGAGCATTCCAAGGCCATCAGAGACAAGATCGTGGAGGGTCACAAGGCTGGCAAGGGGTACAAAACCCTTTCCAAGGAGTTGAGCCTACCTGTCTCCACTGTTGGGAGCATCATCCGGAAGTGGAAGGCTTATGGAACTACTGTTAGGCTTCCACGGCCTGGACAGCCTTTGAAAGTTTCCTCCCGTGCCGAGGCCAGGCTTGTCCGAAGAGTCAAGGCTAACCCAAGGACAACAAGGAAGGAGCTCCGGGAAGATCTCATGGCAGTGGGGACATTGGTTTCAGCCAATACCATAAGTAAAGTACTCCACCGCAATGGTCTCCGTTCCAGACGAGCCCGTAAGGTACCTTTACTTTCAAAGCGTCATGTCAAGGCTCGTCTACAGTTTGCTCATGATCACTTGGAGGACCCTGAGACAGACTGGTTCAAGGTTCTATGGTCTGATGAGACCAAGATCGAGATCTTTGGTGCCAACCACACACGTGACGTTTGGAGACTGGATGGTACTGCATACGACCCCAAGAATACCATCCCTACAGTCAAGCATGGTGGTTGCAGCATCATGCTGTGGGGCTGTTTCTCAGCCAAGGAGCCTGGCCATCTGGTCCGCATCCATGGGAAGATGGATAGCATGGCCTACCTGGAGATTTTGGCCAAGAACCTCCGCTCCTCCATCAAGGATCTTAAGATGGGTCGTAATTTCATCTTCCAACAAGACAACGACCCAAAGCACACAGCCAAGAAAACCAAGACCTGGTTCAAGAGGGAAAATATCAAGGTGTTGGAGTGGCCTAGTCAGTCTCCTGACCTTAACCCAATTGAAAACTTGTGGAAGGAGCTCAAGATTAAAGTCCACATGAGACACCCAAAGAACCTAGATAACTTGGAGAAGATCTGCATGGAGGAGTGGGCCAAGATAACTCCAGAGACATGTGCCGGACTGATCAGGTCTTATAAAAGATGATTATTAGCTGTAATTGCAAACAAGGGTTATTCCACAAAATATTAAACATAGGGGTTGAATAATAATTGACCCACACTTTTATGTTTAAAATTTATAAAAATTCAACAGAGCAACATAACTTTTTGGTTTGTAAGATTTATGCTTCTGTTAATAAATCCTACTCTCGTTTGCAGTTTGAAGGCTCTAACTTATTTGCATCTTATCAAACCAGCTAAATCTGCAGGGGGTTGAAGACTACTTGTAGGCACTGTACATTATCATATGGGTGATATTACCATATATGAACCTTATGACCATATATGGACATTACACCTGGGCAATGCTCCCCCATGCTCCAAACCCACAACCCAATTCTGCACCCTCACACCCCCCAAACCTGCACCCCTCACCCCACCAAACCTGATGCCCCCACAAACCTACCTCCCTAAAAAAACAAAATGTAGTAAAAGTACTAACCATACAGAAAAGCTGTGATGGAGCCTGTCTTCTACTATATATATATTCTATTATATGGGTTATTCCATTAACTTAACTATTAACTTATTCTATTAACTTACCAAGTGCAAGAAAATGTGTCTTCACCCAACGAGCGTTCAAAGACAAATGACTGATATAGATGCTGCACGGTCTTTTATAGCCACTGTTCCAAGACATCACAAAGGTCATTTTGACAGCATCATATGCAAATGAACACATGACATCAGAGAAGGACCAAAAGCACAGGTAAAGACACACGATTAGTCTGGCTGATAGGCCTGAGTTTGAGAACAGTTTAAAATCTTCTTCTATATATATAAAGCTGGGTGTATGCGGGGTTACTAGAGGGGGCAGCTATGTGAAGGGGTTGGGCTATGTGGAGGGACAGAGCTATGAAGGAGTAGTGCTATGTGTGGTGGTTCAGCGTTCTCCCTCGTTATGTATGGTGCCGTCCATTATTATTCAGCACCACCCCATTATTAGAGTATTAGTTCTTGTTATGCATCATACCATCCCTAACATAGCATATTCTTGTTAGTTTTGTTAATCACAGCACCCTTTCTTTATTACATAGTTTCCTTTCTTTGTTACATAGAATTCTCTTTTTTTCAGTTTAGATATAAAATAAAATGACTGCTTTTGGAGCACCGTCTGAAAAGAAGATCATAACAAAGACCATCATCCACTTCCATTGGAATTGAAGCTTTACCATATTCCAGAGGCAGTCATATAATTTTATATCTAGCAAAAGAGGATGCAATTAGATGAAAAGAGGGCACGGTGAATAACAAAAATGGCAAGAGAACCTGATTATAATGGATGGTGCTATACATGCCAATAGAGGGTACTACCGTGTTTCCCCGATAGTAAGACCCCCCGAAAGTAAGACAGGGTGGGGGGGGTACGGGGGGTCTGCTAATGTAAGACCCCCCCGAATGTAAGGCAGGGTAGGGGGGAGGGGGGGTCTTACTATCGGGGAAAGATGGGGGGGTGTACATACATACATACATACACACATACAGACACAAGCATACACATATATACACACCACACACACAGTCACACACACACATAGCACAGCTTCTTACCGGGTCCGGTGTGGGGTCACCGATGGCCCTGTGCCATCCTCTGTGCTCCGGTCCGGTCCCCAAGATGATCCGCTGCCGTCCACCGTGTTCCGGTGCCGCTTTGCACCGGTATTGCAGGTCCTAGGCTCCATGGTCCCTGCTCTTCCGGAGTTCAGGCCGCAGCTCCGCCCAGGTCATGGTGTGGGCCAATCAGCATAGCGGCGCTCAGAAGCAAGTGTCATCGGGCGCTTACCTCTGACATCAGCGCCGCTATGCTGATTGGCCCACACTATGACCTGGGCGGAGCTGCGGCCTGAACTCCGGAAGAGCAGGGACCATGGAGCCTAGGAACGGCAATACCGGTGCAAAACGGCACCGGAACACGGCGGACGGCAGCGGATCATCTCGGGGACCGGACCGGAGCACAGAAGATGGCACAGGACCATCGGGGACCCACACCGAACCCGGTAAGAAGCGGTGCTATGTGTGTGTGTTACTGTGTGTGTGGTGTGTATGGTGTATATATGTGTATGCATGTGTCTGTATGTGTGGGAATGTGTGGATGGATGGCTGCAGTGTGTGGATGGATGGATGGATGGTGGGGCCTCCAATGTAAGGCCCCCCCGAAAGTAAGACAGGGGGCCACTTTTGGCCACAAAAAGAATGTAAGACCCTGTCTTACTTTCGGGGAAACACGGTATGTAATAAGTGACCTTAATATATATATTTATATATATACATATATATATACATACAGTATATATATATATATATATATATATATATATATATATATATAATGAAAAGAGACTGTGTCATATATGATATATACAAACATACCGTATATGTGTGTTGCTATAAAATGAAAGGGACCCAGGAACATTTTTTGCACAAGAACCCAAGCTGTCACACAAGAACCCAAGCTGTCACAGTTTGCCCCTGTACAGCAGTGAATGACACCAATGCTCAAAATAAAAAATATTTATATCGCACAAAGGGACAAAATAAAAACTTAAAAATTGTTAAAAAAAAAAGGTAAAAATGTAAAAAGAAAAAAAAAAAAAAAGCACTGAAAAATCGCAAAAACACATTTTGCAAATGAAATAACTTGTACCTGAGGAAGACTCATAACACTGGGGAACAATTTGAAAAAAATTTTCTGTTGAGTTAGGTTTTTGAGCTGATTTATGCTAAAATTGGCATGCTGATTCCACAAATGTAGTCAGTTTTTTTCTAGCACGTCAAGTTTTTCCTCCACAACTTACCTGCCAGAGAAGCACAATTGCACTGATATCTGTAATAAGACTTGTTATCTGATTACAATTCGACTCATATAGAGCTACGTGGCAACTTGTAGTGTTAAAAAACATATTTGTCATGCCTATTTCTTATATATTTCATTTCTTGTTCATATTTGTACTATTTAAAAAAACAACAACACTTTTTAGGTAAAGTAGTTTACATATTTTTGAGAAGACAAAAATCCTATAGTTCAAAAACTTAACGTGATAAAGAAAAACTGAGATCATTTCTGGATTCAGCATGCAAAAATTAATTAAGAACAGTTGTCTGACCTAACTCCTAAAAAATTGCGTTCCCCAGTGTAATAGAGTCGAAAAGGTTGATACATAAAATGAGGGCAATGGGGATAGGGGAAAATATGTGTAAGTGGGTTAAGAACTGGCTTAGTGATAGGAAACAAAGGGTGGTTATTAATGGAACACACTCAGAATGGGTCACAGTTAACAGTGGGGTACCACAGGGGTCAGTGTTGGGCCCGCTTCTATTTAATATATTTATTAATGACCTTGTAGGGGGCATACGGAGTAGAATCTCAATATTTGCAGATGACACTAAACTCTGCAGGGTAATCAATACAGAGGAGGACAATTTTATATTACAGGAGGATTTATGTAAACTAGAAGCTTGGGCTGCTAAATGGCAAATGCGCTTTAATGGGGATAAATGTAAAGTCATGCACTTGGGCAGAGGAAACAAAAGGTATAATTATGTGCTTAATTGTAAAACACTGGGCAAAACTGTCACTGAAAAAGACCTGGGTGTATGGGTAGATGACAAACTCACATTTAGTGGCCAGTGTCAGGCAGCTGCTGCAAAGGCAAATAAAATAATGGGATGCATTAAAAGAGGCATAGATGCTCATGAGGAGAACATAATTTTACCTCTATACAAGTCACTAGTGCGACCACACTTAGAATACTGTGTACAATTCTGGTCTCCGGTGTATAAAAAAGACATAGCTGAACTAGAGCGGGTCCAGAGAAGAGCGACAAAAGTTATTAGAGGACTAAGGGGTCTGCAATACCAAGACAGGTTATTAAACTTGGGGTTATTTAGCTTGGAAAAACGAAGGCTTAGGGGTGATCTTATAATAATGTATAAATATATGAGGGGGCAGTACAGAGACCTTTCTAATGATCTCTTTACTCTTAGGCCTGAGACTGGGACAAGGGGGCATCCTCTACGTCTGGAGGAAAGAAGGTTTAATCATAATCACAGACGCGGATTCTTTACTGTAAGAGCAGTGAGACTATGAAACTCTCTGCCACATGATGTTGTAATGAGTGACTCACTACTAACATTTAAGAAGGGCCTGGATGCCTTTCTTGAAAACTATAATATTATCAGTTATACATACTAGATTCTTTGATAGGGCGTTGATCCAGGGAATTAGTCTGATTGCCGTATCTGGAGTCAGGAAGGAATTTTTTCCCCCAATGTGGAGCTTAGTGTTGCCACATGATTTTTTTTTGCCTTCCTCTGGATCAACATGTTAGGCTATGGGTTGAACTAGATGGACTTAAAGTCTTCCTTCAACCTTAAAAACTATGTTACTATGTTACTATGTTACTATGAAATGTGTTGTACTGCATTTTTATGATCTATTTTATAATAAAGAAACCTAGATGATGAATATCAGGTCTCCTAAGGAAGCGCTGACCTTTGAATTGAGTATTTCTAACCTATATACTGCTGAATCAGGACTTTACAAACCGAAGACCTGATTTACCTGGAGAGGCGAGCTGCAAGCCTAAGGAGATCTTTCAACTTATCCATGCAAATCAGCAAAGACACCAAAAAGGTGAGCACATTTTGAGCTTTTTTTGCCTACTATAAGAATTAACCCCTACACTCAGATCTGCACTGGCTCTTTTCTCATAGATTCCCTTACCTCCTCCTCCACCTCCATGACATTTAGCGGGCCTAAATTTAAATGTTCAGAGAGCCTGCAGTAGGCAGGAAACCTGAGATTGCTGAGGGTCCAGAGTGCTCCTCTGATGTACGTTTTGGAAGGACTGTTCTTACTTAAACATTTGGGCGGTTCGTCCTCTATACTTTGAGAAGGGCCCTCCTCTTTTCATTTGAGAGGGGCCTCTATACATTAGGAAGGTTTGAGAGCATTGCTGCAAAAGTATTTAAGGGCCCATGACCAGAAGGAAGTCACTTTTAGGAACCTGATTTACTGTCTCCAGATGTTTAGGATACTGATGACGAGACACAGTTGCCATCAGGTCAGCCTACAATCTCATTTCTTAAGGAGGATAACATGGAAGATGAGTTGGTCGATGATGAGTCCACTCATCCGACCTGGGCCGTTGGCCCCCATAGCCAGCACAGCAACACAGAGGAAGATTGATACCTAACACCTACACAGGTGCCAAGGGTACTGGTTTTCCCAGACTGAGAACTGGGTCAACTATGCCCATGAACACCCCCACTGTGGGCCAAGTCAGGGCATGGGGGTGTTTAGCCGCTACCTGGAATTTTATTTACTGAATGTCCTTCAGAAAAAATATAACATTGTAATCTGTAGTGACGCACCCCAGGGCAGGGTACTCGGCTCTCAGGCTGTTGCAGTCTGGGATGTCACGGGTGGCGGCCTGAGGCCGTGGCTCTGGCAGTCAAATGATGAGGGGAAATATAGTATATACAGATTTGTCGTGACGCCACCTGCAGTATCTGGTGAGGCATCACCAGCGCCGCTACAGTCTTCCGGAGGTCGGTGGGATTGCGACAGTGATGGTATAGCCCCGCAGGCAAGACTGGGACCTCCGGGGCAGCGTATTGAGGTAAACAGGTTGCAGCAGAGCTGGGATAGTTAAGGAGAGTAAGTAAAGTCTGTAGGGGGGCATGGTGGGTGAAAGGAAAAGATGCACGCACACAGCAACAGTCTCTTTACCTTTTTACTGTTGGAATTCAGGTAAATAGTCCAGAGCACTGACGGGTGACTGGGCTGCACAGTGGGCTCCCACAGCAAGTGGGTATAAGGCTTCCTTCCCTGTGTATTCACTGAAGCACAGTCTGCTGAATCCTGACTTGCCTCCACTCTCTTCTCTTGTCTGTGTCTCCTTCCCTCCTGTGCGGTCTCCGGGACAATCTTCTCTAGGCTTTGCAGTAGCCTGCTGCTCCTGGCTCCCTTTCCTTGATTCTCTCAAGAGACCGGATAGCTGTAGCTTCCACGGTGCCAAGGGGTTTTTTGTGGGACTTATAGTTCTCCACTGGAGCGGATCCCCAATATCCGGCTTCTCTCTCTCTGTCTCTCTGGAACGAACTCACGGCTAGGGCTACCTGTTCCCTGCTTCAACTCCTCCTCCAAGCTCCTTGCCTTCAGTCCCACTTAGGCTGGTGGGACGCTGAAAGGATATTCCTGGGTCGCTGGCTCGGGTCTACACGTGGCACCGATCACCAGAGCTTCCCTGCAGCTCTTCTAGCGTCTGCACACACTCTGACTAGCTCCTCCCCAGCAGCAGTATATATAAGGGATCCTGCCTAAGCACAGCAGGTTGAGCTCCCCCTACTGTACCGGAGTGGAAGGTGTTGTTCGTAGTAGTACCTGCTGTGGAAACCCAACTGTGCAGTAGAGAGATATGTGGTTACCTGTGTTGGCAGGGCGCCACAGTAGCATCTACCATACCAAGCTGAGCAGAGGTCATGGCAAAGACAACCTGAGCACCATGAGTATACGTAATAACCACATGACAGCCAAGCTCCCCATTAGGTGGGTGGCACACCAGAGTACCAAATCTGTGTCTGCTGCTTAAACCACCTCATCCACTTAGTTGTCCAAGCGAAGCATTAAGTTGCCAGTAGTAGAGAGCTTGAAAAGGAAGCGTAAATAAGCTGCCATGTACCCATAGGCACAAATACTAAAATCTCACATTGCCCAATTGACTATCTGTGGAGATGTTGGTATTTAGGCTTGTGGGAAAAGAATGTTTATGTGATCTCTTTCCTGTGGCTGCCTCATGTATATCGGTTTATAGCCGCCACTATTTTAGATGGTGTTCTGTCCAGGACGTAAATACACATGTGTGAAACAATATCAACAGTGCTGTCAGCAACGCTGTAAGTAGGAAGATCAATATAACAACAGACAAGTGAAGAAGTTTTTAGAGACAGTGAGGGATGAAACATTTCTGTGGTGGAACTTGGTGCAGGGTGGGACAGAGTTACAGCATTAGACATCACATCACACCTGCTACACATGCCAAGAGTAGTCGAACCAACTTCCTTCATGGTTTCCATCTACTCATATGCCAGTTACTGTCTCTCCTCTTCATCCTTCATGTCATTTTGCAGCCCTCAAATCAATTGTTCACAGGGCCTGAAAACCTGAGTTTGGTGAGGGCCCAGAGATGGCCCTGTAACACATGTTTGGGAGGGCTTTCCTAAATTAATTTGTACAGATACTACTGCCATAAGAATAACGCAGCATATGCAAAGATATGGTGGCTGGTACTGAAGGTCATTTCATCAGTACATTAGGGAGGGCCCTTCTATATACACTTTTGAGAGCCCTTTATACATAAATTTGTGAGGGCTCTCTTTCATACAGTTGGGAGGGCCCTCATCAAGTGGACTCCCGCTGCTACAGAGGGGACTTGCAACCCCAGCTTGGATGGGCTGGAGAGGAGGTGGAAGCGAGGCAGCATGAGGAAAGGATAGGTATTGTTCCTCATGTTAGTGACACAGAACCTTTTCCTATTTGAAGGTTGTCCCACATGGCACAGTTCATGTTTAAGACTGTCGCGTGATACACATCTTTGCAAACTACCTATACTGGTTAGCCACCATTCTCGACCGATGCTACAAAGAGAAAATTTCTTCTCTACTTTTGGAGTCACAAAAGGGTTGCAGAATGGAATCCTTCACGAGGTGCCATTGTACATCACTTGCTGAAAACATCACCCTCTAAAAATGCTCGTGGCAGAGATACCGTCTCATTTCAACAGCAAGGATTAATGGGGAGAGACACGCACACCTGCTACAACAGAGGTGGAGGAAAAGGTTCACAAACTGAGCCATTTTCAATAAACCAGCACATAAACAAGAGTTATCTGTGCCTGTAACAGTGGCAAAGAGATGGAAATTGAGCAAGATGCTAAAGGAATACTTAAGTGACCATACCTGCGTCATTCATGATAATTCACACTTCTCTTTAACAATTATGTGTCCATTGTGAACACTTGGCCTGACCTCTCTTTATATGCCTTGAGGTGCTGGCCTGCCCTGCTCCTAGTGTCATGTCAAAGCGTGTTTTCTGTTATGGTGGGGCAATCAATCATCACTGATAGGCACACATGACTCTCCACAGAAATTGCACACAGATTTACTCTGATTAACTTCAAGAAGAACTTGATTTATGCCCAGTTTGTAATTGAATCCCTCCAAATGACAGCAGCACAACATAAATTTCACAAAAAAGTTAACTTTTAAAAATGATGTGAACTACAGATGACCAAAATTTGTAAAGTTTGTGTTTGGTTGGCTGAAAGGGCATATGTTCGCCCACTATATCAGCAAAAAGTTCAATGAAATACTGAACCACATTCAAATCAATGTTGCCATGATAGTGGTATCACCAAACAGAGCTTCAATGTTAATCAGGAATATGGAGATGAGTACTGGTGTAAGCATGGTTCTCACAGAGCCTAGGTAAAATCACAAAACACATAACACACACCACAAGAAATGTCTTCCCATTTCAAAAAATCATGCCTAGATTGCAACAATCCACTCAGAATTATACATGTAATTCAACACAATACCTCTGTTAGCATTCTGAAAATACTGCTGACACATGCAGCACCCCACTTGGTTGCTGGAATGCATATAAGCAAAGCTATGCATGACTGTGACACCACTGGCACTACCCCTGTGTTACCTGCTTCCCAATATGTTCTCCACGAAGCAGGCCCTGATGCCACCTGCACACAACCTGAAGTTACACATACACAACAAAGATTTTGCATTGGACAGTAGGTGTATATCATATATACTTGTGGTGTCAAGCAAAATGTGACCTCCAAAACTGACAGGGGGAACATTGAATAGGGCATGGTTTCTGCGAAACTGCATTACATGGTAGTAGTACGGCTTAGGATTTTACAAGCACTATAGGACTGTAATAGTTTTTGAACTTTTGTAGGCACAATCCTACCTAAATGTCACCCCAAAATCAATGCGTAACATGGCCTGGCGCATGCTTGGTAGCAGTCAGTAGGAAAGTTTGGAGTACTACTGCTTTGTGATGTGAAAACCACCTTTTTGTAATGTGAACAGAAGCATCAGCGGTTTAAATGGCATGGTTCAAAGTCTGTAGCAGGCAGTAGCAAATGTTTGGACTACACTGCATTGTGGAGGGCAATAATCGCCTTTTAAGAGGAGAACTGTGGCAAGCATAAGCCAGCATGTCACCCCAAAAACAGCGTGTAACATGACCTGGTGTGTACTTGGTAGCTGGCAGTAGCAAATGTTTGGATTATACTACTTTGTGAAGGCAATAACCACCTTTTTAAGAGAAGTATCATGGCCAGCAGATGCCAGCATGTCATCCCAAAATCAGCAGGTAACATAGCCAGGTGTTTGCTTGGCAGCAGGCAGTAGCAGATGTTTGGACTATATAGCATTGTGGAGGTCAATAACCGCCTTTTCAAGAGGAGTATCATGGCCAGCAGAAGCCAGCCTGTAACCCCAAAAACAGTGGGTAAGGCTGGGGTCACAGTAGCATTTTTCACATGCGTTTTTGGAGACCTGCGTTTTCAAAAACGCATGTAAAAAACGCACCCATAGGCCCCCATGTTAAAAAACGCATGCCCTAATAGCCAAAAGGCATGTGTGACTGTCCCATGCGTTTTTGGAGCATATCCAAAAACGCATGCGTTTTCTAATAAGGGGCCTTATGGAAAACGCATGCAAAAACGCATGTACAATTAGTGCCATTCAAAAACGCATGCGTTTTCCATAGGAGCCCATGTTTTAAAAACGCCTAAGGGCGCATGCATGATACAATCTCCAATCTAAACAGGTACTGAACCTTGATGTAATAACCCTATTGATCTCCTTAACTGCAGTGTATATTGGAGCTGGAGGATACTTGTTAGATGGTTTATGGCTACACCTAACCGATGTGGTATGGGCTCTGGAGATGGCTGCAGCAGATGTCCTCTCTTGAAATAATGAGAGGCTGACTAATGCTGCAGGCATAGGCTTTCCTTGTGCAGTGCCTGGGTTATCTGAGACTCTTGATTATACATGGGCTATACAGCTGCACTTGAAGTGGTGATTACATGTAATACACATGTTATTCTCATGTTGTGGTAATTAATATCCCTCTTTAGATTTCTGAGGAATAATATAAATTGCTGTCTGCATAAGATATTTATATATACAAACCAGATATACTGGATATTAATTTTATTTATATGCAGATAGCTTCTAACCATATTGATATGAGAATGACTGTGAGTCATCTATGCAGGACACCATAATAATATGCCATTCCTGACCCCACTTATATCTGTATTTAAATATAAAGGGAAATAAAAAACCCCGTAAACCATATTTTATGGAGATATAATATATACTGCAGTAGAGTACAAAGGTCTTTTCGTTTGGACATCTATTAAAAATTGTGATGGTTCATTACCCTAACTAGAATTATGTATACTCCTGATCAACAAATAATGAATGTCTTTAAATCATATATTGGAAGTATGCATATGGTATAATATCTTTTACATTACTTTGTATCATTGCTGATTTTCTACCTTACTCTCACCCCTGTACCGCGTAATCTTTGTATAATAATAAAAATTAATATTTTCATATAAATGACCATATGATCTTTTTCTTCCCTTCTGGGGATAACCTTGATTATGAGGTTAGTAGCAGGCAGTAGCAAGTTTTGAAGTACTGCAGTTTTGTGTTGGGCAAACTGCCTTTTTAGAATGTGGACACAAGCACCAGTGTATTAAATGCACTGATGTAAGGTAAGTAGCAGGCAGTAGCCACTTTAGGAGTAAGGCTGTGGTCACAGTTTTTTTAGTGCCTTTTAAAAACGCATGCTTTTTTACATGCGTTTTTCATGTCAGCATGAGTTTTTTAAGGTCTCTGATGGCTCCCTGCGTTTTTGGCTGCGTTTTTGAATCTGCACATAAAAATAGTGCTTGTAGTATTTTTTTGTGCGTTTTGAAAAACGCATGCGTTTTTGTAGAAAACGCATGCGTTTTTGTAGAAAACGCATGCGTTTTTATAACATGGGTTCCTATGGGAAACGCATGCAAAAACGCATGTACAATTAGTACCTTTTAGTGCCATTCAAAAACGCATGTGTTTCCCATAGGAGCCCATGTTAAAAAAACGCATGCGTTTCCGGAAACACATGCGTTTTTTTAACATGGGCTCCTATGGGAAACGTATGCGTTTTTGAATGGCACTAATTGTACATGCGTTTTTGCATGCGTTTTCTATAAGGCCCCTTATTAAAAAACGCATGCGTTTTTGGATATGCTCCAAAAACGCATGGGACAGTCACACATGCTTTTTGGCTATTAGGGCATGCGTTTTTTAACATGGGGGCCTATGGGTGCGTTTTTTACATGCGTTTTTGAAAACGCGGGTCTCCAAAAATGCATGTGAAAAATGGTACTGTGACCACAGCCTAATGCAGTTTTGCATTGGGCAAACCACCTTTTTAAAATGTGGACACAAGCATCAGCAGATTAAGTGCACTGCTGCAAGGTTAGTAGCAGACAGTAGCAATTTTTGGAGTACAGCAGATTTGCGTGGGCAAACCGCCTATTTAGAATCTGGACACAAACACAAGAGGATTAAATGCACTGCTGCGAGGTTAGTAGCAGGCAGTAGCAAATTTTGGAGTACTGCTGTTCTGCATTTTGCAAATCGCCTATTTAGAATGTGGACACAAGCTCCAGCGGATTAAATGCACTACTGCAAGGTTAGTAGCAGGCAGTAGCAATTTTTGGAGTTAACTTAACCCTACTGACACTGATCCCCCTCCAGTCACTTGCCCTCCCTGTAGTCTAACTCTGTACTGTCTTTTCAGCTATGCAGCTATGAACGGATCCTTTCAACTCTCCCTGCTCCAATATCTCTCCCTTCCTAATCTACACTGCAACTGAGGTACACTTGAGATAGCCCTTGTGTTTTAAAGAGGTCTAACACTTTCCCTGTCAGCTGAGCGATCTCTCCCTATTCTTCTCTAACGCAGGCTCTGCATGCAATGCGACTAAAAGGGCAGTGGCAGGGCTTAATGGTCCCTATGAGACATCTATGATGCTGTGTGGCCAGCCAATTCCTTTAAAGCCACAAGCAAGATGTCTATGGCATTACTGTGATTAGCTAAGAAGCCCTGCTTGATCAGTGACTGTAAATAAGGTGTCAAACCTGTGGGGCGGGACAACCGAATATAGTGAGGCAAGTACACATAAACTCGCCGAATAGTGAATAATGTGAATACCCTACTATCCGTGTGAATAAGATAACAACTAGAAAACAAAAAAAGTATGTGTAAGATGTCTCCAAATACCTTGCAATAAAAAAAAAGCTTTTACTTTTTTATTGCAAGTTATTATAAGGTTGATACGCACAGCAGTGGGTCTTAATATGGCTAGCGTAGGGGCCGTTCCGAAGAGGGTTACCTTGTGGCGGTGGAATGGCTTAAAGTGCGTTTTTTGCAAAAAAGGTATGTACCAAGTATCTTTGTTTTAGTAGCATTAGCTTTAACTTTCTTATTACAAGGTATTTGAAAACATCTTACACATACTTTTTTTGTTTTCTAGTTTTTATCGCATACAATTTAGCATTGGTAGTGAACTTGCTAGACAGGTCTGTTCACATTACTACTTTTTTCCGTCTCAGCTAAGTTTCTAAATTGACTTAACCACTTGTCTCCTTGATAAGTTGGAGGACTCCCGCCTCTCTCCTGCTGAGCAGAAATAAACTTACTGCATTACATCTGTGATCCATTTGGACATGGTTCACACACTGCACCCTGATGCTTGTAAGGTTGATACACACAGCAGAGGGTCTAAATGTGGCTAGCGTAGGGGCCGTTCCAAAAAGGGTCACCTTGTTGCGGTGGAATGGCTTAAAGTACGTTTTTTGCAAAAAAAATATGTACCAAGTACCCTTGTTTTAGTACCATTAGTTTTATCTTTTTTATTGCAAGGTATTTGGAGATATCTTACACATGCTTTTTTGTTTTCTAGTTGTTATCTCATACAATTTGGTGTTGGTAGTGAACTTGCTATACAGGCCTGTTCATACTGCTACTTTTTTCTGTCTCAGCTTAGTTTCTAAATTATCCGTGCGAATAGTGACGAATTCACTTGGTCATCACTACGATCGCCACATCACTCATGAGTACCAGCGATAGCTGCCTAGTTACGAATATTGCGAATACCATACAATCCGTGCGAGTAGCGAATAGTAGCTATAATACTCACTCAACACTATGGATAACACATTTGGTCAGGTGTTTGCTTAAAGGAAAACTGTCAGGTCAAAAATGCATGTAACTACTATTATTTTATTGTTCCTCACTCTAAACTCTCTCTATTTATGTATTTCTTTTTTTTATATATTTTCCTCCTATCTTCTGTAAACTTCAAATAAAGAGATTCATTCCATGCGTCACTTACAGTGAATGATCCACTTAGTTCTCTGCTGTCCACTCCCCATGCATGAATATGCATGTCACATACTCACACCACAACGCTGCACAGGAGATCACTGAGGGGGAGCTGTATTCTCCTCTCTGTGTCTGCAGCCAAGAAAGAAATGAAACACAACACAGAAACTGTCACAGCAGGATACCTGCTTAATGAAACAGATAGAGTCTAGATAAGTCAGATCGGCAATAGTTCTCTCCCTCTTTGTCTTCATCAGAACAGAAGCTACTGAAACCTGACACTACACTGTTAGCAAAGGGAGGAGAGAGCTGCTGAGAGGGAGTGCATAATTACATGACAGTTTATACAGCACAGGACTATTCCTGTTTGGTTATAATGGAGAAAATTAATCAAGAAGCTCCCTGTAGGGTCTGACAATGGTGATAACATGGAAACTACAAATGGTACAATAATGATTTTACATGTTTTTAAAAGGTCTGCCCAGGCACTATTCAAGGGTAATATAAGTATCATCCTGAAAAATGACCTGACAGTGTCCCTTTAAATACTTATTTTGAAGGATTTTTCAACAGAAGACTCTCTGTAATGACCAGAAAAATATTTTATTTATTTAACCCCTTAAGGACCGAGTCACTTTGCAGCTTAATGACCAGACCATTTTTTGTAATTCTGACCACTCTCCCTTTATGAGGTAATATCTCTGGAACGCTTCAACGGATCCTAGCGATTATGAGATTGTTTTTTCGTGACATATTGGGCTTCATGTTAGTATTAAATTTAGGTCGATAAATTTTGCGTTTATTTGTGAAAAAATAAAAAATTTGGCAAAAATTTTGAAAATTTAGCAATTTTCAAATTTTTAATTTTTATTCTGCTAAACCAGAGAGTTATGTGCCACAAAATAGTTAATAAATAACATGTCCCACATGTCTACTTCACATCAGCACAATTTTGGAAGAAAAAAAAAAATTTGGTAGGATGTTATAAGGGTTCAAAGTTCATCAGCAATTATTCATTTTTCCAGCAAAATTTACAAAACCAATTTTTTAGTGACCACATCACATTTGAAGTCCCTTTGAGGGGTGTACATGACAGAAAACACCCAAAAGTGACACCATTCCAAAAACTGCACCCCTCAAGCTACTCAAAACTATATTGAAGAAGATTATTAACCCTTCAGGTGCTTCACAGGAACTAAAATAATGTTGAAGGAAAAAATGGACATTTTAATTTTTGTAACAAAAATGTTCTTTTAGCCTCAATTTTTTCATTTTCACATGGGCAACAGGATAAAATGCATCCTAAAATTTGTTGGGCAATTTCTCCTGAGTACACCGATGCCTCATATGTGGTCATAAACCACTGTTTGGGCGCACGGCAGGGCTCAGAAGGGAGGGAGCGCAATTTGAATTTTAGAGCCAATTTTCCGTTCAAAAAGTGAAATGGCGCTCCTTCACTTCTGAGCCCTGCCGTGCGCCCAAACAGTGGTTTATGACCACATATAAGGTATCGGTGTACTCAGGAGAAATTGCCCAACAAATTTTGGGATGTATTTTATCCCTTTGCCCATGTGAAACTGAAAAAATGTAGGCAAAAAGAATTTTTTTGTGAAAAAAAATGTTTTTTTTAATTTTTATGAATGAATTTGTGAAGCATCTGGGGGTTCAAAGTGCTCACTATGCATCTAGATACCTTCCTTAGGGGGTCTAGTTTCCAAAATGGGGTCATTTGTGGGGGAGCTCCAATGTGGAGACACACAGGGACCCTCCATACGCGACATGGTGTCCGCTAACAATTTGAATGGAAAATGAGCTCAAATTGTTAGCGGACACCATGTCGCGTTTGGAGGGTCCCTGTGTATCTCCACATTGGAGCTCCCCCACAAGTGACCCCATTTTGGAAACTAGACCCCCGAAGGAACGTATCTAGATGCATAGTGAGCACTTTGAACCCCCATATGCTTCAGAAATTCATCCGTAAAAATGAAAAAGCACTTTTTTTTCCACTAAAAAATTATTTTTTCATTATTACGGATCAATTTGTGAAGCATCTGGGGGTTCAAAGTGCTCACTATGTACCTAGATATGTTCCTTTGGGGTCTAGTTTCCAAAATAGGGTCACTTGTGGGGGAGCTCCAATGTGGAGACACACAGGGACCCTCCAAACGCGACATGGTGTCCGCTAACAATTTGAGCTCATTTTCCATTCAAATTGTTAGCGGACACCATGTCGCGTTTGGAGGGTCCCCGTGTGTCTCCACATTGGAGCTCCCCCACAAGTGACCCCATTTTGGAAACTACACCCCCAAAGGAACATATCTAGATGCAAAGTGAGCACTTTCTACCCCCAGGTGCTTCACAAATTGATCTGTAAAAATGAAAAAAGAAAATTTGTGTGGAAAAAAAAAGTGCTTTTTCATTATTATTGATGAATTTGTGAAGCATCTGGGGGTTCAAAGTGCTCACTATGCATTTAGATATGTTCCTTAGGGGGTCTAGTTTCCGAAATGGGGTCACTTGTGGGGGAGCTCCAATGTGGAGACACACCGGGGCCCTCCAAACGCGACATGGTGTCCGCTAACAATTTGAATGGAAAATGAGCTCAAATTGTTAGCTGACACCATGTCGCGTTTGGAGGGTCCCTGTGTGTCTCCGCATTGGAGCTCCCCCACAAGTGACCCCATTTTGGAAACTAGACCCCCAAAGGAACATATCTAGATGCATAGTAAGCACTTTGAACCCCCAGATGCTTCACAAATTGATCCATAATAATGAAAAAATAAATTTGTTGTGGGAAAAAAAGTGCTTTTTCATTTTTACGGATGAATTTCTGAAGCATATGGGGGTTCAAAGTGCTCACTATGCATCTAGATATGTTCCTTAGGGGGTCTAGTTTCCAAAATGGGGTCACTTGTGGGGGAGCTCCAATGTGGAGACACATAGGGGCTCTCCATATGCAACATGGTGTCCACTAACAATTGGAATTGTTAGCGGACACCTTGTAGGATATGAAGAGCCCCTATGTGCCTAAACATTGGAGCTCCCCCACAAGTGACCCCATTTTGGAAACTAGACCCCCGAAGGAACGTATCTAGATGCATAGTGAGCACTTTGAAGCCCCATATGCTTCAGAAATTCATCCGTAAAAATGAAAAAGCACTTTTTTTCCACTAAAAAATTATTTTTTCATTATTACGGATCAATTTGTGAAGCATCTGGGGGTTCAAAGTGCTCACTATGTAACTAGATATGTTCCTTTGGGGGTCTAGTTTCCAAAATAGGGTCACTTATGGGGGAGCTCCAATGTGGAGACACACAGGGACCCTCCAAACGCGACATGGTGTCCGCTAACAATTTGAGCTCATTTTCCATTCAAATTGTTAGCGGACACCATGTCGCGTTTGGAGGGTCCCCGTGTGTCTCCACATTGGAGCTCCCCCACAAGTGACCCCATTTTGGAAACTACACCCCCAAAGGAACATATCTAGATGCATAGTGAGCACTTTCTACCCCAGGTGCTTCACAAATTGATCTGTAAAATGAAAAAAGAAAATTTGTGTGGAAAAAAAAAGTGCTTTTTCATTTTTATTGATGAATTTGTGAAGCATCTGGGGGTTCAAAGTGCTCACTATGCATTTAGATATGTTCCTTAGGGGGTCTAGTTTCCGAAATGGGGTCACTTGTGGGGGAGCTCCAATGTGGAGACACACCGGGGCCCTCCAAACGCGACATGGTGTCCGCTAACAATTTGAATGGAAAATGAGCTCAAATTGTTAGCTGACACCATGTCGCGTTTGGAGGGTCCCTGTGTGTCTCCGCATTGGAGCTCCCCCACAAGTGACCCCATTTTGGAAACTAGACCCCCAAAGGAACATATCTAGATGCATAGTAAGCACTTTGAACCCCCAGATGCTTCACAAATTGATCCATAATAATGAAAAAATAAATTTTTTGTGGGAAAAAAAAGTGCTTTTTCATTTTTACGGATGAATTTCTGAAGCATATGGGGGTTCAAAGTGCTCACTATGCATCTAGATACGTTCCTTAGGGGGTCTAGTTTCCAAAATGGGGTCACTTGTGGGGGAGCTCCAATGTGGAGACACACGGGGACCCTCCAAACGCGACATGGTGTCCGCTAACAATTTGAATGGAAAATGAGCTCAATTTGTTAGCGGACACCATGTCGCGTTTGGAGGGTCCCCATGTGTCTCCACATTGGAGCTCCCCCACAAGTGACCCCATTTTGGAAACTAGACCCCCAAAGGAACGTATCTAGATGCATAGTTAGCACTTTGAACCCCCAGGTGCTTCAGAAATTCATCCGTAAAAATGAAAAAGCACTTTTTTTCCACAAATAATTTCTTTTTTCATTATTACGGATCAATTTGTGAAGCATCTGGGGGTTCAAAGTGCTCACTATGCATCTAGATATAATCCTTTGGGGGTCTAGTTTCCAAAATGGGGTCACTTGTGGGGGAGCTCTAATGTGGAGACACATAGGGGCTCTCCATATGCAACATGGTGTCCACTAACAATTGGAATTGTTAGCGGACACCTTGTAGGATATTAAGAGCCCCTATGTGCCTAAACATTGGAGCTCCCCCACAAGTGACCCAATTTTGGAAACTAGACCACCCAAGGAACGTATCTAGATGCATAGTGAGCACTTTGAACCTCCAGGTGCTTCATAAATTCATCCGTAAAAATGAAAAAGCACTTTTTTTCCACAAATAATTTCTTTTTTCATTATTACGGATCAATTTGTGAAGCATCTGGGGGTTCAAAGTGCTCACTATGCATCTAGATAAAATCCTTTGGGGGTCTAGTTTCCAAAATGGGGTCACTTGTGGGGGAGCTCCAATGTGGAGACACATAGGGGCTCTCCATATGCAACATGGTGTCCACTAACAATTGGAATTGTTAGCGGACACCTTGTAGGATATGAAGAGCCCCTATGTGCCTAAACATTGGAGCTCCCCCATAAGTGACCCCATTTTGGAAACTAGACCCCCGAAGGAACGTATCTAGATGCATAGTGAGCACTTTGAACCCCTATATGCTTCAGAAATTCATCCGTAAAAATGAAAAAGCACTTTTTTTTCCACTAAAAAATTATTTTTTCATTATTACGGATCAATTTGTGAAGCATCTGGGGGTTCAAAGTGCTCACTATGTACCTAGATATGTTCCTTTGGGGGTCTAGTTTCCAAAATAGGGTCACTTGTGGGGGAGCTCCAATTTGGAGACACACAGGGACCCTCCAAACGCGACATGGTGTCCGCTAACAATTTGAGCTCATTTTCCATTCAAATTGTTAGCGGACACCATGTCGCGTTTGGAGGGTCCCCGTGTGTCTCCACATTGGAGCTCCCCCACAAGTGACCCCATTTTGGAAACTACACCCCCAAAGGAACATATCTAGATGCATAGTGAGCACTTTCTACCCCCAGGTGCTTCACAAATTGATCTGTAAAAATGAAAAAAGAAAATTTGTGTGGAAAAAAAAAGTGCTTTTTCATTTTTATTGATGAATTTGTGAAGCATCTGGGGTTCAAAGTGCTCACTATGCATTTAGATATGTTCCTTAGGGGGTCTAGTTTCCGAAATGGGGTCACTTGTGGGGGAGCTCCAATGTGGAGACACACCGGGGCCCTCCAAACGCGACATGGTGTCCGCTAACAATTTGAATGGAAAATGAGCTCAATTTGTTAGCGGACACCATGTCGCGTTTGGAGGGTCCCCATGTGTCTCCACATTGGAGCTCCCCCACAAGTGACCCCATTTTGGAAACTAGACCCCCAAAGGAACGTATCTAGATGCATAGTTAGCACTTTGATCCCCCAGGTGCTTCAGAAATTCATCCGTAAAAATGAAAAAGCACTTTTTTTCCACAAATAATTTCTTTTTTCATTATTACGGATCAATTTGTGAAGCATCTGGGGGTTCAAAGTGCTCACTATGCATCTAGATATAATCCTTTGGGGGTCTAGTTTCCAAAATGGGGTCACTTGTGGGGGAGCTCTAATGTGGAGACACATAGGGGCTCTCCATATGCAACATGGTGTCCACTAACAATTGGAATTGTTAGCGGACACCTTGTAGGATATTAAGAGCCCCTATGTGCCTAAACATTGGAGCTCCCCCACAAGTGACCCCATTTTGGAAACTAGACCACCCAAGGAACGTATCTAGATGCATAGTGAGCACTTTGAACCCCCAGGTGCTTCATAAATTCATCCGTAAAAATGAAAAAGCACTTTTTTTCCACAAATAATTTCTTTTTTCATTATTACGGATCAATTTGTGAAGCATCTGGGGTTCAAAGTGCTCACTATGCATCTAGATATAATCCTTTGGGGGTCTAGTTTCCAAAATGGGGTCACTTGTGGGGGAGCTCCAATGTGGAGACACATAGGGGCTCTCCATATGCAACATGGTGTCCACTAACAATTGGAATTGTTAGCGGACACCTTGTAGGATATGAAGAGCCCCTATGTGCCTAAACATTGGAGCTCCCCCACAAGTGACCCCATTTTGGAAACTAGACCACCCAAGGAACGTATCTAGATGCATAGTGAGCACTTTGAACCCCAGGTGCTTCACAAATTGATCCGTAAAAATGAAAAAAGAAACTTTTTGTGGAAAAAAACGTGCTTTTTCATTTTTATGGATGAATTTGTGAAGCATCTGGGAGTTCAAAGTGCTCACTATGCATCTAGATACGTTCCTTTGGGGGTCTAGTTTCCAAAATGGGGTCACTTGTGGGGGAGCTCCAATGTTCAGGCACACAGGGAGGGGCTCTCCATACCCGACATGGTTTCCGCTAACAATTGGAGCTAATTTTCTATTGAAATTGTTAGCGGACACCATGTCGCATATGGAGAACCCGTGTGCCACCAGCACAAGGGCAACTGGTAGAGTTGGGGTACAGCACCAGAAAATGCCGCCTCTAATGAATGCGCTATTTTCTTGGGTGGCTGTGGGTTGAAATTTGCAGCGTGGGGGACCCACAACATTTGAGTCTCTCCACGCTGAGGATTCCAGTCAGCCAGCTACCAAGTTGTACATGGCTGGCTACAAATACAGCGAAGGCTTTATTTTATTTCTAGAACTAATTCTAGAAAAAAAAATGACGTAGGGCTCCGCCATATTTTTGGTCCAGCCAGGTACAACTTGGCAGCTACAGACTGCCAGCAACCCCCAGCTGCCTCGTTGTACCTGGCTGCAACCAAAAATACAGCAAAGCCCATTTTTTTTTATTTCTAGAACTAATTCTAGAAAAAAAAATGACGTAGGGCTCCGCCATATTTTTGGTCCAGCCAGGTACAACTTGGCAGCTACAGACTGCCAGCAACCCCCAGCTGCCTCGTTGTACCTGGCTGCAACCAAAAATACAGCGAAGCCCATTTTTTTTAATTTCTAGAACTAATTCTAGAAAAAAAAATGACGTAGGGCTCCGCCATATTTTTGGCCCAGCCAGGTACAACTAGGCAGCTGGGGGCTGGAATCCTCAGCATGGAAAGGCCCAAGCGTTCTGGCCCCCCCATGCTGCGAATTGCAGCCCGCAGCCGCTCCAGAAAATGGCGCATTCATTGAAGCGCCATTTTCTGGCGCTGTACCCATGCTCTTCCAGTTGCCCTGGTGCCGGTGGCAAACTGGGTAATAAAGGGGTTAATGCCAGCTTTTTATTGGCAGCTGGCACTAAGCCCGAGATTCATAATATAGGGCCAATGTTAGACCCGCCATTAGGAATCTCTGGTAAATAGTCAGAAAATACACACATAGAAAAATCTTTTTATTTGAAAAAAAAACACAAACAAAATTCGGACTCCATCTTTATTATGAAGATCCGACGTAGTCCACAACGAAGGTCCCACGACGCTCGATTGCCTCCGACGTAGTCCACAACGAAGGTCCCACGACGCTCGATCGCCTCTGCTCAATCCAGAGACTGCAGCAAGGGATCAAGTGTCCTCTTCCTACAGTCTCAGGGTCAGAGTTATGGTGCACTGTATGACAATGATCAGTTATACAGTGCACCATGACTATGATCCCAGAGACTATAACAAGAGGACACTTGATCCCTTGTTGCACCCATCCATCCACCTATGCACCCATCATCCACGCACGCACATCCACGTACGCACATCCACGCATGCACACAACCACGCACGCACATCCACGCATGCACACATCCACGCACGCATGCTGACATCCACGTACATCCACACACACATCCACGTACATCCACATCCACGTACGCACACATCCACGCACGCACATTCACACACGCACATCCACGTACGCACATCCACGCACGCACATCCACGTACGCACATCCACGTACGCACATCAACGTACGCACATCCACGTACGCACATCCACGCATGCACACAACCACGCACACACATCCACACATGCATATCCACGTACGCACATCCACGTACGCACATCCACGTGCTGACATCCACGCATGCACACAACCACGCACACACATCCACACACGCACATCCACGCACGCACACATCCATCCATCCATCCACCCATCCATCCATCCACCCACCCATCCATCCATCCATCCACCCATCCATCCACCCATCCATCCATCCATCCATCCATCCATCCATTCATTCATTCTTTCATTCTTTCATTCATTCTTTCATTCATTCATACTTACCCAGCGATGAGGAGGAGGAGCCCCTGAGAAGAGGAGGAGCCACACTGCAGAGGAGGCCCGACGGTGCGGGCGGGTGCACCGAGAGTGTAGCCCGCCGGGATAGGTGAGCGGGGCTGGGGACCAGGGATCGGGGGCTGGGGACCGAGTCCCGGGGGCTGGGGACCAGCAGGGAGGAGGAGGGGGCCCTGCAGCTTTGCCGGCGGGCGCAGAAGCCCGACGGCAAACAAACTGTGCAAGGTGGAGAGAGGGGATGGACGGGAGACAGGGGGGCTGCACAGGGGACGGGGACAGGACACAGAGGGCTCAGGACACAGGGGGGGGCTACAGGACACAGGGGGAGCTGGACACAGGGGGCGGGGACAGGACACAGAGGGAGCTGGAGCATCAGCTCATGGCCGGCGGCTGCGGTGCAACCCGCCCGCAGATAAGAGTGATTGCGGTGGGGGAGGGGAGTGAAGGGGTTAACAGGGGTGCCCACACCTCTGCCCCTAACCCTTGGCTGTCACTGACAGCTTTTAGATTTGAGCTGTCACTGTTCATTTAGAAGCAGTGACAGTTCAAAGCCATGACGAGTATACTCGTCATGATGCGGGAACTGACATCTTTTCATGACGAGTATACTCGTCATTGGTCGTAAAGAGGTTAAGGTAAAAAATGTTTGTACCATGTTAACCAGTAATATTGGAATCTTAGAATCCTCAGTGGTTGATACCTTTTAATGGCTAACTGAAAAGATGGTAAACATAGCTAGCTTTTGGGACTCTATATATACATATATATATATATATACACCTACAACTTAACACTCAACTACTCCTGAACTGAAATCAGCTTCCTGGATACCATTATTAAGCTACAGAACAATGAAATAGAGACATCCCTGTACCAGAAACCAATTTACCATCCAACATATTTCCGATGGGACAGTTTTCATCCAAAACACATAAAAAACTCTATTGTGTATAGCCAGGCCATCAGATGCAATCACATATGTTTCAACCCTATAGATAGAGACAATCACCTTGAGGATCTCAGAAAGACCTTTTCGAAGCAGGGCTACCATCCAAGGGCAATCGAAAACCAGATTTCAAGAGCCACCAGAATATCAAGGAATCATCTCCTACATTACAAAATAAGAGAAGAAAACAACAGAGTTCCTCTCATAGTCACTTACAATCTAAGTCTGGAGGGGCTAAGAGGAGCTGCATGGAAACTGCAACCACTCCTACAAAAAGATGCCCGACTAAAATCAATATTTCTGGATCCCCCACTCTTGTGTTTTAGACCAGAGGTCCCCAACTCCATGCCTCAAGGCCCACCAACAGTGCATGTTTTCAGGATTTCCTTGGCATTTGACAGTTGGAATAACCACTGGTGCAGGAGATTGAATTACCAACTGTCAAATTTCTAAGGAAATAATGAAAACCTGGACCGTTGGTGGGCCTTGAGGACTGGAGTTGGGGACCTCTGTTTTAGACAACCTCCATATCTAAAAAACATCATTGTCAGAAGCGCCCTGTCCTCTCCAGCAGCAAAAGGAACCTTTCCCTGCAACCAGAAGAGGTGCAAAACCTGTCCATCTATAATGACAACCGACAAGATAAAGATTCCTGGAACAGATCAGTACTACAAGATCCCAGGTCACATCAGTTGCACCACAAGCAATGCAGTGTATTTAACTATATGTACCAAATGTCCAACAGGTGGCATGTACGTAGGGGAGACGGAACTACAAATTAGAACAAGAATAAATTCTCATCACCACTCAATAAAAGAAAAGCGTACGGATCTACCTGTAACAAAACATTATTCCAGCCCTGGCCACAACAGTGAAACTGATATGAGGCTGCTCATTTCAAAAAGCAACTTCAAATCACAGAGAGAGAAGAATTTGGGAATACAAATTGACAACGAACTTTGACACATTCAAAACAGGATTAAATTTTTCATATAGATTCATGTGTTTTTATATAAAATGAATAGGCATTTGGGGACATCACAGATTCATGTGTTTTATATAAATTGAAAGGACACTTGGGGATATCACATCTCCAAGAGACTCTATTTTGAGGACTATGAACTTTTGACTTTTCTTATGTGAACTCTTTCACTTCGATTTATTGCTCTCACAACTCACTTAAGTATTTTCAGGTCTCCACAAGCTACTAACTATACAACAATAATACAATTTGTTCCGCTTATCTTAGAATTTTGTTTTCTCTTTACCCACACTTCTACCCCTCGCTACTCTGACTCTGCTTTACATCACCTGTTGTATTTACTACAGCATCTAAAGGCCACTTCACACGCTAGGATATAGGTGAACAATATTAGCTTTGTCACGTGACCATGATCCTTCCGACATCGTTAGTGCATTGTTACACGCAAGGATATCTTTAGCGATCTTAAATTTGGCAACGCGTCAGCTATTTTGAGAAGAACGTTTGAATGATATAAAACAGTGGCAGGAATAGAAGAATTATGAACGATATCATTCAAAAAGGTGTCACAGTGAACGATGATGCTGTTTCCCAGAACGTTAATTGGATGACAAATGATAGATTTGAGGTCTGGATCTCAAATTTTTGATGGCCATTCCAATGATTTTTCCTTCCTACATCGTTTGTTTACACGCAACGATGCACTAACGATATCGTTTGAAGGATCACAAATCCGTGACGTTTCAACGATATCGTTAACGAGATCCTAGCATGTGAAGTGGCCTTAACACAGTTTTTTTTCCTATTTTTCTTTGTTTTTTTTTCTTTTATATATATGTATGTGTCTTCAAAATTTGTGCCATCAGCAGCCAGACAAAGGGACCATAGAGTCAGGAAATCTTGCTATGTTTACCATCTTTTCAGTTAGCTATTAAAAGGTACCAACCACTAAAGAATCTTAGGGTGCCTTCACACTGCGTTCACGTCCGGTCTGGGGCTGTCAGGGGTGAACCTGACAGCCCCGGACCGGATCAGCACACAGAACCGGAGGGCTAATATGCCCTCCAATCCGGTGTGCATCCTGCCACAGCTGCCACTGCTGATTATTCAGGACCGTGGCTCGCAGGGAGCAAGCCGCGGTCCTGAATTATAACAGTGGCGTGCAGCTGCCGGCATCCGGTTCCCGGATCGGGGCAATCCTGCCCCATAGGCTCCCATGTTAAGGGAGCGCCAGATTGCCCCAGGAGGATCCGGGAGAATCCGGGAGGATCCGGGGGAATCTGGGAGACACCAATTAGGTGCAGATTGGTCTCCCCGGACACAAAAACATTGCAAGCAATGTTTTTGGATCCGGGAGAAAGATCCCACTTCTAACGGATTCTTCCGGCGAGATGGAAGCCGGATGGCACATAGCTGCCATCCGGCTCCATCCTGCCCCATAGGCTACTATGGGGCCAAAATCCGGTCCGGGGCTGTCACCCCTGACAGCTCCGGACCGGACCTGACCGCAGTGTGAAAGCACCCTTAGATTCCAATATTTATTTATTTAGACAGTTTTTAAATTTTGAAAAATTATCAAAGAGGATTAACGGATTTTAAAATTGTATTAAGTGTACATTGTTCAAAAAGTAGACCAATATTTAATTTAATATGTTAGTTAAATCCACATATTTACACATTTTATTAAGTCTTTTATAACCTTTAAAGGATTCTAATACTCGTCAGATATATTTTTCATTTTAGAGAGTAGAACTTTAGCATTTGTAATTGCTTTAATGTATATGCAGTATAATTGCTACTTTCTATGGAAAAGTTAAATATATGTAAAAATATCAGATACTCAGCGCACTTACTCGGATACTCTTAGTAAGATAATTATAGGACATTTAAAAGTCATTGTAATATAGCCAATCTAAAGAAAAAACAATATAAAATAGATTTATTTTCTTTACATCCATGTAAAAAATAAGAAAATAAAAACAGGAAAACTTAGAAACTTTTTGTAGGGATTATAAATGTTAATTGCCAAGCTGTATGCCCTTAAACTGTTGTGTTTATAGTTACCTATTACTGAAACCAATTAAAGAGCTCAAGCAGTGGTAAAACAAATTGACCTAATTTGTTCCTTAGCTAATCAGGTAAACACCACAATTTTGAGAATATCTTAAATTAGATTAACACATGTTGATTACAAAATAATGCTGTAATTAATTTAAAAAGATGTAACATTGCATTATCATCAAGCATTGGTTATTACATTTGATTTTTGTTTTGTATTTGAATATACTTAAACAAAAAATATAACAATAGTCATTATTACAATATATTTTTTTCAACTGTTAGGCCACTAAAATTTAATTTTACCTTTTGAACACTACGTTACAATATTTTTATATATCTATATTAGAAGGTTGGTCACAGTTAAGCATAATTCTTTACACAATTATTTTAATATCATAAATGTTACCACCTATAGTCAAGCAGTGAAGGAAATAATTATTTGATCCTTTGCTTATTTTGTAAGTTTGCCCACTGACAAAGACATGAACAGTTTATAATTTAGAGAAATAAGTATTTGATCACCTACCAACCATTAGGGCCGCTTTACACACACCAACGTCTGTGTCCAACTTCTGAAGAGATCTCTGGTTGCAGTGAAATCATGGACACATTGCTCCATTGTGTACACAGCCACAAAATGGAACAATGTGTCCGTGATTTCACTGCAACCAGAGATCTGTTCAGAAGTTGGAAACAGAAGTTGGTGTGTGTAAAGCAGCCCTTAAGAATCAGTCTTTTGCATCTCATGATTAGGGATGGATGAGTAGTTAAATATTCCATCTCGCTATTCGTTACGAGTAGTGAGTCTAATATAAGTCAATGACTTTCTGCTGGACCCTACAAAGCAGTTTGGGGGTGTCACGTGTGTGTCAGGAGGCACGAATGAGACTGTAGAGGTCACTCGAAGAAGGTCCTAGTGTTTGGCCAAACAGTCCACATCCTAAAGAAAAAATGTCTCTGTCACTTTAAGAGACATTTCCCTTTCAGTTAAAGATGGAGGTCACTAGGACCCAGCTGATTCCTTATCTTGGAGCTGCCTATATATTTCCCTTGACTCCCAGGATGCACTGCTGGTGATAGCCTCAGGTGTTCCTGATTGATTCTTGGATCAAAGCAGTGTTTCTTGGAGCCTGCTGGTTTGCTGCTTGGATCTGCTAAAGCTAAGTGTATCTCTTCCCCACTTTGTATGCTTTCCTTGTGTGTTTTCTAGTTGCTAGCTGAGTTGACTAATGTTCACCCTCTCTGAGCCCTGTGTAGTGGTAGTCCAGGGACAGTTAGGGAATAGGTATCCTGGTGGCGACAGTTGCGGAAACTGTATAGGGACATTAGGGGAGCCAGGTTTCAACGCTAGTTGTCCTAGGGGTCAACATCCCCCTTTTTGCCCTTAGCATCAGGGACTCCTTCTCCCCCCCCTTCCTCCTGTTGCTGTCCAGCGATGGGTGTCTCCCTACACCCAGCGTGACAGGGGGCTGAAGAAAAGGCTGAAATGGGTTCAAGATTGTTTAAAAGCCCGCAGTTAATAAGCCACCGGCTTTTTTAAACAATCAGTTGATACACACTCCCCGCCCAATGCTTCGCTCCCCTGCTGCCTTGCTCCCTGCTTGGTGCTTCGCTCCCCCGCCGGTGCTTTGCTCCCCGATCCCTGGTGCTGTGATACCCACCTGGTCCTAACTGAAGGTCGGATGGGGAGGCGGCGGTGGAGCAAAGCACCGGACAACGGGGATGGAAGCACCAGAAAGCTGGCGGTGAAATGTTTTCATCGCTGGCCTTCCCGCCAGCTATTTAAAATGAACAGCTGTTCCTTTGAAATAACTGGCAGTGCCATTGCAGGGATGAAGTTTACTACAGTCTTTGTTCAGCTACATCTCTATCAGAGATGTAGCTGAGATAAAAAAGACTCCATTGGACTATGTCGGAGGGGGAGGTTTTTCTTGAATAAATATGGAGTCACTAATGTGTTTTGTTTTTTTCTAATAAAACATTTTTTCTCTGAGTTGTGTTTTTTTTTTAAACTCTTTACTAGAAATTCATAGTGGTCATGTCTGATTAATAATCCCTTGTAAATAATTACTTCCCCTTTTTTGCATTTAAGCTGACCTCCAGGGCCACGGCCTCGGACAGGCCACCCGTGACATCCACCAAGACATACTGAACCCGAGCCCGAGAGCTGAGTACCCGAGCCCTGGTCGTGAAGGGGTTGGCAAAGTATCTTCCTAAAATTTCATTACATTTGGCTGTTTTGTACTTTTTTTATAAGATTCAACTCATTTCTTTCAATAGAAATGTTTTGCTGTTTTCCTCAGGACAGCTCACCTTTTCAATTGAAAAGCAAATTAAAGTATCAGTATTATTTTCATGTGTATCTTGAGTATTTTGTTGCACTGAATATGTATTATTCCCCTTATTTAGATTATAAAGATGTTATGCCATGTATTTGTTTACTTTTGTTTTTGTAAAGCCTATATACGGTAACATAAATTGTACACAATGCATTTTATAGAATACATAACGACTCATGTTATAATTCTAATCATATTGGCATTGTGTTCTTTTTTTGTTGTATACTGATTGTTTTTTTTTTCTTCAGCAAACTGACAACTGTTGCGTTTGTTTTTCCACATTTATGAAAGCCTTTTTGAGATTACCATGTCTTGTATGTTTGTAATCCCTTTACCTAATAGGAGACAAATGATTTTGTAAAGAGAAACCTCTTCTGGCCAACAATATGTAACATCGTTGAAGATTTTTTTTTAAGCATTATTTTGATTTAAAAGTGGTATGTACTTAATTAGAAATATTTCTATAATATTATATTGAAGACTATGAGCTATAATTGGATAAACTGATGTTATTGGTTTTATTTAATTTTTGTTTCTTTCAATAAATCCATTTTTATTTATTTTACAATATTCTTCAATATTTCTTTCATTGTAACCTAAATGTTCAAACTATTTTTTTATGTTTAGTTTCATTGAAAAATATTTATGTATTTGAAGAAATTCATTTTGCTTTTATAAATTCATCATACGGAATTTCCTTTATAGTGTTTATTTGGTGACAGCTGTCTGACTGTAACACAGTGTTTCCACTGAATGGCCCTTGGTAAATGGTAGTTTGAACTGTGTTCAAGAAATGGACTCCTTTCAATGAAATGTCAAGGAAGCAGTTTATTATATATTTAAAGCCTGATGAAGATTCCTTAGGCTATGTGCTCACTGGGTGTTTTTGATCCATTATTTTTTTACTTTTTGAACAAAGAAAGGATACATTTTTGTCAGGCCAGCAAAGTCTATGAGACTTCTGAAATGCTATGCTGACGGCTGCTGTTTTTCCTCATCGGGTATGGATGCCAAAACCTGATCAGGAAAAGAAGTACCATGTCAATTAACGCTGCTTTCACATTAGCAATTTTGCCCGTTTGCAGCAGATCCAGCAGATTTGCCTCATCTGCTGAGCATGGCTCACTTTCGGCATGCCTGCGGCAAGCCCCATTCTTCCCTACGGGACTTGCAGTCAGGTGCGGCAGTTGTGGTTTTGCCGAATCTGGCACTTGCAGCAAGTCAAAAAACTGCTGCTAGCAGCGTTTGTTTTCCTTAGCTGCAAATGTGCTGGATTTGCCAGATCCGGCAAAACCGCAACTGTCACATAGGGAATGAATGGGGCTTACCACAGGCATGCCGCTACTGAGCCATTACTCAGCAAATGCGTCAAAGCTGCCAGATCTGCCACGAATGGGCAAAATCACTGATATGAAAGCTGCCTAATTGATCCAGATTTGCAGCAAAAATGCAGCAATACTCACCCTCCCCGGCAATCCCTTGGCAAGCTCCAGTGATTTCTTCCTCCTGAGCACTACAGATTAATTGAATAGTTTTTGGTAACCCGTTCCAGGGAATTGGTGTAGCTTGTGAGAAGTCATGGAGACAGGAGTGGGAGGTTAAGATTGTAACTGATATCAGTGTTAGGTTACTTGCGGAACAGAGGGCACGTGTAGGGCGACAGACAGAGATGAGGGAGGAGATGTAGGGTGGTGCAGAACTGTGGAGGAAATTATTCCCACATTTGAAAATATTATAATGTCCTGTAACTTGACTTTGCATGGACTTAAAGGGATCCTGTCACCCCCAAAACACCTGTAAACCTATTAAAACCTGTCCCTAGAGCATATTAACACTATCCCTACACTCTTTTTACCTCCTAAATGCAGTAAGTGACATTGCATAAAAACGTTTTATAAGTACCTGATTACTGATGATAATGAGTGACTATGCTATTCATAGTCACTCATCCAGGCTGCCCCTCTGCTTCATATCACGCCTGAATAGGCGTGATCTACAGCCCACATTCAAATTGCCGCCTCCCTGCTGTGCCCTGTCTCGTCCGAGGCTGCAGTGTGGCTGGTGACGCGATCCGCGTCATTCCCGACGCCTGGTGACGTATTTAGACCGGCGCCGCACTGTCACCTTCAAAATGCGCACTGCGCATGCGCATTGGGCATGCACATTGCGCATTTTGAAGCTGACAGCGCGGCGCCGGTCTAAATACGTCACCAGGCGCCGGGAATGACGCGGATCGCGTCACCAGCCACACTGCAGCCTCGGACGAGACAGGGCACAGCAGGGAGGCGGCAATTTGAATGTGGGCTATAGATCACGCCTATTCAGGCGTGATATGAAGCAGAGGGGCAGTCTTGATGAGTGACTATGAATAGCATAGTCACTCATTATCATCAGTAATCAGGTACTTATAAAACGTTTTTATTCAATGTGACTTACTGCATTTAGGAGGTAAAAAGAGTGTAGGGAAAGTGTTAATATGCTCTAGGGACAGGTTTTAATAGGTTTACAGGTGTTTTGGGGGTGACAGGATCCCTTTAAATGCAGACCTTATCAATAACTTTTTGTAACCTCTAGTCAAAAGCCAGCTTTTGAAAACTTGACCTTACTGATAAAAAATGTTGTCACCAGTTTAAGTGAATCTTGCAAAAACTAATTCACTGTAGAACATTTCCATAATGGTATGTTGGGGATGACAACTTGAAAACTGTAGAATGACATAACAAAAACCACTTATCAGCATTGTCCATAGTATAACATTGTAGCTAGAGATGGGCGAATCCTAAATTACTCGGACTCGCTAGACTGTAACGAGTCTGAGTCCAGGACTCGCTACTCATTGCGAGTCTAGCAAGTCCAATGTAAATGAATGGGGAGGCGAGTATTGCAGCGATTCCTCTGCTGCCGGACCCTATAAGGGATCTGGCAGCAGAGGAAAAACCTGCAAATCCCCATGTTATTCTTTTAATGCCAGCGGCAAAAAGCCACTGGCTTTTAAAGAATAATAAAAAAATAAAAAAAAGATTGAAGGGGGGGAGGGGGGAAGGGGGGTCAGGCGGGGTGAGGGGGGAGAGGGGGGGGTGCACCGGCCCGGCCGGCTACTTACCCCTGCCTCCGCCGCCGCTGCCGCCTCAGCCACAGACTCGCTCCCCGAGTCTCTCTGCTTCTGTTTCTGGAGATTCCCGAATGGTGACAGGAGCAGTGAATAAATTAACTTGCGTCACTGCTCGCAGAGCGAGTCTGGCTGACAGCAGAGTTCAGCTCAGATCCTAATGCCCTGAGCTGAACCCTGACTGTTTAGACAGTTCTCAGCTCTGCTACATCCCTGTCTGTCTAAGCACAGACAGGGAAGTAGCAGAGCTGAGATTGCGTTTTGGACTACGTCGGACGGAAGAGGATTTTTAAAATAAAGATGGAGTCCCTAATGGCTTTTTTGTTTTATTTTTAATAAAAAAATTTTCTCTGTGTTTTTTTTTATATTGATTACTGGAAATTCATGGCGGTCATGTCTAATATTGGCGTGACCGCCATAAATTTCGGGCTTAGGGCCAGCTGATAATACAAAGCTGGCCCTAACCTCTTTATTACCCAGCGTGCCACCGCCACCAGGGCCGCTGGAAGAGCGGGGTTCAGCGCCAGAGGATGGCACTTCAATGAACGCGCCATCTTCTGGGGCGGCTGCGGGCTGCAATTTGCAGCGGGGGGTGCCCAGAAAGCTTGGGCCTCCCTGCGCTGCGGATTCCAGCCCCCAGCTGCTTAGCTGTACCTGGCTAGACATAGAAATTGCGCGGAGCCCCACGCATTTTTTTTTTATTATTTCATGAAATTCATGAAATAATAAAAAAAGGGGGCTCGCCTATATTCTTGTGTCTGGCCAGGTACAAATAGGCACCTGGGGGTTGGGGGCAGCCCGTCGCTGCCTGCTGGATCTGGCTGGTTACAAAAATACGGGGAAGCCCACGTCAAATTTTTCTGAAAAATCCATAAAAACAATACAAATAAAAGGGACTGCATCTTTATTAACCCCTCCACCATGGTCGAGGGGTTAGTAAAGATGCAATCCTTTATTAGGATTGTTTTATAGATTTAAAAAAAAAAAAAATATTACGTGGGCTTCGCCGTATTTTTGTAACCAGCCGGATCCAGCAGGCAGCGACAGGCTGCCCCCAACCCCCAGGTGCCTATTTGTACCTGGCCGGACACAAGAATATAGGCGAGCCCCATTTTTTTATTATTTCATGAATTTCATGAAATAATAAAAAAAAAATGCGTGGGGCTCCGCGCAATTTCTATGTCTAGCCAGGTACAGCTAAGCAGCTGGGGGCTGGAATCCGCAGCGCAGGAGGCCCAAGCTTTCTGGGCACCCTCCACTGCAAATTGCAGCCCGCAGCCGCCCCAGAAGATGGCGCGTTCATTGAAGCGCCTTCTTCTGGCGCTGAACCCTGCTCTTCCAGCGGCCCTGGTGGCGGTGGCACGCTGGGTAATAAAGAGGTTAGGGCCAGCTTTGTATTATCAGCTGGCCCTAAGCCTGAAATTTATGGCGGTCACGCCAATATTAGACATGACCGCCATGAATTTCCAGTAATCAATATAAAAAAAAAAAAACAACACAGAGAAAATTTTTTTATTAAAAATAAAACAAAAAAGACATTAGAGACTCCATCTTTACTCCAAAAATCCTCTTCCGTCCGACGTAGTCCAAAAACGACATCTTCACTGCCACAACCCTGTGCATAGATATACATATCTATGCACAGGGAGTGAGCAGGCTGAGAACTATCTCAGCTCTGCTACATCTCTGTGTAGGCGGGCTCTAGGACCCTGGAGCTGCCGCAGCCCGCAAGTCCCAGAGCCCAGCACACAGCACATTGCAGAAGCCGGAAGAGAGGTAAGGAGCATTTCTCCCCCCTCTCTTCCTTCGCTCCCTGCGGACTCGTTACTGTGCGAGTAATCCCTGAGATTACTCGCAGAGTAACGAGTCGGGCAGATCCCTTACTACTCAGCGAGTACCGAGTAGTAACGAGTAGATTCGCCCATCCCTAATTGTAGCAAATGTTATCCAATTAAACATTGGATGGCACTTGTCCGGGTTATACAGTAGTGTGAGCGAGCCTTTAGGCATGGGGAAAATAGAACTTATACAATTATATTTGCTCTAGATGGCGGCCCGATTCTAAAGAATCGGGTAGTCTAGAATACATATATAGTTTTATTTACTAATAGATGGGCAGTCCCCGACCACTTCTTAAAGGGGCTGTCCTCACCCTCTTAAAGGGGCAGTCCCCAAACACATCTTAAAGAAACAGTCCCAACCATATCTTAAAGGGACGGTCCCCAACCACGTCTTAAAGGGGCAGTCCCCAACCATGTCTTAAAGGGGCAGTCCCCAACCATGTCTTAAAGGGGCGGTCCACAACCACATCTTAAAGGGGCCATCCCCAACCAGTTCTTAAAGGGGCGGACCCCAACCACTTCTTAAAGGGGCAGTCCCCAACCATGTCTGAAAAGGGTGGTCCCCAACCACATCTTAAAGGGGCCATCCCCAACCTCTTAAAGGGGCAGTCCCCAACAACTTTTTAAAGGGCCAGTCGCAACCACGTCAACTGCAAGCACGTGTTTAAAGGACGGTCCCCAACCACATCTTAAACACGTGGTTGTGGAGACGTGGTTGCGACTGGCCCTTTAAAAAGTTGTTGGGGACTGCCCCTTTAAGAGGTTGGGGATGGCCCCTTTAAGATGTGGTTGGGGACCACCCTTTTAAGACATGGTTGGGGACTGCCCCTTTAAAAAGTGGTTGGGGACAGCCCCTTTAAGAACTGGTTGGGGATGGCCCCTTTAACACGTGGTTGTGGACCACCCCTTTAAGACATGGTTGGGGACCGCCCCTTTGACACGTGGTTGGGGACCGCCCCTTTAAGACGTGGTTGGGGACCGCCCCTTTAATATGTGGTTGGGGACTGCCCCTTTAAAAAGTGGTTGGAGTCCGGCCCTTTAAGAACTGGTTGGGGATGGCCCCTTTTAGACGTGGTTGTGGACCGCCCCTTTAAGACATGGTTGGGGGACCAGCCCTTTAAGACATTGTTGGAGACTTCCCCTTTAAGATATGGTTGGGGACCGCCCATTTAAAATGTGGTTGGGGACTGCCCCTTTAAAAAGTGGTTGGGGACAGCCCCTTTAAGAAGTGGTTGGGGTCCGCTCCTTTAAGAACTGGTTGGGGATGGCCCCTTTAAGACGTGGTTGTGGACCGCCCCTTTAAGACATGGTTGGGGACCGCCCCTTTAAGACGTGGTTGGGGACTGCCCCTTTAAAAAGTGGTTGGGGTCTGGCCCTTTAAGAACTGGTTGGGGATGGCCCCTTTAATACACTGAGCACAGTGTATATGAATTATAGCGCCATGGCACGCGGCGCTATTCCGAGGTCGGCTCCCGGCTAGCTAGCACCCGCTCCGTCCGCCGGAGCTCGGTCCTAAGCGCAGCGGACCTTCCTGAGGTCCGCTCCGCTCAGGGCCACCATCTTGGTCCACCCTGAGCGGGCGTAGATGACGCTGGTGACGTCACTTATCTCCGGACATTTATCGCTGGACAGTTATCATCAGACAAAGCCAAGGAAGTTGGCTTTTGACAGGAAGTAGAATTCTAGGCAATTTTATAGTAGACTAGATGGCGGCCCGATTCTAAAGAATCGGGTAGTCTAGAATCCATATATAGTTTATTTACTAATAGTTAGGGGAGTGCGGTGAAATGAATTGTGTGTATACAGGTGGCTCAGTGGGTAGCAGAGTATACGGTGGCTCAGTGGTTAGCAGTGAGTGCGGTGGCTCAGTGGTTAGCAGTGAGTGCGGTGGCTCAGTGGTTAGCAGTGAGTGCGGTGGCTCCGTGGTTAGCAGTGAGTGCGGTGGCTCAGTGGTTAGCAGTGAGTGCGGTGGCTCAGTGGTTAGCAGTGAGTGTGGTGGCTCAGTGGTTAGCAGTTAGTGCGGTGGCTCAGTGGTTAGCAGTGAGTGCGGTGAGATTGGTCAGCACAGCAGCGTGGGCAGAGTGGTCAGCGCAGCGCCGTGGGCAGAGTGGTTAGCACACACATACATACATACACACACACACACACTCCGTTATAGTTAGCACCGACCCAGCGTCTTCCCCGCCGCTTGGATCCTGAGTCGACATGTCGCCGCCCGCGGACGACTGGATCCAATATGGCGTCCGGGAAGTTTGGCGAGACTTCTTGGACGCTATATTGGATCCAGTAGTTCGGGGGTGGCGACATTTCGACTGAGGATCCAGGCGGCTGATGCAGGGTCGGTGGTAAGTATAGCGGAGTATGTGTGTGTATGTGTGCGGACAAAGTGAGGGAAGTGCGGACAAAGTGAGGGAAGAGCGGACAAAGTGACAGAAGTGACTACATACACACATATATACACATACTGTACATTGCATATGGAGGGGTGAGGAGAGCGGAGGCTGGAGGGGTGAGGAGGGGTGAGGAGAGGGGAGGCTGGAGGGCAGAGGAGAGGGAAGGCTGGAGGGCAGAGGGGAGGGGAGGCTGGAGGGCAGAGGACAGGGAAGGCTGGAGGGCAGAACAGAGGCTGGAGGGCAGAGCGGAGGCTGGAGGGGAGAGGTTGGAGGGGAGAGCGGAGGCTGGAGGGGAGAGGCTGGAGGGGAGAGCGGTGGCTGGAGGGGAGAGCGGAGGCTGGAGGGGAGAGCGGAGGTGGGAGAGGAGAGCGGAGGCGGGAGGGCAGAGGCGGGAGGCAGAGGCTGGAGGCAGAGCGGAGGCTGGAGGGCAGAGCGGAGGCTGGAGGGGAGAGTGGAGGCTGGAGGGGAGAGGCTGGAGGGGAGAGCGGAAGCTGGAGGGCAGAGGCAGGAGGGGGAGAGGCTGGAGGGGAGAACGGAGGCTGGAGGGGAGAGGCTGGAGAGGAGAGCGGAGGATGGAGGGCAGAGGCTGGAGGGCAGAGGCTGGAGGGCAGAGCAGAGGCTGGAGGGGAGAGGCTGGAGGGAGAGCGGAGGCGGGAGGGGAGAGCGGAGGCTGGAGGGGAGAGAGGAGGCTGGAGGGGAGAGGCTGGAGGGGAGAGCGGTGGCTGGAGGGGAGAGCGGAGGCGGGAGGGGAGAGCGGAGGCGGGAGAGCGGAGGCTGGAGGGCAGAGGGAGGCTGGAGGGCAAGGGGGAAGCTGGAGGGGAGAAGGGAGGCTAGAGGGGAGAGTGGAGGCTGGAGGAGAGAGGCTGGAAGGGAGAGCAGAGGCAGGAGGGGAGAGGCTGGAGGGGAGAGCAGAGGCTGGAGGGAAGAATGGAGGCTGGAGGAGAAAGGCTGGAGGGGAGAGCGGAGGCTGGAGGGGAGAGGCTGGAGGGGAGAGCGGAGGCTGGAGGGGAGAGGCTGGAGGGGAGAGCGGAGGCTGGAGGGGAGAGCGGAGGCGGGAGAGCGGAGGCGGGAGGGCAGAGGCGGGAGGGCAGAGGCTGGAGGGGAGAGCAGACGCTGGAGGGCAGAGGCTGGAGGGCAGAGGCTGGAGGGCAGTGGCTGGAGGCAGTGGCATAGCTGGCGTGCTCCGGGCCCTGGGGCAAGATCAGCACCCAGCACCCCCATGTGAGGACCAGGGGGGGGGGCTGGCAGACAGATGTGAGGCCCTGGGGAGGTGCAGACTCACCGCGGCCGGCGTGCATCTGCTGTCTGCTGTAGGAGGAGAGGAGGGCGGGCAGAGCTGCCGGACAGGAAATTCCATCCTCCCTCCTCTCCGGGCGTGCAGCTGCTGTCAGCACGGGGCCCCCCTGGGGGTGGGGGCAATGGGCCCCTCATGCCGGGGGGCACGGGGCGCTGGGCTCCTCTGCCCCCCCGCTAGCTACGGTACTGGCTGGAGGGCAGAGGCTGGAGGGCAGAGGCTGAAGGGCAGACGGAACTTCCGAGAGCGGAACGTTCCTCCGCCGCTCCCTGTAGCCGGGCGACCCCGCACTGGTGACGTCAGCACCATGGGTCCGGAGGCCATCAGGTAAGTACCCTTCAGGTTTTCCGGAAGTGGCCTTCGGCTTTATATATTAGATATTCACTTTTTCATATGGTTATCATGTATTGATATCTTTGCTCTTTGGAAGGTAGGTTTATCTATTATTGTAAGGGAGGTGATTAGATATGCCAACATTTGATTTAGCCAAATCACATGGACTTTCCATGAAAATTGAATCAGCAGTGAAATTATTCTTCATAAATTGTATTTCCCTTTGTATTGCTGCCAGCATCATCTTTGCAGCCTTTCAGCTGCCTTTGTTACAGTCCATATCTCAGTTGCCTGTTTCTAAGGCCTGAGAACACCCCACAGGTCTACCAAAAGTGCAGATAAGGCGAGCATGCAGAACTCCTCCTTCTCTTAAAATGCAAGCTTGCCCTTACCACAGAAGTTCTTTTCTGCCTATGGCTGAGAGGCACAATGTATTTAAGGCATCCTCCCCTAATTTCTAATGTGTCTGAGCAACAAGTTTAGTAAGTTAATCTGTTCATACATTATTTGCCACGCCCATTGTACTCTGAGCCCATATCCTGTTCCCATAAACAGTACATGTGTTCCTATTCCCTTCCTGTGTACCTGTCTGGCCATACTTACCAATGCCTGTCCATGCATGCCAGGGCCTGTCTGTACCTACCAGAATGTGTCCATACCTACCAGACCCTAGCTGGACCTGCCAGAATTTGCCATACATACCAGTTCCAGCCTCTCTGACCCTATACCAGCATTCCCAATCTCTTGGGTGAGCTACTTTTGTACCGAGAGTTCCCCTGGAATGGTACCTGTTGACTACCTTTCTGCACAAACCTAACCTCACCATCATAGACTCTAGTACAGACAAGGTAGTCACTTAGTTAGATCCCTCTGGGGTGAGTCCAGTCCCATTGTACAGTGGGTATACACCCATTCGCATGACACCCTTATTATGCTTTGTATAGAACCCAGATCATAATGAATTTAAGATAAGAAAAACATACATCCCACACTGCTCACCTCTCTGCTTTCTCCACTGCTCGCTCAATTTGCTCTCTTTAGGCATTTATTGACTGCAGCTTAATCAGAATAATGGGAATATGCATGTGATCTTGTTTAAATATCAACTAATTAAAGTTTTTTTACTAATATTCATTCCATATAAATGTCTTTCTTTCCTCTTTATATAAAAAATTAAGAATAGTTCAACACTAACTTTATTTTTTATTTCTTTTACTTCAATACTTTGTTTTATGCATTACACTCTGCACCTTAAAGAGCTGTATATGAAGCATCACAATAATAAATATTCCTATTTAATTACGTATATAATGGTTTATCTACAAATATTTCTCATATTGGTGGCATGCTTTGCACATGCGCATGCACTGCTCTTGCTCCACTCACTCCAAATTGAAGGAACTGCCAAGTTTAGTGGAGAAAGCTTGATGATGTAGGGATGTTTCAAAGCCAAAGGCATTGGATATTTGACCAGTATCAATGTTGGCCTCAAAACTGAACTATTTGTGAGTATAATGAAAAATAAATTACTTCTTAGACTCAGCACAATGGATATGAAAAGGAACACATAATGTTCAAGAAGGATAATGACCTAAAGCACAGCACATGTCAAGATTGGCAAAGAAAGCAAAGTTATGGTTCAATGACAATGAAGTACTAAGCTGTATACAGTCCCAACTGAGTCAAACAGCATGCTTCAACATTGGAACATGAAGCAGAAACCTAAAATCAAATTTTGGTTAAGAATTGAATGACTCTGATTGAAGCCCAGAAGGACTCAGGCAGTAGATGCTACAGAAGATTAATCAAAAATCCTGTAAGGTCAAAATACACCCCTATAACAACATATTATCAAAAAAGTATCTTCAGTAACACTGGGGTAAATATAAAATCCATAATCTTTATTGAAGGTCTTAAAACAAGCATATCAGCATTATACCCAAACAAGGCAACAAAGGAAACACATAGGAAAAATACGTCAGCCTCGATGGGAATTAATAGCAGTTCAGATAGAGATCAGTGCAAATTAAGTGTCTCACGTATATGGCAGAAAGATAATCTGAATTTTAGCACTATATACCAAAGAAAATTGATTCCCTGTCTAGCTAACTGCATAGAGCTACGTAATCCATGTAATAGAGGTCACCCCTGACCATATGAAATGATCAGGCCCAGACATCAATAAAGAGGGTCACTCAAAAAGGCTCTACTGCTAACCTGCCTGATCCCAGGGAAGCATCCACACTCACTTTCATAGGTAGAGTGCTGAATAGGCCATACATTCTGTCTATAGTATATACATGATGATTATGTACACATACTCAAACTGATGACAGTATCCAAGCAGCACTTCTGAGCTCCAATAGCTCCAATTTTTCTGCCATAAATATGAGACACTTAATTTGGTTTGGCACATATGATAGTAGGGGTGTAATTAATGTCACCCCATTGGGATTATTTCAACTAGATAGACACGGTCATTAATTTGGTTGTTGCATATAATCCCCTCTGGTCATTTGGATGTGTGATATTGAATTTTACAAAGAACTTTTTGACATACACCAGGGACTAGGGTTGTAGGTAAATTTGTTTTATCTCTAACCTGGTGTGGACTTTGTCTATATTGTATGGATGAATAGTTGCCCCTGTAATTTGAACAATGTCAAAATTATGATTGCTTACTCACTATAAGGTTAACGTAATTTATTGATAAGTATAACACACTATAATCTTTGGTAGTGTCTACTGCCTTCCCAATGAGCCGTGAGGCACTGATCTCTATCTGAACTGCTATTAATTCCCACTGAGGCTGACATATTTTTCCTATGTGCTTCCTTTGTTACCTTGTTTGAGTATACAGTAATGCTGATATGCTTGTTCTAAGTCCTTCAATAAAGATTATGGATTTTATATACACCCCAGTGTCCCTGAAGAGACTTTTTTGATAATGAGTAAATGTCAAAGGTGGATTTACAAAATACTAACAAATTAATAAAAATGTAAATTTTGCTTTGCAGGACAATAACAGTAATAATGCAGTGACATGATAAGAATCTGCATAACTGATCATATGCTAAATAGTTTCACATCAAATTTATGTATGAGTTAGCCAAGATGATTTTCTATAAAATGAACGTAGCCTCACATTCAAAACTGTAGTGGTTGGTAAATGTGTAAACCAGATGTCACTTAGCATTGTTGGCTACAGACAAGAGTCGTTATTGTAACTGATCATCATATAGCCCCATAATTAGGACACAAGATCATTGGAAAGTCAAGCAACCTCCAATAACATCAGTGCATTTTCCCCTGCCATTTTACTTTCCTCTGTAAATCTAGTTTTATTCTCCAACGATCACCCCCTCTTCCTGCTTGACCGATGGCTTGTTTGCTTTAAGTCACATACAGTTGTGCTCAAAAGTTTACAAACCCCTGAAGATTGTTTGCTTTCTTGACCTTTTTTCAGAAAATATGAATGATAACGCAAAAACATTTTTCCACTAATGTTTAGTGGTTTGCTAAAGCCATTTATTGACAAACTACTGTGTTTTCTCTTTTAATTTATAATGACAACCAAAAACATCCAAATGATCCTGATGGTGATATCAGCTGAGATGTGGGGGGTACGATGTGAGCTCAGCATCGGTGATGTGTATTTTAATTGTTTAATCATTGTCTTATCCGCTTACGTGCTCAATAAAATTGTTTGATATATCTTTACTAGTGTGAGAAACAGGAGAAAAAATGTGGAGCCTAGATATGCTTAACGAGACAATGCAAACATTCTCTATTCATTATAAATACATGAGACGTGTATGTTACAAAATTGTGCAAGGACTCCCAGTGAGGTAGCAGCTAAACAACGTGAAACGTACTTTGAAGTCCAGCCCTGTGGGGACCCCATCCTTGTTCCTAGCATAGTGCATTTTAATTAGTATGGCACCTGATTATTTGCTTTTACCTCACTAATTATGCTGCTGATAACATGAAAGTTTCAGGATATACTGTCTCTGATCTTGTGTATATGTGGCTTATTGGTGTACATATACCGTATATACTCGCGTATAAGCCGACCCGTGTATAAGCCGACCCCCCTACTTTTGTCCTCAAAACCTTGAAAAACCTATTGACTCATTTATAAGCCGAGTCCCGAGTACAGAATACAGGACTCGGATTGTAAACTTGCTTAGAATCGCTCAGACTAGCTCAGAATCGCTCAGAAATGCTCAGAATCGCTAAGACTCGCTCTCAGAATCGCTATGACTCACTCAGAATCGCTATGACTCACTCAGAATCGCTCGGAATTGCTCAGAATCGCTAAGACCCTCTCGGAATAGCTCAGACTCGCTCGGAATCGCTAAGACCCTCTGGGAATAGCTCAGACTCGCTCGGAATCGCTAAGACCCGCTCGGAATAGCTCAGACTCGCTACTGACAGCAGGTATCCGAGGTCCCTAATACAGTGACTCGCGTATAAGCCGAGGGGGTGACTTTTCAGCCCGATTTTTGGGCTGAAAAACTCGGCTTATACGCGAGTATATACGGTAGCTTTTATATAGGTACACACCTAATTATAATTTATGTGCTCCCATATGTACCACTGTAATTTGTATGAACTCTGTACAACATATGTTATTATGTATTGAAGCCTCTGTCATGTTGAGATAGAGTAATTGATGTTGTTTGTCAACCATTCCCTCTGTAGGGTTGTGCTTTTTATCTATGTCAGCTTGTTCTTGCAGTTTTGTGATATACATGTCTCATGAATTTACACCGTGTACAGACTTATTAGGCAATTGAGTATTTTGATCACATGATAATTTTGATACATGTTGTTCTACTCCAAGCTGTATAGGCTTGAGAGTCAACTACTAATTAAGTAAATCAGGTAATGTGCATCTCTGTAATGAGGAGGGGTGTGGTCTAATGACATCAACACCCTATATAAGCTGGGCTTAATTATTAGGCAACTTCCTTTCCTTTGGCAAAATAGGTCAGAAGAGAGATTTGACGAGCTCTGAAATGTCCAAAATTGTGAGATGTCTTGCAGAAGGATGCAGCAGTCTTGAAATTGCCAAACATTTGGAGTGTGATCACCGAACAATCAAGCGTTTCATGGCAAATATCCAACAGGGTTGCAGGAAGCGTGTTGGGCAAAAAAGGTGCAAAATAACTGCCCATGAATTGAGGAGACTCAAGCGTGAAGCTGCCAAGATGCCATTTGCCACCAGTTTTCCAATATTTCAGAGCTGCAACATTACTGAAGTATCAAAAAGCACAAGGTGTACTATACTCAGGGACATGGCCAAGGTAAGAAAGGCTGAAAAACGACCACCTTTGAACAAGAAACATAAGATAAAACGTCAAGACTGGATCAAGAAATATTTTAAGACTGATTTTTCAAAGGTTTTATAGACTGATGAAATGAGAGTGACTCTTGATGGGCCAGAGGCTGGATCAGTAAAGGGCAAAGAGTAAAATAAATAGAATTTTGGGGTTTAGCGCACTGAATATAAAAACCGCGTATAAAAATGAATTTATAATCATTAAAAATTAAAACAATATTTTATTGATTTCTCGTGCTGCCATGTACTATATAAAACATATATCAAACATTAAAAGCGATACATATGTATCAAAGAGGGTCCATTCAGGGAATATGTCCCATCAGAATTTTCTGTAGGCCTTTTCCTATAGTCCTGGCGTATGTGCTATGGATTACTTCGTTTGTTTTCTTTATTATTCTTTTGATAATCCTATAGCTAATTAAATTTAGGGTGTAAAAATGGCTATATGAGACCTGCATAAAGAGGATGTCTTTTGAGAAGGTGAGCACGACGGTCGCCTACCTTTCTGATGGATAGGGGTTATTTGTCAGCTGTCGTATTGCTTTCTACGGTTCTCCCAGTATGCGATAGGTTTATACTTAAAATCTGAAACACGAGTGAAAATATAACTTATAAGGTCTTTGGGAGTAGTTTTACACCCTAAATGGTGCAGACATTGCTAGAAAATAAAGTTTAAAAAAAAAATATGGCGTTGATACCTGTATACAAAGGGATGTAACCTTCTAATATTCTCCTAGGATCGAGGATGCAGTTCTTAATTCTGAAGATACAGATATCAAACACTATAAGCCACTTGCTGCTGATTCAGTGGTTTGTTGTTTACTTTATTCATACTATAAAATGTATTCGTATTTTTCCTAATCATATTACATTTTTGGATAATAATAATAACAATAAAAAAAATGCTAAAATAATACCAAAATAGTAAACTTTTTATCTAAACTATCAGTTGCATTGAACAATGATTTTTTTATATAGTATCTTATTAGTACGTTAAGTCAAAGATTATTTTAAGTGCTTTTAACTGAGCAGAGAACACAATTACTGTGAGAACATTACACCACCATTTTAGAAGTTCATTATGTAAATATATTCACAGTAATAATGTAATCATGAAAATAGATAAGGGTTAATTAAAATAATTTCTCCATTTTGCATTCAGAGAAACTATAAAGATATAAGCAGCTCCTTACAGTATTGCTTGCAAACTTGCTTTAGTTTTACTAGATAGAGAAATTATTCAAGAATATTTGAGTCCATCCAAATATTGGAGCTGAAAAATATGATTCATTATTCATTTTAATAGCAGAATATGTGCTTAAATTCGTCATTGATTTAAGTTAATCTCTCAAAATGGTTGAGTCATCTGAGATAACGCTTTTCCAAATGAGCTCCACTTCCAGCACGTTTCACAATTGTTAATGGGACCTTATTAAGAAAATATACCTTTAATATCTAAACCCATTGTGGCATTTTTCAGAAATTGTCCTTCGTTTACATACATTAATGAGACACTTAGTCCATTCTTGCCATGGAAGAGCTGTTCAGTGCACTACTTGTTTTTTTGTATCCACCATATTCTTCCTTTATTAAGAGCCCTGTCTTCCAGGAACCAGTGGATGATATAGTTTGATGGAATACAAGTATCTTGGATAGCAGACTAAATGCTTAGTCCTGCCAAGGTTGAACCAAACTGCTCATTAGCATATCACAAAAAAGAATCAGATTTAAACACTTAGGCTAGGGCCACACTGAACAGTGACCTTAAGTTTAGCGGATGCAGTTACAGCAAAGCCCAGCCTGCTTTAACACACAGTATTAATGTTGGGTGCTGTGTGGAAACGCTGCTCCATGGTAACCTGATGTTTACCATGGATGCAGCCACACAAGAAGCCCAAGTAACTACGCTTTTGGAGGGCGCACAGGAAAACGTTGCTGACAACATTTTCCTGTGCGCTCTGCAAAAGCGCAGTTACTGGGGCTACCTGTGTGGCTGTATCCATAGTAAACATCTGGTTACTATGGAGCAGCGTTCACAGACAGCCCAGCCCCTGATATTAATGGTGTGGGTTACAGCAGGCTGGGCTCTGCTATAACTGCATCCGCTAAAAATAAGGGCACTGTTCAGTGAGGCCCTAGCCTTAGGCTATGTTCACACTGGACATTTTTTATCTATTTTTTTTACGAGACACTGTGACCTCAGCAAAGTGAATGGGATTTTACATTTGCTGTGCAGATATCAGCATTTTTGACTGTTCTATTAGTGGTTAAAAAAAGTGCATTCGGAAAAAAATTTAGCATGTCAATTAGTGCACCGTTTTACTACTGCGCTTCACACACCACAAACAATCCATTACTTGCCCTTCTTGGTTATCCCACAGTGAGCCGCCATGATGTCTTCGTTGCTGGCATCGGGAGGACCTGCGGGTATGATACAGACACGACCTGTCCACATGACTCAGCCTGCGTCATGTGGCCAGGTTCTGTCAGTAGTTTATGGGCCTTTACACATGTAAGCCTGGGCTGTGGTTTGCCGCGTTTGCGTTTGTATATGTTTTTCCAGATAAAGAAGCATCCAAGCGCATCCAAAAATGCACTCATAGGCTTTAATATAAAACGCATGGCAAACGCATGCAAAACGCATGTGCATTTGCAAAAACACAAAACGCATGCGTTTTTGCAAATTCAGCCAAAAACCCGGGCTGCCGTGTCTAGGGCTGCGTTTGCAAAATTGCATGCATTTGCAAAGCATTTTGCATTAAACCCTATGGATGCATTTTTGGATGTGTTGTGGATGCGTTTTTAGCGGGAAAAACATATACAAACGCAAATGCAGCAAAATGCAGCCGAGGCTTAGATGTGAACTGGGCCAATCTGCTGATGTACAGAGGAAAATATTGCCAGGGCTCACTGTGGGATCCCTGGGGAGGGCAATAAAGTGTATGTGTCTCTTTCTGTATGTGTGTCTATGTGTCTGTCTGTGTCCCCGAAAATAGAGCAAAAAAGGAACACAAACATGCAAAAAAGAAGATCCGTTTGGGATGCAGAACCTGCACTATGAACAAATCAACAAAAAAGAATACAATGAGTGAATGAAGCCTAAAGGTATGATTTTTATTAGCACTATCTTCACCTAAAGTAACTTTTCTTGGTGTATACAGTGATTTTGTGCTGACAGATCTCATTAGAGTTGATAAAAAGGTCAATCAAGCTCTACTGATTATCCTGTCAATTTAATTAAGTATTTTCCTAATTTGGTGCTCAAAAAATCTGTAACTTTGACTCCTCATTTTTTTATAAAAAATAATTGTAACCCTCTGAGATTTAACAATTGCTAATATAATGACCAAGTTGCTGCATACAAGCTTTACTTCACAAAGTGTAATACCAAGCATCGAATGGGAAGGCGAAAGAAAGTTTGCACGGTACCTGTTAACAAAGTTTAAGTTACCCTAATATCAGATAAAATGATACCTGCCTGACTTCATTGTGCCAACTGTAAAGTTAGCTGGAATAGAGATAATGCTATTATCTTTTTGCTTATTATGGTTATTTTCCAAGGGTTTGCCTAGGCCAATTGTGGGATAGTTCCAATGAAGGGAAATATTTATTGCTTCAACACACCAAGACATTTTGGAAAATAATATTCTTCCAACTTTATGGTCTAAGGGAATAGCTATTCTTGTGCAGAGTAAACTTGCATGCTACGAGTGAGGAGTCTTTTAGCTGCAAGGCTCCTCTGGGAAATATGCAAATTATCTCTTCAGAAAGGAAGTAGACTAACTCTTATTCCACCTATTGAAATTAAAATCCTAAAAGTCAAAGTTGGCCCTTTAACAAGCCTTTCAATATGACATAGGATTTATGCCAGATCAAAGCCCCAATCTGCAGACCCTGTGTTTCAAGGTACTTTCCCCTCATCTGTGCAGTGTATGGGATCAGATCTGGCTGTATGAAGAACTAAGACTAGGTCTTAGGGAATAGCTATTCTCCTTGTGGAGATTACTCCTGCATTCTAGAAGTGAGAGACTTTTAGCCGCAATGCAAATTGCCTTTTCAGCATGCAGGATTAATGTCTACAAGAAGAATAGCGATTACCTTAGACCTTGTCTTGGTCTCTCATATAGCCAGATCAGATCCCATAATTTGCACTGATGAGGGGCAATCACCCAGAAACACAGCAACTGCAGATTGCGGCTCTGATCTGGCACAAATCCTTAGTGACATTAACAGGCTCAGTAAAGAGTCAATTTTAACTTTTAAAGAGGACCAACCAGCAAGTTCTAGGGCTATAAAGTGAAAGACACTTACAGGCACTCGGCTACTGAGTACAATCATACCTTTACTTCAATGATTACATGTATGAATGTAAAGATAAATTGTATAGAAGTATTAGAATCTGTGCAGCAAGGGGAGGGGATGTGGAGCACATTAGTATAAGAGAGGCTGGGTTTCTTTGTATTACTGCCCTGTTTTCTCTAAGCCAAACCCTCCTCTCTCTCCCTCCATCTCCCTGCTTGAGTGTGATTTCAGAAGCAGGAGAGGCCCCCCTCCAGTCTCTGCATCCTTATCTGTCTCCTCTAACACTCCGGGACAGATCCTTGCTATTGTCAGCACAGATCACAGATGGGGATCTGTCTATGCAACATGCTGGGAGTTGTAGTGTTCTCGGTCAGGATCTGCAGATCCAGAGATGCTACAACCTCCAGCATGCTTCATCACACAGTTTGCAGATCCAGACACTACCAATCCCAGCATACTCCATAGACAGCCCCCCATCCTGTGATCTGTTCTGACAATAGCAGGGATCTGTCCCAGTCTGTGGGAGGAGACAGATCAGGATGTGTAAAGACTGGAGGGGGTGGGGGCTTCTCCGGCTTGTGATGATGACAGTCAAGCAGAGAGATACAAGGAGGGTGAGAGGGTGGGATGAGGGATTGGCTTAGAGAAAAGAGAGCAGTAATTCAAAGCCTCTCTTATACTAATGTGCTGCACATCTCCTCCCCTTGCTGCACACTTTCTAAGGACTTCTATATCATTTATCTTTACATTTATACATGTAATCATTGAAATAAAGGTAAGATTGCACTCAGTATCCCTGTGCTTGTAAGACACTGGCTTCACTTTATAGCCCTAAAACCTGCTGATATGTACTCTTTACGATTGCTACTTTCAATAGGTGGCACTACAGTCCATCTACTTCCTGCTTGAAGAGATAATTTCTTACTTTATGGGAACATTATTTGTTCTAGAATTACTTGACTTCATTACATAAGACCAGGATCATAAAGTCATGGGTAAGAGCATTTGGTTTGGAAGACCTTGACAATTTCCCTGACATCAACGTTTTTGAATCACTGAGATGAATTATAGTGGAGATTAGGAGCCGGGTCATCTGATCCAACATCTGTGTCTGACTTCACAAATTTTCTTCTGTATGAATGGGCAAAAAAATTCCCACTGACAAACTCTAAAGGTACAGTCACACGCGGCAATTTTGCTAGCAATTTCACTGGCAATTTGCTGGTTGCAGTGAACTCATGGACATATTGTTCTATTTTGTTGCCGTGTACAAATGGAACAACGTGTCCATCATTTCACTGCAACCAGCAAACTGCTAGTGATATTGCCAGCAAAATTGCCGATTTTGAAAGGTGTGCTATAAAAGCTCCCGAGGGTTTTAGGTGTTCCGATACATTTTTCTATATAATGCATACATATAGTTTTTGACAGTCATTTTTAATATGGTACATCTTTAACTTATTACGTTTCTTTTTTGGAAATGTTACTATACACCATACAGTTAGGGCCAGAAATATTTGGACAGTGACACAATTTTCGCGAGTTGGGCTCTGCATGCCACCACATTGGATTTGAAATGAAACCTCTACAACAGAATTCAAGTGCAGATTGTAACGTTTAATTTGAAGGGTTGAACAAAAATATCTGATAGAAAATGTAGGAATTGTACACATTTCTTTACAAACACTCCACATTTTAGGAGGTCAAAAGTAATTGGACAAATAAACATAACCCAAACAAAATATTTTTATTTTCAATATTTTGTTGAGAATCCTTTGGAGGCAATCACTGCCTTAAGTCTGGAACCCATGGACATCACCAAACGCTGGGTTTCCTCCTTCTTAATGCTTTGCCAGGCCTTTACAGCCGCAGCCTTCAGGTCTTGTTTGTTTGTGGGTCTTTCCGTCTTAAGTCTGGATTTGAGCAAGTGAAATGCATGCTCAATTGGGTTAAGATCTGGTGATTGACTTGGCCATTGCAGAATGTTCCACTTTTTTGCACTCATGAACTCCTGGGTAGCTTTGGCTGTATGCTTGGGGTCACTGTCCATCTGTACTATGAAGCGCCGTCCAATCAACTTTGCAGCATTTGGCTGAATCTGGGCTGAAAGTATATCCCGATACACTTCAGAATTCATCCGGCTACTCTTGTCTGCTGTTATGTCATCAATAAACACAAGTGAGCCAGTGCCATTGAAAGCCATGCATGCCCATGCCATCACGTTGCCTCCACCATGTTTTACAGAGGATGTGGTCTGCCTTGGATCATGTGCCGTTCCCTTTCTTCTCCAAACTTTTTTCTTCCCATCATTCTGGTACAGGTTGATCTTTGTCTCATCTGTCCATAGAATACTTTTCCAGAACTGAGCTGGCTTCTTGAGGTGTTTTTCAGCAAATTTAACTCTGGCCTGTCTATTTTTGGAATTGATGAATGGTTTGCATCTAGATGTGAACCCTTTGTATTTACTGTCATGGAGTCTTCTCTTTACTGTTGACTTAGAGACAGATACACCTACTTCACTGAGAGTGTTCTGGACTTCAGTTGATGGTTGATGTTGTGAACGGGTTCTTCTTCACCAAATAAGTATGCGGCGATCATCCACCACTGTTGTCATCCGTGGACGCCCAGGCCTTTTAGAGTTCCCAAGCTCACCAGTCAATTCCTTTTTTCTCAGAATGTACCCAACTGTTGATTTTGCTACTCCAAGCATGTCTGCTATCTCTCTGATGGATTTTTTCTTTTTTTTCAGCCTCAGGATGTTCTGCTTCACCTCAATTGAGAGTTCCTTTGACCACATGTTGTCTGGTCACAGCAACAGCTTCCAAATGCAAAAGCACACACCTGGAATCCACCCCTGACCTTTTAACTACTTCATTGATTACAGGTTAACGAGGGAGACGCCTTCAGAGTTAATTGCAGCCCTTATAGTCCATTGTCCAATTACTTTTGGTCCCTTGAAAAAGAGGAGGCTATGCATTACAGAGCTATGATTCCTAAACCCTTTCTCTGATTTGGATGTGGAAACTCACATATTGCAGCTGGGAGTGTGCACTTTCAGCCCATATTATATATATATTTGTATTTCTGAACATGTTTTTGTAAACAGCTAAAATAACAGAACTTGTGTCACTGTCCAAATATTTCTGGCCATAACTGTATATCTGTCCAATTAAACACTAAATATAAATTGAAAAATAATGTTCAGGTTTAATGTTTATTTTACATCTTGGTATTCATTTGGTGACAATAAATTAAGGGCTAAGAAGGTTAAAATATGTTCAGAAAACACAAATCTATTGCACGTCTCCTAGTCAACAGTTTATTTTATCTTTTTACTAATTGTTACATTTACAGTCCTCACAGGCTTTCTCTACTTTTGTGTTGGTAGAAAATATTCATCAATGGATTATAATGAAGCATAATGAATTCAACACATCTCAATTTTTAATTAGCCAAGGGACATTGATGCTGATTCCCTAAAAGAAAGTTATGACTTCTTTAAGAAATGGTGGCTTAAAAGATAGTTAACCATGAAAATTCCAAGCTGTCATTGTTGTTTTGATGCTAGTCTTAACAGTGTTTCACATCAATGTAGCCAAGTATCTATTGTGTCTTTTGACTTTTTATTTTTTATACACTTCTAATGCATCACTATTCTTTACTTCTAAAGTTAAAGCACCATTTTCTTACACTGTACCCAGACTCTTCCAGTTGCCCTGGTGCCGGTGGCAGACTGGGTAATAAAGGGGTTAATGCCAATGTTAGACCCGGCCATTAGGAATCTTTAGTGAATAGTAAACTGAGAAAAAGAAGAGCGCACAATAGGGTGTTATCAGTGTTACAATGTTAGTAAGAGTGGGTAGTATCTCACTCACCTTGTTGGGTTGTGTGTAACACAACCACTATGAAACCTGTATTGTAGCCAAGAGAGTCGATGCAGCGATCAGCCAAGTGTTCATACCTAGCAAGTGAAGTGATGGATCCGGCCATATGATCGCGCTGCCGACACCGTTTCAGAGGGAAAAAGCTCCACGGAATAGCTGGTTTTTCAGGAACCTTTATTAATACAAATTTTGACGCATTTCATGTGCATCTGCACACTTCCTCGTTACAATCTTGCCAATCTTCCATATTATGTCCTGAACTGTGGGCTCCTGAGAGATTCTGTATATATCCACTTCACAATATCAGATCATGCTTTATTTCCTGACTGCTTGGAAACCAATAGGAATAGTAACCGCAGGCATATTATTTTAAGAGTAGGGTATCTAATGTATCTCTACGGATTCTAATAGATAAACTCCAGCTCACTATTGGAAAGGGGGTGTAGTAACTTCAGGGAGATGAGAATAATTGTTATCAGACCAGCCAATAAAGGGGGGGGGTATTTCTTTACAAAATACAGATGCATATTTAACTGAGGCACATAGAATCCTATCAGATACCAGCACCTATAGGGTTTCTAATATAGAAGATACGAAGATACCGGGGACTGCTATGGGCTCAAAGGTAGCACCTACGAATGCAAATGTGTTTATGGCTATCTTCGAGTTCTGGCACTTTTTAAAAAATGTGCACAGTGAAAAAATCATTATATGTTAAAGGTTCATTAATGATATTTTCATCATCTATGACAATAGTAAAAACCCCTTAATTTCCTTCCTGGAGAATGTGAGAAATAATGTCTGGGGAATAGAACTGGTACCTGAGGTTGATAATCTAATATATACAGTTGAATGTGTGTATGTGTATGTCCGGGATTGGCATCTACATCGTCGAAACTACAGCCACAAAATTGTGCACAGTCACACATCTGGATCTCGAGAGCATCATAGGCTATGTTGTGAGGCGAAATTTTAACCCTGCGTGTTCCAATTCACCAAACAGTTTTGGCCCTATCTACATAATGGAGAGAAAGTGACAGTTACCAGATGACAGTTGTGAATGAGAGGGGCTTAATGACAGGACCAAAGACTAACAGCATATAACAGCATATTGTCAGTAAGGTGGGGCCCCAACATGGAATATTCACCACGCATGGGGACAAGTATACACACCACATGCACACAAAGAGTAACAGCTAAGGTGGAGCCCCAACATTGGATACTCACCACGCACCCGAACACAAACACACACACACCACAGAGACACACACAACACAGAGACACACACCACACAGACACCCCCCCACACATACACACCCTATAGGGACTCATGCACTCACCCCACAGGGACACACACACCACAGAGACGTACACACATACACTCCAAAGGAACACACAGACCCCATTGGGATGGACACACACCACAGAGACACCCCTCCCCCCACAAGGACACACACCACAGGGACAACCCTCCCCCCAAAAGGACACACACCACAAGGACCCCCCACAGGGACACACGCACACCACTGGGACACACCCCAGGGACATACACACCACACAGACTGACACAGATGTGCACAAATCGTCTCACACAACTCGCCTCATACGTCTGGTATCTTTAATTTCCAAAAATAAACATCTGATTAAAAACAGCCAATGTGCAACACATGTGCCATATAGGGAATTAAGGCAGATGTCAGTCACATGAGCTGTCTTTTATGTGTATGTGTGAGGTAACATATACTGCCTGGCCGGGGGGAGGGTTTACTGTTGGCTGGAGATTTATTAGGCTGCCTATAGCAACCAATGACAGCTCAGCTTCTATTTTCCTACAGGTCATTAATATGACATATTAAAATTCTATTTTGTTATAGCTAACAGCAGTTACTTATTAACCCGGGCATAGCCGGGTAGTACAGCTAGTAAGAAGATAAATCTCTTAGATTTCAATATATCTCATGATGGAGAGGGAAAGATAACTAAAAATTCCTTCAAAAAAGTTGATGCGAACAGCTATGTCTACATTAAAAGTGAACATTATAATGAATGGCTAAAGAATGTCCCAAAAAATCAATACGTGAGGATTAGAAAGAACTGCACTCTGAAAAGTGATTTTCAAGACCAAAGTAAAGTCCTAAGAGATAGGTTCTTTGAAAGGAAATATCCCAAAAGACTGATGCAAAGAGCATATGTGGATTGCAAGGTTCTACCTCAAAACACATTATGAAAAGGACAACAGGATAGATAAAAAAATTAATATTTTAGCAATAATTTTGTGACCTCGTTTTCAGTTTAAAATGAACAAATCAGAAGGATTTTAGAAATACATTGGAATATTATTCTTAACTAGATGGTGGCCCGATTCTAACGCATCAGGTATTCTAGAATATGTGGGTTTGCAGCGGTGCGGGTGTACGGCAATGCGGGTGTACGGCGGTGCGGTTGTGTGAGTGTGCAGCGGATACCCCCTCAGTTCTCACCCGCTCCAGCCTCCTGAATAGCCTCCTCACACCCTAGCATGTCTTCTTCTTTTTCCTCCAGCATAGACATCAACAATTTCAAAACCTCAGGAGGCGGAGTTAACAGGGGCTAAATGTGAGGTGAGTGCAAGGTGAGTGTAGGGCTAAGTGTGAGGTGAGTGCAAGGTGAGTGTGACGTGAGTGCAGGGCTAAGTGCGAAGTGCGATGTAAGTGCAGGGCAGAGTGTGACGTGAGTGCAGGGTAAGTGTGAGTGGAGGGTGAGTGTGACTGCAGGGTGAGTGTTGGGTGTGAGGGTGCAAGTGGTCTCAAGTACCTGGCTCCTGGTGCTGTGTGCATTTAGCTTAAGGACCTCTGGTGATGTCACAGCCATGTGATCTTGCTCCGGCCATGATTGTGACATCATCAGAGGTCTTGTAATTCCTGTAAGTATAGAGCCCCCGTCACACATAATGATGCACCAGAGATACCGATAACGATACAACCCGGCCAGGATCGCTGGTGCGTCGTTTTAAGATCGCTGTTCATTTCAAATAGCGGGACGGGAAAACCGACAGTGAAGTCAGCTTTTCCGCCCGCTATGTGAGTGTAGCACTGTCGTCTCTGTCATGGCAATCCCGCGTTGCTCATGCGTCGCCAGTGCTTTTTTTGTAAAAAGCATATTAGCTAGTACGCCTTTCAGATTAATTTCCCCTATGCACAGGCTTTCTGCTGCCTGAGCCTAGGTGAGGACCTGGGGGGTGGGGTTGCTGTCGGCGGCCGCGGGTGGGGTAGGGTTGCTGTCGGCGGCCGCGGTTGAGGAGCGGGAATGGGGGGTGCTGTCGGTAGCCGCCGCTGGTGATTTTACCTTATGCAGCCGGTGCACGTCACACAGGAAACCGGCTGCATGGTGCAGGCACCACCCCCTTCTGCTCTGCGGCTCCCCCTGCCTCCTTGCTGTCTGAGTCTAAAGTCTCATATTGACCATTGGACAGTGTGGCACACGTCCATTATACATGGCACACGTCCCCAATGCATGGCACACGTCCCCTATGCATGGCACATGTCCATTATGCATGGCACACGTCCATTATGCATGGCACACGTCCATTATGCATTGCACACGTTCATTATGAATGGCATATGTCTCCTATGCATGACACACGTCCCATATGCATGACACACGTCCCCTAAGCATGGCACACGTCCATTATGCATGGCACACGTCCCCAATGCATGGCACACATCCCCTATGCATGGCACATGTCCCCTATGCATGGCATACATCCCCTATGCATGGCATACGTCTAATATGCATCGCACACATCCCCTATGCATGGCACACGTCCCCTATGCATGGCAAACATCCCCTATGCATGGCACACATTCAATACGCATTGCACATATCTATTATGCATGGTACACGTCCCCTATGCATGGCACATGTCCATTATGCATGGCACAGGTCCCCTATGCATAGCACACATCCCCAATGCATAGCACACGTCCATCATGCATGACACACGTCCCCTATGCATGGCACACATCCCCTATGCATGGCACACATCCCCTATGCATGGCACACGTCCATTAAACACGGCACACGTCCATTATCCATTGCACATTTCCATTATGCATTGCACATGTCTATTATGCATGGCACATGTCCCCTATGCATGGCACACGTCCCCTATGCGTGGCACACGTCCCCTATGCTTGGCACACGTCCCCTATGCATGTCACATGTCCCCTATGCATGTCACATGTCCCCTATTCATGGCACACATCTCCTATTCATGGCACACGTCCCCTATGCATTGCATACATCCCCTATGCATTGCACACATCCCCTATTCCTGACACACGTCCCTTATTCATGGCACACGGCCCCTATGCAGGGCACACGTCCCCTATGCGTGGCACAAGTCCCCTATGCATGGCACACATCCACTATGCATGGCACACGTCCCTTATGCATGGCACACATCCCCTATGCATGGCACACATCCTCTATGCGTGGCACACGTCCCCTATATGTGGCACACATCCCCTATGCAGGGCACATGTCCCCTATGCTTGGCACATGTCCCCTATGCATGGCACACGTTCCCTATGCGTGGCACATGTCTCCTATGCATAGCACACGTCCCCTATGCATGGCACACATCCACTATGCATGGCACACGTCTTTTATGCATTGCACACATCCCTATGCAAGGCACATGTCCCCTATGCGTGGCACACGTCCTCTATGCATGGCACACATCCACTATGCATGGCACACGTCCCCTACGCGTGGCACACATTCCCTACGCATGGCACACGTCTCCTATGCGTGGCATCACGTCCCCTATGCAGGGCACACATTCCCTATGTGTGGCACATGCCCCACTGTGTTAGATATTGCCCCCATGCTGCTTTATTCTTCCCTCCTCAAGGCGCTGATCTCCTGATCTCCTTCGTGCTGCTGTGATTGGCCAGAGATAATGCTGCAGAGCTCCTCCACTTCCTGTTTCTGTGCGTTCATGTGATCGGCACAGCAGAGAGTGACATCATCTCTGCGTGCAATCACAGCAGCAGCAGGGAGACCGGAGAGACACCGGGAGATCAGCGCTGGAGGAGGAGCCAGGAGGTAAGTATACAGTTTATTATTTTACTATGGCAGCAGCATGGGGGCCATATCTAACATAAGGGGGGCATGTGCCATCACAGGGGGGCGCAGGACCATATAATATGCGCCGCTCCCCCAGCCCATCACCATGGTGCGGTTTCAGCACCACGGTCATGGAGAGCGGCTATGCATATTATATGAGCGGGAGCAGGAGATCTCCCGCTGCCTCCTGCAGCCTCCTCCAGCCTCCCCCAGCTCACATTTTCGGGTACACCGTACCGCCGCAAAGAAAGCACTGTCTGTCGCTGTCGCCAGGTTTTGAATTTGCGCGCCTATTTGCATAGTCTGCGCTCATTGGTGGCCACCACAGCGGCCTCTGTCTGGAGCGTGATTTCAGCTTCAGACAGACGCCTTAGACAATTACATAGTAGATGATCCAGTTTTGAAGAAAATTTTGCCCACTAAACCAGTAGTGACTTTCAGGAGGGCTCCTGAAATAGTGAAATGTAAAAATCCTGAGTTAACATGAGGTTCCTTCAAATGTCATAGAAGGGGTTGCCTGTGTTGTTTATCTATCAGTGACAACACAGATATTTTCCAATCCCAGTGCAAAAATAACACTACCTCCAAAATTAATTATAGAATTACATGTCAATCCAGCCATGTTATATATTTAATTGAATGCAACTGTGGGAAACTGTGGGAAACTTTATGTAGGATGAACACTACTACATAACCCCAGCAAGTTAGATCTTGAATTTTAATGGTTTTAGGTAATTTTAAAAGTTTAGGTTTATAGTTGTAGGGATTTTAGATATAGTTGTAATCTTTGCCGAAGAGTGTAATTTGTAAATTTATAAATGAATGTAACTTGAGGGGGTGTTTCCACCGGAACTCCCATCACGATGGGTTTGACTTGTGATTTCACCAACTTCATGTATATAACTTTTATCATGACTCCTGTTCACTTGATAGCCCTAAGGAAGTAGCAAGTATTGCTACGAAAAGCGTCGGCAAAATAATAAAGAGTTTTTGTGTGACACCAGACTGACGATTCCTGGTCTGCGCAGAGTCAAGAAGCCTATCCATTTTCTTCCTTTCAGCATCATCTCAGAGAGGCATCTGCAGTGATCATTACATTGAATGCCTTTCCAGTTGGTTGTGACTGACTCACACAAACAAATAAGGAGAGTCCCACCAATTTGGGGCATAATCATTTAATATAAGGATAAAACCCTATGTGCACTCCCCTCTCTTTCTTTTATATTCCGGACAGGGATAATCAAATTTATTTATTTACCTTCCACATATTATCATTCGGTGCAGCCCACCAAGGTCACTCAAATCAATAAAGTATGTCCTGGTATTATGCTCATTCAAGGAATTAGGGTCAGCAGAAAGTTAATTTGGTTTCTGATCCAGTCATAAATGTTTAAGGAGGAGTTTTTTAGCACCATAATTATGCCAAAAGAGGGATAGATTAATACATCCCAGTGAGATAATGATCTGAAGCACTACCACACTCCCAAATATGGGATCTACACTCTTTCTAGCAGCAAAGTCCATGAATCAGCTGTCCATGACCCTGTGTCATGTGACCTTCTCAATCATGTGTTACACTGCTGCTGCGATCATGCGATGACTGCTTAATCAGGAGGAAATCTCTGTTATTATTTCCACCAATTGGCAGTGGAAGTGGGGTAGCAAAACGGATATACCCCTTACACACTGAGGACTAATCTATAAATACAGTTGTGGCCAAAAGTATTGACACCCCTGCAATTCTGTCAGATAATACTCAGTTTCTTCCTGAAAATGATTGCAATCACAAATTCTTTGGTATTATTACCGTATATACTCGTGTATAAGCCGACCCGTGTATAAGCCGACCCCCCTACTTTTGCCCCCAAAACCAGGGAAAATCTATTGACTCGTGTATAAGCCGAGGGTGGACCCTAGCACAAGTATACAGCCCCCAGCAGTGTGGTATACAGCAGTCCCTGAGGTATATACAGAAGCCCCAGTGGTAGTATACACGCAGCCCCAGTGGTATATACAGCCCCAGTGGTAGTATACACACAGCCCCAGTAGTATATACAGCCCCAGTGGTATATACAGCCCCAGTGGTAGTATAGACGCAGCCCTAGTAGTATATACAGCCCCAGTGGTATATACAGCCCCAGTGGTAGTATACAGGGCCCCAGCAGTATATACAGCCCCAGTGGTAGTATACAGGCAGCCCCAGTAGTATATACAGCCCAGTGGTATATACAGTCCCAGTGGTAGTATAAAGGCAGCCCCAGTAGTATATACAGCCCCAGTGGTATATACAGCCCCAGTGGTAGTATACAGGCAGCCCCAGTAGTATATACAGCCCCAGTGGTATATACAGCCCCAGTGGTAGTATAGATGCAGCCCTAGTAGTAGATACAGCCCCAGTGGTATATACAGCCCCAGTGGTAGTATACAGGGCCCCAGCAGTATATACAGCCCCAGTGGTAGTATACAGGCAGCCCCAGTAGTATATACAGCCCCAGTGGTATATACAGCCCCAGTGGTAGTATACAGGCAGCCCCAGTAGTATATACAGCCCCAGTGGTATATACAGCCCCAGTGGTAGTATACAGGCAGCCCCAGTAGTATATACAGCCCCAGTGGTATATACAGCCCCAGTGGTAGTATACAGGCAGCCCCAGTAGTATATACAGCCCCAGTGGTATATACAGCCCCAGTGGTAGTATACAGGGCCCCAGAGGTATATACAGCCCCAGTGGTAGTATATAGCAGCCCCAGCGGTAGTATACAGCATCCCCAGTAATGCAGGACCCCCCAGCCTTGCTCCGGTCACCTGTAAAGCAAAATATACTTATCACTGTCCCGCTGTCCGCGCCCGCTCGCCGCTGCCATCCGCGATCCTCCATCTTCATGCGTCTTCTTCCTGTTTCCTGTGTTCAGCGCCGGTAATGACGTCATTGCCAGCGACGAACACAGGAAACAGGAAGAAGACGCATGAAGATGAAGGATCGCGGACGGCAGCGGCGAGCGGGCGCGGACAGCGGGACAGTGATAAGTATAATTTGCTTTACAGGTGACCGGAGCAAGGCTGGGGGGGCCCTGCATTACTGAGGATGCGGGGGCTGCTGTATACCGCAGTATACAGCAGTCCCCGCACTGACTCACGTATAAGCCGAGGGGGGTACTTTTCAGCCCAATTTTTGGGCTGAAAAACTCGGCTTATACGCGAGTATATACGGTATCTTCATTTAATTTGTCTTCAATGAAAAAACACAAAAAGAATTGTCCTAAAGCCAAATTGGATATAATTCCACACCAAACATATAAAAGGGGGTGGACAAAAGTATTGGCAATGTTAAAAAAATCATGTGATGCTTCTCTAATTTGTGTAATTAACAGCACCTGTAACTTTCCTGTGTCACCTAACAGGTGTTGTCAGTAACTAAATCACACTTGCAGCCAGTTGACATGGATTAAAGTTGACTCTACCTCTGTCCTGTGTCCTTGATTGTACCACATTGAGTATGGAGAAAAGAAATAAGACCAAAGAACTGTCTGAGGACTTGAGAAATCAAATTGTGAGGAAGCATGAGCAATCTGAAGGCTACAAGTCCATCTCCAAAGACCTGAATGTTCCTGTGTCTACCGTGCGCAGTGTCATCAAGAAGTTTAAAGCCCATGGCATTGTGGCTGACCTCTCTAGATGTGGACGGAAAAGAAAAATTGATGAGAGATTTCAACACAACATTGTGCGGATGGTGGTAAAGAACCTCGACTAATATCCAAACAAGTTCAAGCTGCCCTGCAGCCCGAGGGTGCAACTGTGTCAACCCGTAATATCCATTGGCATCTTAATGAAAAGGGACTGTATGGTAGGATACCCAGGAAGACCCCACTTCTTACCCCGAGACACAAAAAAGCCAGGCTGGAGTTTGCCAAAACTTACCTGAGAAAGCCTAAAACGTTTTGGAAGAATGTTCTCTAGTCAGATGAGACAAAAGTAGAGCTTTTTGGGCAAAGCCATCAACATAGAGTTTACAGGAGAAAAAAAGAGGAATTCAAAGAAAAGAACACGGTCCCTACAGTCAAACATGGCGGAGGTTCCCTGATGTTTTGTGGTTGCTTTGCTGCCTCTGGCACTGGACTGCTTGACCGTGTGCATGGCATTATGAAGTCTGAAAACTACCAACAAATTTTGCAGCATAATGTAGGGCCCAGTGTGAGAAAGCTGGATCTCCCTCTGAGGTCATGGGTCTTCCAGCAGGACAATGACCCAAAACACACTTCAAAAAGCACTAGAAAATGGTTTGAGAGAAAGAATTAAAAATCAAAGTGCAAAACCATGTTAAAATGGCTAAATTGGACATTCTGCTATTTGATAATGACTTTTTCATTACTTATCTGATTTGGACTTGTTTGTTAGGATAAATTTACTGTTTTCAATGATCAGTTAAATTTTCTTGTAATGTAATCAGTATGCATCTTTTCATTCTGCAATCATCTTCCCTCACTCTTTGTTCTACCTCTATTTCCTTACCCTCTCTTTACACACTGTTTCCTTTCCTTTTTAACCATGCACTCTTCACAATTGAACTAAGCAGTGTGAATAAGAACATCGTTATTGAGTTACCTAATGGCCCATTCAGCGTCTTGGAATTATTGTAAGGCTGGCTTCACACCACGGTAAGGTCCGGTCTGGGGCTGTCCGGTGTAAACCAGACAGCCTCGGACCTTTTTATGGCCCCATAGTAGCCACTACCCCTATGATTGTCTGGGAACTGTTGCCACCTACCCCTGCCTTTGGAGACTGTTCCATTAATTTAAAACCTGCAAATTTATGGTGATCTGGATTGACTTTACTAATATTCTATGAAACAGTTCAGAGTATTCAGTTAGAGCTATCCAAACCTCAATATCCTACTTCTCGCTCACCACTGAAACCAACATTTACTACATACTTCTGTTACTACTATCCGCTAATAATCTCTGTTCATCCAGTTCATCAATACTAGTACATTCTAAGTTAATTACAAAATCAATCTAACTTTTTAAAAAGGAGGTAACCTTGGATTAAAGTGGACTCATTTTATGAAAGACAAGAAAAATGTACAAAAAAAAAATCAAACTTTAATTATGTTTCTTTTATTTTTTGTTTCTTTTTACAACATGATGGAAAACAACTTCATTTACATACTTCGAAAATCTATTCTGCACAACAATATAAAGAGTGCAGCTTTGCAGTACGAGTCCTCGAAGCCGCAGACTCAGTATCTGCAGTAAAAGTAAAAACTGTGATGATCCATCATAAACAAAACTGCTTGAACTTTGTTTGAACCGTAAACACCTCTATATAAAAATTACATACATTTTTAAATGTTTTATATGCGCTGTCATACGCTCAACAAACAAAAATATTTTGTCTCCAAAGCTATCTTAATTTAACAACGGTTAAATCTAGGCCTCCATACCGCATAGCACAAAAGATTTATCATCTGGTTCTTTCTTTCTTAAAGCAGAATGCAATGAACAGGAGGTATTTACCTATCACCAGCTGTTCTTCCACAATATCACTATCCAAAGAGTATTTATAACATACTACTTTAAATGTCTGCAGGCCAATCTGTGACATATGAAGTATGTACAGCAGATGGCCAACATCCAAGGCACGAGTCAGTCTGTTATCACCATTAGGTAAGCATTTTTGTGTTTCCTTAAGCATTGTTATTCTTATGGAAATAGAAACATGAAAGTGGGTTACAAATCTTTTAGCCATTATTCTTGCTTTCATGACCATAGATTAAGTATAACATCACATACATAGCACATGCAACAGAGTTATGCGCAGAAGGATTATTACCTACGTCTCATACATTAGATTTTTAGCAGACAAGTAGAAGCAAATGAAAATATTTCGAAAATGAGCTGTACAAAACATGGAAAAAGATGTTATTTTTTAATTGGAACTCCTGTATTAGGGTAAGTTCCCGCGATGAGTATTTGGTGAGTTTTTGCTGTTGCATATTTTCTCATTCTGCATCTGTTATGTAAATTTGTCATGGTGCTTTTCTGTCTTTTTCATATGTCATAAAAAACTTATTTTTTTGTATACTTCCTGGTTATTGGATTTGATAAAAGTTCATTTATACACTCAAATGTGGATAACAAGTATTTTCGGTGTGTTTCCGCAACGGAAATGCACTAATAACACATATGCCTTTTTTACGTATGATTTCCTGTATCTAATACAATCCTAAGTAAAGAGTCTGACCATAAATTTAGCATACCTGTAAGATAAATTGACAAGAACATTATTTTTAACATGCACCACAGATCAGTCATTAAAAACAAAAACACAATGGGCATGAGATTTATATAAATCCCATCAACTTCGCTGAAACTGTAAAATGCTGCGTATTTGATGTAGAAAAACATGCAGGATCAGAAAATCACTAAAACTCATTGTGGGCACAAAGTCTTAAAGGGAACATGTCACCCCCTTTGGGCATTCTAAACTATGACCACCAGCTGTAACATGATGTACTTGGGGTTTTTGTAACCCCTTTACATGCCCAGACATCCCCTGCATATCTCAGAAATACATTTTTATTCTCTCCGGCGCTGTATGTAAATGATTCCTGAAAAGGTCTGGGAGGGTCTGCTCTTTCTGGTCCTCGCTACCCTCCCCCCTCGCCTGGTATATCTACCCTGCTCTTTTTAAACTACCGCCTCTCCTGTGTGCATGTTGAGTGACAGGCACTACTCTCATGCCTGCACAGTGCCGCAGGTCATCGTACTCCATTGAAGATGCACAGTGTCCAAAGTCTCGAGAGATTTGTGACGTCTCGAACCTGTGTAGTAGAATCACATGAGACTTCAAGCACTGTGCATCTTCAATGGAGAGTGGTGACCCACGCACTGTGCAGGTGAGTTGGACTGGCAGGGAAGGGGTTACTCGGAACTGGGAATGCGGTGGAGGGAATCACGGCTGGTTAGTTCCTGATTCCGTGCCCTGGGCACTCAATTGACTGATTGGGGATGAGGGGGAACTTGGGGATAGGGAAACGTGATGCCACTTGTGGTACCTGGTAATGTGGTTGCCAGCGCTGCAGCTGGCCGCTGAGGTGATGGTGAAGCAGCTTTGGTAGTGGGGAGGGCAGTGGGGAGGATGAGAGGAGTCGTAGTCCTTGGCTCTTTGGTGTTGTAGAGGCCTTTTGGGCGACGAATAATTGATGCCAGAGACCAGATTAGCTCAAACAGTTCTTTACTGGTACCAAGTGGATAAGGTACATGGTACAGTCTGATTCACCGGGAGTTGTAGCCGTGGAATTAGGCAGCTTTTGCAGAGTCTGTCAGAGGTGTCTCTACAATAACTTTCTTGCTCTGTGTTCTACTTTAGCTCTCTTGTCAACCACACTAAAGAGACCGTTCACCGGTCCCCAGGTACTCCTGACCCTTCTCTGGTCTGGACGGGAGCGGTGAGAAGACAATCCCTCCCGTCACCGGTTTTTAGTCCTTTCCCTCGTTAGTGTTTTGGACCCACTTTGGGACAGAGGTGGGATTTAGTCTTGTGGTGCCCGTGGCTCCTACTTTAGACACACAGCCTGCCGGTCTGCAGTTTGGGATGAACCATTAACGAACTGCCTCGGTTCCAGTTTACCGATGTAAACTTGGGCACTCCAGACGGCTCCAACCAGACCTGGAGTGTCCCCCTTCTTTGTCTGGGTCACCTCTCTTCTTAGAAGTGCCCTCCTGTCACTGCTGGAGGGTCCCTTGCATCCGTACTTTCTCCTTTTCTGTCACCGTCTGACTGACTGTCTGTAACTGTCACTCTACGTCTCCTGCTCTTATAAGCTCCAACCCACCTGAGATCTAATGAATTGCAGTCCCCTGTAATAAGGTGTCTTATGAGCATGCTTTTGTGCAGACTCTGGGTTTCCTCCTCATCCACAACTACGGAGACACCACTCCTTCTGTTTGTGGTGCAGTACCTCCCTGTGTCGTCCCGCCAAAGGGGCGCCACACAGGCACGTGAGTAGTGATTGTCAATCAATGGCCACATACAGGAGAGTTAGCAATTTCAAAAGAGCAGGGCAGGCAGTTCAGGCAGGATGGTGGCGAGGACCACAGAGCAGACCCTCCTGTACCTTTTCAGTGGTTAATACCGTACAACTGGGGACAGAATAAAAGTGTATTTCCGAGGTATGCAGGGGGTTGTCTGGGCACATACTGTAGAGGGGTTACAGGAACCCTAATTACTTCATGTTACAGCTGGTGTGTGAAGGTTTGGAATGCCCAAAGGGGGTGACAGGTTTACTTTAAAGAGGTCCTAATGAACTCTGTAAAAGATGAATGATAATGAATAAGATACAAAAAATCTAAACATACCTATTTATTTTTATGATTTTAAGGCTAGTTTTTCCTAAAGTTGTTTAAAAATAACATTGTGTTTGGCAAAGTGGAGATTATCATAATGTGATGGCTGCTCACGCAGAAAAAAAGACTCACACCAGCTCACTCACACCAACCCTACAGGGTTCGTTACCATCACCCTCAACCCCATTTTGTTACTTATAGTTCTGCCCTATCTGTATACCTTTGTCCCATCCAGATATTCCCCAAAATATGTTATAAGAATGTACAATGTTAAATAGTTAACAAAAGACTGAAAAATATTATTTTATTATTTCCAGAGTAGGATACAAAGTGAACCCACAAATCCTCACTTAGAAATTGTACCATACATGTCTTAACCAGTACTATAAATACACTACTTCCCTTCATAGTAGACAATTAAGATTTTAGGGTATGTTCACATGCTGCTGTACCCACACCATGATTTGTCCGCAGATCATCCATAGGAGTATTCTATGTTACAGCTGATACCCCGCTTCTTTGATAGTTCCTTTGATGCTTCTGTCAATTGCAATGAAGGCATCTAAATGGTTATATAAAGCAGGTAGGTTCACTCTATCATCCTATATGTTTTCCTGTTCATTGTGGCTTGCCAATGGTTTTCCTGACAGTTGGGGACTTGCCATAGCTCCAGATCATTGATCCTTGTTCTGCTATTTCTCCCCGTCAGATACTGTGATAAACAGCTCTAATCGGGTCGCTTAGTGTGCAAGAACTCTATCTTGTTTTAAGCAAGATAGATTTAGGAGTTTTTCAGAGTGAATGATTCACAGTTGAGTGAACAGAGAAGAGAAGTTGCTCATATGTGGAGGATACATGATATTTATTTCATAAAATTTTATTATAAATATGTATAAATAGCATTTAAAAGTAAAAGTCTCAGAATCAGACTGAAAAGAAGATACAGTAAACAAACATTCCAGACCATGAAAAATATATCATATCATGCAAAAATCAGACTACTGCTAGGTGTATATTTATCCTGTGCTCTATCTATGTTTTTATTCAACAGCAGTTATTAAAATTTACAAGAACAAATGCAGTTGGTGTTAACGAACTATAATGTATTCCTTAAAAATGTGATGCTGCATATTTTATCTGTATGAGATCCAATTTTTTTAGACACCTATAGACTTGCATAAGTGAATCTTAATCCTAATTGTAGAAGATACTGTTGCATGCTGCTACCTTTTTTCATGTAGACATTTGGTCCATGTTAAAAAATTTTATGAAAAGACATATTAAACATTATTGATTGGACTGCTAAAATAGAAACAATCCAAAACTTTCTAAAGCTTCAAAGGTAATACTATTTAACCATGCAAAATAATACAATGTGATATCAAGACATTTATAGATTAAAAAATATGGACTTGGCAGATATCGGAATAGGGAATAGAGAAAGCCCAATGGGGCAAGAACACTTAACATAAAGAAAGTCCCTACAAAATGGGGGAACCTGTTACGAAATGTTAATATTAATTATGAAACTCTATGACCAATTTTGTAGATATTGTCAGGAAGGCACAACTGGGGACTTTTACAGCTGATAGTCGATTTATATTGTGGGATTCAATTTCTCATCTGTTGGAAAATATAAGCTACATATAACAAACCACAAGCACATTTGATGGCATACACAACCAATGATAATCACAAGTAAAGTTTCTCCTAGTGTTCAGTCTGAGAATTAAATAACTTATTAACCTCGATAATGCCCCTGCATCAAAAATAAGTTAGACATTAAAAATTATTTTTATGGGACTTCAAGAAAACTTGAAAATACTTGAGATATGTTGACCTTGCATCAACCTGAGCCAGTTTGTTTTTAAGGTTATAAGTGCATTACAAACAAGGGAAAAATAGATTTTACAATTCTTCCAACATTAGATATCATTTGTATAGTATAGATCAATATATTCATGTTATATTGATGACTCTACAGGAAAAGGGATGAGATGCAGATGATATGCATACCCATATTTCGATAATCGAGGGGTAGCAGCTACCTTATTTATGGATGTTTTCAGGATATCCTCTATCATAACAATTTTTATGCACATGATTGAGGTGTAGATTAAAGACAATCATACCTGTTCCTTTTGAATTGAGAAACAGGAATGCTTTTTTTTTCCCCAAATGAAGTCAACTCTGAAAATGAATTTTTTTGATCTGTCTGCTTGACATATAGGAGGCTTCTTCTATAATCTTAAATTTATCCTGATAGCAGATAAATACTTCCAGAACCATCAGTAGCACATAGCAGAAGCTAACTGTAGAATTTCAGTCATGCATGTTTGAATTTGAAATGCTACAGTATTTCTGAGAACAACATATTTGGCTGAAAAGTTGGAAAGGACAGTCTACGGGAGCTTCTTACAGCCTGCTGGCAATGACTGACAGGTCTCTCTCTTATAACAGGACGAGGGGGAAACTATGGCTGAAAACAGCGCAATAGAATCTTAAAGGGACTTTGTAGGGTCATTTTTTTTGGATGATACTACTTGATTAATAACTTGATTAATAACAAAAGCTGAGACTTAGGCCCCTTTCACATCAGCGTTTTTTTCAAATCGCGGCAGATGCGGTGTAAAAACCGCATCTGCCGCGATTACCGCATAACCGCGACACTTGCGGCACATTTGCGGCAAGCCCCATGCAATGTCTAAGGGGCTTGCGGTAAGGGTGCGGCAGATGCGGCAAGTGCGGTTTCGGCACTTGCCGCAGGTGCAGCCGTGAAAAAAAACGCTGCTTGCAGTGTTTTTTTTCGCGGCTGCACCTGCGGCAAGTGCCGAAACCGCACTTGCCGCATCTGCCGCACCCTTACCGCAAGCCCCGTAGACATTGCATGGGGCTTGCCGCAAGTGTGCCGCAAGTGTCGCGGTTATGCGGTAATTGCGGCAGATGCGTTTTTTTCACCGCATCTGCCGCGATTTGAAAAAAACGCTGATGTGAAAGGGGCCTTACATGGACGGTAATTAATTATAAATACTATAAATACTATTAAACACATATTTCTAGGGGTTGAAGGGCTTCTACCATCAATAATAATTGCAATCAAGACTGCCAAATATTACAAACGCTTTTTTATTGAAAAACATCAAATATATAACGGCAGACTGCTTATTGTACAATAGTGGATAAAACAAGTGAAAAGACACGTCATAATCAAGGTGAAGTCATAATCCTGGCAGCAGTTTACGGTCACATGACGAATTATCGAGAGAACTCGTCATGTGACCGCAGGTCCTCACTACTTTTCACTACTAGTGAGGACCTGTAGGACCTGCGGTGGACGTCATAATTTTGGCAGCGGTTTCCGGTCATATGATGAGATATCGCGCAAACTCGTCATTTTAACGCTGCCGAGATCACATTTCCGACAGGTAGGCAGAGCTGGAAGCGTCGCTGGATGGATTAGAGAGGTGAGCATCGATTTTCTTTATTTTTAACCCTTGATTTTACTTCAATTCAGTTCCGCAATGTATGTATGTACATTGCGGAACTGAAATTGATCACCACCCTAGTGTTTTAGTGTGTTCGAGGGTGTTCGACGAACATTTGATGAACATTCGATGAACACACCTCCCATTCGAGGCTCAACACTAATAAGAATAGGACACTCCCTGCATCTCATGGATCAAAAAAATGGATTTATTTTTAAACCCAAAGCCTATGAATCAATGAAATCTATAGTAACATTCCCATGACCAGATTTTTGATCCAAGTGTTTTCTGTTAAAAAAACTGATCATATTCAGCTCATTTTTTTTAATTTAGCTTTTTAAATGACATAATTGTTACAGGGACAAAAATACAAATTTAAAACTTTGCAGCATGTACTAGTCTGTTCAATATAGCGAATGAGACTTGCCCATTCAAATCTATTGGTGCACAAAAATATTTAAAATACATATGTATCCACATTATAGCATCTGTTATTTATTCATACATTGTAATTGTAGATTATATAAATTATAGATGTATAACATTGTCATATTATAACATATAGGCTGAATGCAGTTGACAATATGTACAGATCAAAAAAAGTTATTACTCTTTGCGCCGTGGACGAAATGTACTTTGGAGTTTTGATTCATGTGTTGTTTCTCTCTATAGGGTATGTTTTTCAATTGATATATGTTGTATAGTTATTTATTCATATACTTTTATACTAATTTATTTAAATTAATCCACATTAACCTGCTCTGTTATGTTTATATGCAAATTTTTAATAGGGAATACATGAAGTATTATTTACTACCGTATCTGATACGTTTGTCTTGTATTGCCCTCTTCCACAATTTTAATTCTTCATTTCTTAATAAAATTATATGTTTTTGATATAGCTGTTTTCTTTGTGGTTATTCCCTATTTATTATTGTAGCTTGTGTCAACTTAGCCTATTGCATAAACAAAAAGAAAGGTATTACTTCCAATCTACGGAATAAAGAATAAACAAGATACTGAAATTACATGTGCAATTAAAATATTTACTGCAATTTGGTATTATATACAAAGTTTTTGGATGAACTATCAAGAAAAGATGTTATTACTTTCATGGTTATTCTAAGTATGAAAATTAGCCTAAGTCCAGAGACAAACTGAGTGAGATGCATGCGAGATACTCACACGAGACTCGCATGCCTCACCTGGCATGGCTGCTGGCTGTCTGGACAGGATCGTGTTGGCTGCATGTGTTTCTATGAAGCTGACATAATAATGTCCAGAGAACTGACAGCCGTGACATGTGAGGCATGCGAGCCTCGTGCTAGTATGTCACATGCGCTTCACTCAGTGAGTCTCTGGCCTATGAGTTAGTGTGTTGTCCATGAAAAAATGGATAGAACTAGAGAGAATGTCATTAGGATGTGTGACTGCAGCTTTAAAATCTATTGTTTTATCTTAAACAGTTTGTATCATAAATCATTATTTTCAGATGCCACTGACTTCCATGGGAATGCTAAATATTAATCTAGTGTTTTGTACTAGTAGTTCATGTTTCCTTCATATAGAATAAATCATGTCTAATTATTGTAATATACGACACATTTTATAATATTTGCTTAGTGAATAAAAAATGTTATTAAACTTTTATGCCAAAAATTTATTTTTTAGATCAGGGGTCTTAAACTCCAGGTCTCAAGGGATGCACACAGTGCAGGTTTTCAGGATTTCCTTAGCATTTGACCTGTGCAAGAGAATACATTACTAAATGTGAAATGCTAAAGAAATCCTAAAAACATAAACTGTATGCGGCCCTTAAGACAAAATATTAAGCTATTTCAATATATTAATAAGACATTGCATATTAAACTATTTAATTGTTTTTAACAACATATGTGAATGCTCTCCAATCCCACAATCATACCATTTAAATTTTACCTTAAGAAATAAATTTTGCCAAATCATATGGCACGTAATCTTGAATAAAAATGTAAAACATTCTCTTTTAAGTTTATTTATTGGAAGAATACCCGAAACTCATTTTAAATAAATTTTTTATTGTACTTACATCTTTTTTTAAATTCATACCTTACACATAAAGACACAAAAGAAAGAATTCATTATTGATATACATTTCATACACTCAATTAAAGTAAAGAAAACAAACATTGTACTATATCATATTTCAAAAATTTTCCTCGTTCATCCACTACCAGTTAATTTTTGTCTCCACCAATGATTTTAAAAACTACTCTAATCTATCTACAAATCTGTCTGCATTGAAGAATTCTACCTTCAAATTCTACCTGCTTCTATCAAGTTCTATACAGAGGCTGGAGAAGCTAAAAAAGTCAAAAGAAAAACTTATAGAGAAACTATAAGGCTGTGTGCTCACGGTCCGGAGAAGCTGCGTGTTGGACATAGCTCCTCCAGACCTGAGTGAAGCCGCAGGTAACCGCAGGGAGACTGCAGCCGCCCTGTACTCACCATGTGCAGTGGATAAAGGGTGGCTTCTCCCTGCAGTCACCCGATGGCAGCCACTTCCGACTCCGCAGCATGACATGAACATGCTGCGGAGGAGCGGACTGCGGGAGCCCACACCGCAGCTCCAAACATGCTGCGGTCAGGTTAAGCATAGTCAGGATGGGATTTCTTGACATCCCATCCACTATGCTTATACTGTACTACGCAGCATTTTGGACGCACCCTTAGGATATTAATGCAAGGGAAAACTTCAAACAAAATCGGGTATAAGTGATACAATAGAAATAATTCACACAATGCAAGGAAAAGAATGGTAGACAAGGGGCACAGAATCTAAGAGTAGAAGTTGAAATAAAGAGAGGAATCCTAAAATGTTGCACTCTTATGGTGTCTTGTTTTTTGGCTTTATAGACCCATCTTTAATGGTCTCCTTATGAAGCACTGGTATGCAGCTTTAGTGTGGAAGCAATTTGAACCTTGTCACAAGCACACATGAAGTCAAAGAATGAAATTAAGGATTTCCCACTGTCCTGTACTCCTGGGACTTGAAGATTCCCGGGAGCACTGTACAGTGGGAAATCCTTCCTTTCACAATAGAAATGTTATTCCTCATGTACAAACACTTGAATGACAGTGTAACCTAAATAGTTACCTGAAAGTATACTGCACTTCAAGGACTAAAAGTACTTTTTAAATAGGAAAGATGCCAAAAGAAAAATTCTATTAGGTTAGTGACACTATTAGTTTATTTATGCTTGTATATTCAAGCTGTTCAGGAAATAGGACACATCCAAAGATATTTATGTAAGTTTCTTAAGAAAAAATGAAAACATTTCTATTAATATCTGCAAGGTAAAGCAAAAAATCAGAGTGAAAGAAAAAATTATCAATAAATCATGAAATTCATAACTAGAAAACATGCAGAGTGTTTAAAAACCATAATATATACCTCTAGTACACTAATAGGAGACCCCAAGCATTAATACAGTGCCTTGAAAAAGTATTAATTACACATGAACTTTAAAAAAAAATTTTTTGTTTTCACCCACAATCTAAAGGTTTTTATTGGAATGTTATCTCATATACCAACACTAAGGCCTTGTGCACACAGTGTGTGTTTTTTGTATTTTTGATGCATTTTTAGTGCAGTTTGCCATAAATCTGCATGCCTATCCTTACCCCAGCAAAGTGCGTTTAATGGAAACACATGTAAAAACGCATGTGCGTTTTCAAAAACACAAAATGCATGAGTTTTTGCCAACACTGCACAAATCATCGGGAAATGCGTCTAGCGCGCCATTTGCAAAAACGCATTCGTTTTGCGTTTTTGAAAACGTACATGCGTTTTTGCATGCGTTTTTACATGCGATTCCATTAAAATCAATGGGGCAAAAACAGTAAAAAAAGGCGGTAAAAATGCCTAGAAACACCAATTTTGCAAAACGCACACCAACCTTAGGGTCCTTTCACATCAGCGTTTTTCGCTGATCGAGGCAGTTGCGGTGAAAAAAACGCAACTGCCGCGATTACCGCATAACGGTCTATGAGGCTTGCGGTAAGTGTGTGTCAAGTGCGGTTTCGGCACTTGTGGCAGGTGTGGCCGTGTTTTTTTTTCATGGCCGCACCTGCCGCAAGTGCCGATACCGCACTTGCCGCAAGCCCCATAGACATTGTATGGGGCTTGCCGCAAGTGAACCGCAAGCGCGGCCGTTATGCGGTAATCGCGGCAGTTGCGGTTTTTTCACCGCAACTGCCGCGATCAGTGTAAAACGTTGATGTGAAAGCAGCCTTAGATGTGAAAACACCCTATGAGAATTTTGAAGTGTTGTGTGCACAATGCTTACTTTTTCCTTGCAGATGTGGCGCAGAAAAAAATCTTAGGCATGTCAATTGCTGGGGCGTTTTTGCAGCGTTTTTTTTTACCCTTTACAGCATTTACGTCATTAAGAAAATGCAATGGCACAAATCTGGATGAAAATTAATGCAAAAATACACCTTGTTTTTGGTGTGTTTTTCTGCGAGAAGATACCATGTTGATGTAGAAAATTTCTGCACCAAATTGCAGCGCACGCACATACCCATTGGCTAGGGTCACGCATGCCAATCAGTTTTTTCCGCTGGTTTCAAAAAACAATCCATTTTGTTAGGCTGTTTTTTGAGCCTCCTGTGCAGCTATGCATTTTTTGGACTTTGCCATTTTTTGCCAATAAATGCTAGCAAAAAACAGATCCGTTTTTTTTACTGCACCAAAAAGAAAGATCCATTTTCCCATAGGGCCCAATGTTTAAAAAATTGATCCGTTTTTTTACTGCATCCAAAAACATTGCTTGCAGCGTTTTTTTGGTCCAATAAAAAAACAAATATGGTAGCTTTTGATTTAACAGTGCTTCATGAGATAGTCTGTGCTCATCACAGTTCTTAGATTCCCACATTTTAAATATATAGAAAACAATTTATCATTTCGTTTACACATTTAAAAATACTTGCTACTTTATTTTCTTGTTCAACATTTTTATTTGGTTATACACAATTTTACAAAGGTCGCCTTAACAATGACGGTACAATAGGATGATCAAAAAAAAAAAAAAAAAAAAAAAAAAAAATACATGTTACAATAGTATGATGATAACGGAAAATATCAAACAATAAACAATAAGAAAGTTCGGTATTCTCGATAATTCCAAACAGGGAGGGGGGGGGAGTGAACTGGGAAGGAGGGCAGTGGGGAGAAGGAAGGGAGAGAAATGATTCACAGTTATGCTTGACTAGACTATTCTGAAGCAAATTGGAAAGGAGTCAATTCAGGTCCGAGTAAAAGGGACATCTTGTTGATAGAAAAATTGGTTCCATGGCGTCCATTTCTTTTTGTATTTTGCTTGGAGATTATTTCTCAGAGAGTGCATATATTCGTAAGAGTTATGTGATGCGATGGTCCCCAAAACTGCATCAAGCGTGGGTGGATCCGGGTCCTTCCAACGCGTTGCAATACCATTTTTACACGCAATGAGAATGTGCACTATAAGGGCTCTGAGGTCTGAAGGTATGTCGTTGATTCCTATTGATAGCAATGCAAGTTCTGGAGTAAGATCTAAATTAAGTCCAGTTATATCACAAAGAAGTAGATGAATTTTTCCCCAGAAGTGACGAAGGGAAGGACAGTCCCAAAATATATGTGACATTGAGCCAGGGTGACCGCAGTTCCTCCAACACAAAGGAGACAAGGTGTTAGAAAATTTTTGAAGTCTTGTGGGAGTGAAATACCACCTGGTCAAGGTTTTGTAATAGGACTCAAGTAAAGTTGCACATGAGAGACTTTTGAGCACAGTTTGTAATGTTTCTTCAATTAAGTTGATAGGGAGCGGGACTTGAAGTTCTCTACTCCAGGCTTCAATGTTGGGAGTGATCGAGTATGCAGAGTCAAGAATCCATTCTCTGTAAATGGATTTGAAAGACCAGAAAACCTTCGACTGGTTGAAACGGAAGAGCTGGGTAATGTTTAGCGGGAGGTTAAGATTGAGACTGTTTTTGTTGAGTATACGTTTGATTTTGGTCCAAGTTCCGAATTCTTCCTCTGGTAAGCCAAATTTGGTCTGCAGGATTGTAAAGGATTTAAGTTGTGTATCCTCATCGAGTATGTCAGACAAGGTGTGAATACCGCTAATAGTCCATGTATTGATATCTACAGCTGACGAGAGTGCTGGTAGGAGAGACAAAGGAATCCAATAAGGAGAAGACAATCGATTTGATGCTTGTGATTTCATGGTCAGGCATCTCCATGCGCGTATGGTTGCTTTTAATGTAGGCATAGAGGGTAACTTCTTGTTTTTGTCACACAGATAGGAGAGTAATGACCAGTGGAGATCTGCCGTCTGGTGAAATGCTTTCTCTATGTTTATCCATCTTGGAGTCTCCTCCGAACCCCACCAATTCTGACTCAGTTTGATCAACGCCGAATGGTAATAGGCCGATATGTTGGGCACAGCTAAACCACCATGTGGTTTGCTTTTTTCTAAAGTAGAAAGAGCAGTTCTGGGTTTTTTCCCTCCCCAGATGAAGTTGGATAATTGGGTTTGAAGTTTTTTGCACCAATTAGAATTGACCTGGAGGGGATCGAGCGAAAAATATAAAGTAGTTTAGGTAAAATGAATAGTTTATACGCTTCTATCCTGCCCAACCATGTCAACTCAGTTTTGGAAATATTAGTTAGGTCTATTTGTACAGTTTTGTATATCTTTCCTAAATTGGATTCATAAGTATGAGATATGGGTTTAGTAATTATAATTCCCAAATAATCCAACACATTCTTCTCCCAATCCAAACCATTATTTTGTTGTAAGGAGGAAATAATCTGGTCTGGGAGGTTATAACTAAGTACTTGCGTTTTAGCGATGTTTATTTTATAGTGGGAGACCTTAGTGAAGTCTTCCATGAGGGAAAGGAGATTACACATTGAGGATATTGGATCTGTGAGAGTTAAAATTATGTCATCCGCAAATAGACTAATTTTATAGGATTCGCTGTTCAGAGTAATACCAGTGATTTGCGGATGAGATCGGATTTTTTCGGCCAACGGTTCAATGAATAAATTAAAAAGAGAGGGCGAGAGGGGACAGCCTTGCCTTGTGCCGTTAGTCAACATAAATGGGGCAGATAAGTGATTGTTAGTGAGTAACCTTGCCGAGGGGGCAGTGTACAAGGCTTGAATGGAGTTAAATATGGGGCCATTTATTCCAAATTTGTGCAGGACCTCAAATAGGTATCCCCAGTGGACTCTGTCGAACGCTTTTTCTGCGTCGACAGAGACCACTATCATAGGGGTTCCAGAGGATTCAGCGTGAGCTGACAGGTTTAAAATTCTTCTCGTCGCGTCAGTGGAGCTTCTTTTTGGGGTAAAACCCACCTGGTCCTGGTGGATCAAAAGCAGGATAATTTTTTGTAGTCTGGCATTAATTGCTTTAGAGATAATTTTAATGTCAGTATTGAGCAGAGAAATGGGTCTGTAATTAGATACCAATTCTCTATCTCCTTTATTTTTCGGAATCACTGAAATTAATGCTTGAAGCATCTCGTGCGGAACCGATTGATTGTTATTGGATAAAGAATTAATTAATTTAGTGATGTAGGGAGTAAGTAAACTTTCATAAGCTATGAAATATTCATTTTGGAGACCATCAGGGCCTGGGGATTTATTCTTTTTAAGTTTAATGATAATATCTTTTATTTCCTGTTCGGTGTAAGGTTGATTGAGTCTATTTAGGGTGTCCTCTGTAAGGGTCGGGAGTGTAATGGAATCCAGAAAGGACTTAATATTCTGCTTTGTGGGTTGATGCTCCAATGGATCATTTTTGAGATTATAGAGGCTTTTATAAAATTCTACAAAGGCTCTAGAGATTTCCACGGGGGTTTTAACCACGTGGTTTTGTTTGTTCCTGATTTGGTGGATACAAGTTTTAGATCTATGGATTTTAATCAAATTTGCGAAGGTTTTGGAGGGCTTGTTCATATTAGAGTAGAAATTTGATCTGGAGATACGGGCCATTTTATCATAATCTGATAAAAGAAGAGATTTCAGTCGGATCCGGAGTTCAAGAAGATCTTTGTGTTTCCTCTCGGATGGATCTGCCAAGATATTGTCGTGCCTTTCTTTGAAATACTGTATATTGTTTGCTTGTTCAGAGATGACTCTATAGCGCCATCTGTTGACAATGTTCCCACATTACATTATGTTTACTGCATAGTCTAATTTTGGTCCCTCCATGCCTATGTAATCCCATGAGGCCGTGCTCTAGGCTCAGCCCCTTCTCCTCCAGTAGCCATTATAGCTTCATACAAGCTGACATCCTGGTGTGCTGACCCTTTCTCCCTAGATTTCAGCTTATCTGCATGTTTCCCTCAACATAGCACAGTCGGTGAGTTTAATATGCTGCTGCCCACCTATATGTAACAATGTAATGTTTTGCACTTCATGTATACTTATGTTGTACTGAGAATTTCTATCTGTTTTTTATAGTTTTACACTTAACCCATTAATAAAAGTTGAAAAGGACCCCCAGCGTCCATGTCAATGCATTGATGGGAAAGAGTTTACCTGTCTGCCAACTCGTTCTTCAGGAGTACAGAGCGAGGGTGCCAGAACAGTAAAACGACTGCTATAAACGGGGTCGAAGCACAGACACTGACTTCTAGCAGAGAACAGTAAAGCTGCATTCAGACACAATGTCAGATAGAGGATCTGACGCTTATGTAACGCGCTCCCATGTAAGCACATCTTCACGGAAGTCTGTGAGCAGCGCTGCAATTGCCATCGCCAGGGCGAAGGCGGAAGCCGCAAAAGTGAGAGCTGCTTATGCTGAACAGGAGTGGATATTAAAGAAAGAAAAGGCACGTCTGGAAGCCGACCTCGCAAAACTCGCCATAGACACAGAAGCAGCGGCAGCAGAAGCTGAAGTACAGGTTTTAGAAGAAGCCGCACGCTGCGATAGTGAAAGTTTCAGCTTAAGGCTCGGACCTGAACTTAATCATCGTGACATCTCACAACGCACTTCAGACTACGTGCTACAGCATGCCTCATTAGATGACCATCTACATTCAGCTCCAAGAGAGATGCCGAATCCTGTCATTCAGCCATCAACCTTCATTCACCAATCATCCCACATTAAGCATGAAAGTAATTCTGTCCACCTTCCATCATCAGTGAGACCAGCACCCGAACCTGTAGATCCCTACTACACAGAGAACACTTTCAAGATAGAGGACCCCGACGGTGACTATCGTGACGAAGATGCATTTTACGGCAAGGATAGGTCACGGAGACCTCATCACAGCAACAGGCACCCGGACCGCCTTCTCAGAGAACAAGAGCTACCAGCTTTCCTCAAGTTCTTTGCACGTCGTGAGTTACTCACCAAAGGTCTCTTAAAGTTTAACGACCGTCCCGAAAGTTTCAGAGCATGGAGAGCTTCCTTCAGAAACGCCACCGCTGACCTTGACATCTCTGCCAGCGAAGAGATCGACCTCTTGGTTAAGTGGCTAGGAAATGAATCGGTAGAACACGCGAAACGCATCAGAGATCTCAGCATCAACAACCCGAGGAAAGGTTTGCGCACGTTATGGGAGAGACTTGATGAGTGCTATGGCTCCTCAGAAATGATAGAAGAATCCCTCTTCAAAAGGTTGGAAGACTTTCCTATAATCTCTAATAAGAACTTTCACATGCTAAGAGAATTGAGCGACCTCTTAGTAGAACTCCAAGTCGCCAAGACTGAAGGAGACCTGCCAGGCCTCGCATTCCTAGACACATCCAGAGCCATCAAACCCATAGTGAAGAAACTACCTTACAGTTTGCAAGAGAAATGGTTGAACTGGGGTTCGGATTACAAGCAGCGTCACAACGTGGTGTTCCCTCCATTCCACATCTTTGTAGATTTTGTCCGCCGACAGGCCAAGATAAGGAACGATCCCAGCTTCAACCTTTCTGCCGTAGATCCTGTCAACCCAAGAACAAGTAAACCTGTTCCAGTTCGCAACCCCAGAGACTCACCTGTCACCGTACACAAAACTAATGTGTCTTCTGCAGACTCATCACACAAGACCCACAGTACAATAGACCCGGAAAGGGAGTGCCCCTTACATAAAAGGCCTCACCCACTACAAGAGTGCAGGAGTTTTAGGGGAAAATCCCTTAAAGACCGTAGATTCTTCCTCAAAGAGAACAACATATGCTACAGATGTTGCGCATCTACATCCCATTTAGCTAAAGACTGCAAAGCCGGTATTGTTTGTTCGGAGTGTAACAGCCAAGAGCACAGCACAGCTCTACACCCAAGGCCAGCCCTGCAGACCCCCTCATCCATAGATCGACTTACAGAGCACGGCGGGGAGGAGAAAGACAGTACACCTCCTGAAGTGTCACCCCAGTGCACCCAAGTCTGCGGAGAAGGTCTTATTAACAAATCCTGCTCAAAGATCTGTTTGGTTACAGTTTACCCTATTGGCCACAGAGAAAAGGCGGTTAAGCTCTACGCTATACTCGATGACCAGAGTAATAGATCACTAGCCAGCTCAGTTTTCTTTGACATCTTTAAAATCGAGGGACTCAGCTCGTCCTACTCACTAAAAACATGCACAGGAGTGAGTGAAGAATCTGGGAGGAGAGCGACAGGTTATCAAATCGAATCCCTGGATGGGAAGACATCCCTAGCCCTTCCTACACTAATCGAGTGTAATTCTATCCCGAACAATAGAGAAGAAATCCCCACTCCAGAAGCGGCACTACATCACCCTCATTTGAGAAGCATAGCGCATCTTATTCCCGCACTCAATCCCCAAGCCAAGTTAGTCCTTTTGCTAGGGAGAGACATCATCAGAGTCCACAAGGTGAGGAAACAGATAAACGGTCCTCATAACTCGCCCTACGCTCAGAAGCTAGACCTGGGATGGGTAGTTATAGGGGACGTTTGCCTCAGAGACGCTCACAAGTCAAACAACATTCACTCTCTCTACACAAACACGTTGGAGAGTGGCCATCCATCCTTTTTCCTACCCTGCCCCAGCAAATTCCTTGTGAAGGAGAAGCACACCAACTCGGCACAATTAAATGGCAGAGAAGACAACGCCACTGAATCGAAAGTCCTAGACTCATCCACAGACTCTCTTCCTGTACAACGCAGTCTAGGGTTTAATTGGGACTCAGAGTCTAATGGTTTAACTTTTCAAAACCCTTCACATGATGAAGCGTCCTGTCCACAATCAACGATCCTGATGACCCATCTCTGCTTACTCCTCCAACTCTCCTTACCCAGAAGTTTAACGTGAGCACGCCGACGTCCAGAAAGTCTACTACTAAAGACTTGTACAAATACCAGTGGAAAAGAGTTCAAATGCTAGCAGACCTGTTTCTGAACTTATTCCTTTGCTCTAGTTTAAGTTTATGTGGCATCCCCCGGATACCAGACGGGGAGTGTCGTGCCTTTCTTTGAAATACTGTATATTGTTTGCTTGTTCAGAGATGACTCTATAGCGCCATCTGTTGACAATGTTCCCACATTACATTATGTTTACTGCATAGTCTAATTTTGGTCCCTCCATGCCTATGTAATCCCATGAGGCCGTGCTCTAGGCTCAGCCCCTTCTCCTCCAGTAGCCATTATAGCTTCATACAAGCTGACATCCTGGTGTGCTGACCCTTCTCTCCCTAGATTTCAGCTTATCTGCATGTTTCCCTCAACATAGCACAGTCGGTGAGTTTAATATGCTGCTGCCCACCTATATGTAACAATGTAATGTTTTGCACTTCATGTATACTTATGTTGTACTGAGAATTTCTATCTGTTTTTTATAGTTTTACACTTAACCCATTAATAAAAGTTGAAAAGGACCCCCAGCGTCCATGTCAATGCATTGATGGGAAAGAGTTTACCTGTCTGCCAACTCGTTCTTCAGGAGTACAGAGCGAGGGTGCCAGAACAGATATCTCTTTCTAAGTTGGAGATTTGGTGGATCAGCTTTTTCGTGTCCTCTTGTTGAGCTTTTTTGTGTTTCGCATTTAAATAAATTAGTGACCTCTTATAGTCGCTTTGTGGGCGTTCCATAGTGTGAATAAGGATACCTCAGGAGTTTCATTTTCTTTAAAATATAATTTGAGTGATTTTTGAATCTCTGTTTTATATTGAGGGTGAGTGAATAGGTAAGAATTGGCCCTCCATGGGGAATGTGCATTAAAGGGGGGGCAGTTGGAACATTCGAAAATAATGGGGGAGTGATCCGACCACGTTCTTGGGAGAATGGATATGGTTTTAACTTTAGATAGGGAATGAATGTCAGTTATAACTAAGTCAATTCTAGAGAAGGATTTATGCAAGTTGGAATAATGGGTGAACTCCACAGATGATGTGTGTAAGCATCGGAATACGTCGAAGAGTTCTTCCTTTTGTAAGAGAGGGTCAAGTTTAGTATTAAGATTCCTCGATTTATTAGAAGAATCTAATAGGGGATTCGGGACTGCATTAAAATCCCCAAAAATTAAGAGTGTCCCCTTTTGTTTTTCATGGATTAGGGCAAAAAGACGTCTGAGGAAAGTGATTTGGCCATTATTAGGCGTGTAAACGTTCGCGAGTGTATAGGTGGTGTCATTGATCTTGCAAATCAAGATTATGTACCTTCCCTCGTTGTCTTTAATAAGCTCGAGCTCTTCAAATTTCAGTGAGTCCTTGATAATTAATGCTACTCCCGCTTTTTTTTTGGGGTTGGACGATAGGTATATGTGAGGAAAATTTTTATTGGTGAATTTGGGAGGGTTCTGTAAGGGGAATCTAGTCTCTTGGATACCCGCTATATCAACACGATTTGATTTCATCTCCTTCCATAAGCTGAATCGTTTTTGCGGCGAATTAAGTCCGTTTGTATTTAGTGACATAAATCTTAGTGCCATTGTGCTAGTCAAGGAATTATACTAAAGCTTTATGATAAGGGGAGGGTAAGGGGGGTTTGGGTGAAGAAACGGAGGTAAAGAGGTACTTGGGTAAAATACAACAAGAATACAAGAAAGAATGTAAACAATACGAATTAGATCGTAATGGGAAGGAAGAGTTCCAGGGAACTGATGTGAGTCTTCCTCTTGGGCTAACGGTGGGGCCTTTGGTGCTAGTTTTAATGCCAACAATAGGGAAGTCGGCAGAGTTACTCATGTATGTGAAGGTGTTTGAGGAGTTTTAAACCTTCCGTGGAGTCCTCTATTGTGATCTGCTTTTGTTTGTGGTAGAATATGACAGAGGTAGTAGGGCGACCCCATCTGTAGGCTATCTGTTGTTTCCTTAAAACTTCAGTGATTGGTCTCAAGGATCGTCTCTTCATAGCAGTTTCTCTGGAGATGTCAGAGTATATTTTTAGGGAGTCGTAAGGGGCAGGCAGGAGGCCATTTTGTCTGGTATAATTATTTATTTTATCTTTTGTCTGAAAGAAGGTGAATTTTACAATAACATCCCGAGGGACGTCTTCAGGGAAGCGCGGAGGTTTAGGGATTCTATGCGCCCTTTCTATTGAAAGCTCTATGTCTGGCAGAGAAGGGATCAATTTTTTTGTCAGATTTTTAATGAAAGGAATCAATTCGTGTGACTTAACCTGTTCTGGTACACCCCTAATTTTTAAGTTAGATCTACGGTCACGATCTTCTCTGTCAATAAGTTTGTCAGAGAGGTATTTGATGTCACCTTTGGCTTTAGACAACTCAGTACGGTATGCTTTAATCTCTTTCTTTAAATTGTCTACATCAGTTTCAGTTTTATCTAATCTTGAGTTTATGGCGTTAATTGATGCTTTTACATCTGTAAATTGCTCTCTCATCTCCTCCTTTAATGAAGAGAACAGCTGAAGGAGAAATTTCTTGTCAGGAATTTGGTTTGGATCCAAGATGCGATTGACTTCGCCCTCAGCTTGAGTGACTTTGATTTTTTGCCTCGCTGGGCTTCTGCATTGTGATTGTGCCTCATCCTGTGGAGGCGATTCAATGTGTTGGCGGGGGGGAGAGTCTATCTCCTTCCTCTTTGAACTATGTTGGAAATTCTCATATAGCATCGAGTCCTCATGAGGGTCTGATTCTTCAGTTAGTGGTAGGGTTTTGGTGGGATGATCTCTTCCCTTAAAGGTTTTACCGGGGCTATGTGCCATGGTAGGTATTTTGCTCTTGGATCTGCTTTGTTGCGCTTCCATGTTCTTATCAGAATGGTCTGTGTTGGAAGTAGATCTGGATTTGGATTTGGAGGGCATTAGTCCCCCAGTATCAGGAACAATCGGGAGGTTCGTGGACTCAGGCTGTGTTTTGCAGAGAGAGATATTTAGAATAATACAGTACTTATCTGAAACCTGGATGACCAAGGGTGAAGGGAATCGCGCCGTGGATCTTGGAATCCTGGTCTACGAAGCTGGCTTGCGTGGGGGGCCCGTAACCCCACTTGCTAGAAGCGATCTTCCCGTCTGAACCTTTTCTTGCAGGTCGCTCAGCGTTGAAACAGTTAACAGTGAAGAAGAATGCAATCTGTAGCTCCTTTAGTACCTCAGCGCTCAGGGCTGAAACAGTTAACAGTGAAGGAGAATCTTTGGCTCCTCAGTGCCCCAGTGCTGAAACAGTTAATAGTGAAGGAGAATCTTTAGCTCCTCAGTCTCTCAGCGCTGAAACAGTTAACAGTGAAGGATCGTTAGCTCCTCAGTACCTCAGGGCTGAAACAGTTAATAGTGAAGGAGAATCTCTGGCTCCTCAGTACCTCAGCGCTGAAACAGTTAACAGTGAAGGATCTTTAGCTCCTCAGTACCTCAGGGCTGAAACAGTTAATAGTGAAGGAGAATCTCTGGCTCCTCAGTACCTCAGCGCTGAAACAGTTAATAGTGAGGGAGAATCTTTAGCTCCTCAGTACCTCAGGGCTGAAACAGTTAATAGTGAAGGAGAATCTCTGGCTCCTCAGTCTCTCAGCGCTGAAACAGTTAACAGTGAAGGATCTTTAGCTCCTCAGTGCTGAAACAGTTAATAGTGAAGGAGAATCTTTAGCTCCTCAGTCTCTCAGCGCTGAAACAGTTAACAGTGAAGGATCTTTAGCTCCTCAGTACCTCAGGGCTGAAACAGTTAATAGTGAAGGAGAATCTCTGGCTCCTCAGTACCTCAGCGCTGAAACAGTTAATAGTGAGGGAGAATCTTTAGGTCCTCAGTACCTCAGGGCTGAAACAGTTAATAGTGAAGGAGAATCTCTGGCTCCTCAGTACCTCAGCGCTGAAACAGTTAATAATGAGGGAGAATCTTTAGGTCCTCAGTACCTCAGGGCTGAAACAGTTAATAGTGAAGGAGAATCTCTGGCTCCTCAGTCTCTCAGCGCTGAAACAGTTAATAATGAGGGACAATCTTTAGGTCCTCAGTACCTCAGGGTTGAAACAGTTAATAGTGAAGGAGAATATATGGCTCCTCAGTACCTCAGGGCTCAGCGTTGAAACAGTTAATAATGAGGTAGAATCTGTGTCTCCTCAGTACCTCAGCGCTGAAACAGTCAACAATGAAGGAGAATACAATCGTGAATGATCTTCTCTGCCAGCAGGAGCCCAATATGGCGCCGTTACCTCAGACTGAAGAAGATGGGGTTCTCCTTGTGTGGCTTTCTCCTCATCAGATCTCAGCAGAACTCGCCTCGTTCGGTCACTGCGGGTAGCTGGTTAGGCTGGTAGCTAGTTGTGGAATCAGAATGGCATTAAAATGTCATTAAGTCCGTCGCTTTGGATAAAGCACCAGGAGCTCCTGTGAGTGTGACTTCACATAGAGCCGCAGGCCACGCCTCCTCTACTTTATTTTCTTATATCACATACAAACCCAAAAAATTACATTTAAGTTTGTGTGTGCAATATGGAAAAAATGTGGAAAGGTTCAAAGGGTATGTTTATTTTTTCAAGTCACTATAAAACTTTAATATTGGAAACCAATGATTAGGACTTTTCTTTATCTAGTAATACAGCCCCTTATTAAAAAAAAGTATCAAGGAAAATTACTCAAAATATACCAAAAAGTAAAGATACTATAAGGAAGGAAAGAAATGCAAATTGGTTGTACTCAAGAAATCTTAAACACTGTATTTTACTTCCAATGTTATAAGACTATCTTTGAAGTTATATGGATGCTTTCACGTCTGTGGGTCTCAGCATTTGCGTCAGATCAGGCAGTTTTGCGCATACTTGCGGCAAGATCACGTTTCACCTAATGCATTTTCTATAGGACTTGCGGACATGTGCGGCACTTGTCGTTTTACACTTAAGGCACTTGCTGTGAGTTGAAGAACTGCTGCTAGCAGCAATTTTTGTCTGTTGCCACAAGTACCGTATTGGCCGGATCACGGCAAAACTGCAAGTGCCACATATATACACAAATACCATAAGGAATACATTAGCTCGAACGCAGTCTTGCCATAAGTGTTCCGGCTTCTGGCAAATCAGGCAAAACTGCCTAATCTGCAACAAGTGGTACAATCCACTGATGTGAAAGTACCCTAAGCCATGCTCAAATAAAATGTAGGATACAACATTTTTCCACTATTGTAAAGCGATAGCTGTAGTAATTTGCACATATAGTAGTCCTCTCATTAGGCCTCTACTTGGTCCCAAAGGCAGCAAATGCTAACGTTTAAGGCAGATAAAATGTACATTTTACATTATCTAACTGGTCAGACAAAAGTGGCCTCCTCTGTCTGCCCATAACTTCCCACAATGTAAATGTTTGCTGTCATACCAGTTAGATTGTCCATAACAGTTGGTGGTACACTAAAAAGTCCAGATAGAGATTGATCAGAAGTATTTAAAATTACAATACATTCAATGCAGTAACATTTTATATAAGCAACAAAGTGATTAAACATACACATTAGGATATTAAACAAAATAGATATTGCTTTTAACATTTTTTAAAGAAAAAAATGTATCTTCCCTTCAAAATAAATAATTATCATAATAATGGATCAATAAAACTTTGATGCATTTAAATATTACTTTATGTAATGTATACTATGCCAATTACATTGTAAAGAAAAAAAAAAATGCCAACATGTTTACGTTTTAATTACCGTATCTTTTCTCTCTCCAAAAATACTATCCAATAAAATTATTTAAAGCAGTTAAAACATTGAAAGTACCCAAAAGGTAACCAGTAACTAAATATATCCACCATATTTCCAAATTTATATTTTTAACATAGTAAAACAAACATCTGTGTATAACTGCAATTGTTTTGAATCAGAGAAAAACATTAATAAAGCCCAGTCAGCAAGAAAAAGGTGCAAAGTTTTTGCTCTTCTTTTATTCCTTTCTACTTCATTGAGAACTTAATTTTTTTTCAATCCATTCTATGGTTGCTAAAAAAATGAAACTTTTGAATTAGTGCATCAAATATCCTATATCTTATATAGAGATGAGCAAATCTTTTGAAGTTTGGATTTGGTCCGGTTTGCCAAACAGGCATATGTTCGCCAAACAATTCGCTGAACTTCCAAACCCCAGATCAATGGGAGGAAAAATCAAGGGCCTAGAAAACACCTTCAAAGGGGCCCAAAAGCTGCCAAACACATCTCAAAAAGTTTTACAGATATTGCCTTCCTACACTATTACTTGGTAAGCTTCAGCGCCATTGTCACATTCACCATGCTTCCTGGCCTGCTCATGAATCTCAGACATCCTCATGAATTCTCTGATGTTGTCTTAGGTTACACAGCAGGTATCACGCAGCAGGGAATCCTGCTGTGTGACCTGAGAAAACTTCAATGGAAACAACACTCATAACACTAGCTGTCTCTTGAAAGCTGCAATATCGCCGAAGGCGTAGCGGATATATGTTGCTGGTATCCTGAGACAGAGTGTGTGAGGAGTGGTGATGTCCGAGAGTGCAGCACAGTTCTAACTTGTGGGCTAGCCCCTGTGTGACCCCATGAGTCTGAACTGTAGTAAATTTTGTAATGGGACTGCTTGTCAAACACTTACTAGTGCCTGCGTGTCTGATTTAACAGCATTTGGGGTATGCTTTCTATGAATGTAACCCTAGCATATTGTTGTAAGACCCTGTACCAACATTGTGTATTTTGATTCTTTTGAGAATCTACATCAAAATCTGCATTTCTATCTAGAAGACAGCATAGTCTATGAGCGTTCAGAAGTGCTGTGCCAATGTGTTTTTTTCAGAATTGATGCAGATTTTGGGGTAGAAAAAAGAAATCTGAACCACATCTGCAAGGAAAAAAAAGCAATAAGTGGGCACAGCATATATGAACTGTCATAGACTTTGCTGGCCTCAGGATAGACATGCAGATTTTGATACATGACCATAGGGATCCCACAAGGGGATCAAACTACCTGCATCAAAAAAAGTCAAACAAATATATTTTTTTAAAAATGACACATTTTGTTAAAGACAAAATTGACGTAAAAATATTTTTTGAAAAGGTATATCACAGCCAGACATTAGTATGGAAACACTGGTGACTACAATGAAGAATGACTATCCTAATTCATAGGTAAATAAACGAGCACAGGGCACTTCAAAGATAGCCTAGAGACAGAAGGTTATAGGACATTATATGTGAGCACCACAGGAAAACACTAAATGAAGTTATTAATATGAAATATAGATGTTAATATTTTGCAATGGGAATACATTTCCAAAGAAGTGTCCTGTGTATGACTAAAAGGGAGGTTACATATATTAGATGGTCTGGCTGGACCATTTCTGAGGAAGTGAACACGAAAAGCGCATTAGTGGGCCCATAGGCTGGTGATTCCTTACTCCCTGGTAACGTAACTGATTAACCTACTATTTTTGATAACTGACCAATATATGTAAGAGGTACTATGCACAAGCTGAGAGAAAGCAGTAGATCTGATGACTGGGAACACTCCTAACCGTGGGGTAAAGTGTTGTTCCCAGCCATCACGTCTTCCAGAGAGCGTTTTGGCCCAAACAATCAGGAAAAGTTTTAAAGCCATTTTAAATTTAGAACTTGTTTCCTGAACAAAGCCACATTTGTCAATTCTTTGGTAAATGGATTGGGTTTCTGATCTCAAGCAGAATCTGCAATGTTCATGCCGAATTTGAATTTGGCAAACATGTTTTGGGAAAGTTCATTCATCTCTACTCAGAGTTTCCTAGAATAGTTTGCAGACCCCATAATTAAAGCCCCGAGGTGCCAAGAGAGCAGAAACCTCCATCAAATGAGCCCTATTTGGAAATTACACCCCCCTCGGAATTCATCTACGGTTACAGTGATGATTTTGACTACATAGATGTTTTCCAGAAAAAAGCAGCAATGTTGCAAAGTGAAAATCGAAATCTGCTATTGTAGTGCTGTTACATTGTAGTGCCCTTATACTGTGCCCAGATTTAGCTTCTGGAGACCATCATCTTGTAAATTAAGCACTACAGGAATGACAAATGTGTAGATGCTAACTATTGGTGCACTGTAGGGCTCAGAATGGATTGGGTTTCTTTTGGTGGGGCATAGCACTTTTCAAGAGTCTTTATGCTACCAGAAATGTGGAAACCCCCTATTTTTTTGTTAAAAGATGATGAACATGAGTGAGGGCATGTTTGTTTTTTGTGGGTTGATTTGAAGCTTTTATTGGTGGCATTTTTCATTTCACAACATTTTAGAGCAATTCACATTTATCCCGTGCTCTACACTTAGCACTGTTATTAGGTATGTCATCTAAATCTACAAAATACAAGCCTTCCATAACCTGTCCCCTCCCTATATCTCTGAATTAATCTCCCAATATCTCCCCTCACATAATCTTCAATCTTCCCAAGACCTCCTCATCTCTTCTACACAGTAGCGTAGCTGGCGGGAGGGCCGGGGGGGCGAGCGCCCCGGGCCCCCCGGCATGAGGGGCCCATTGGGGCTGAGAGGTCACCAGGGCCGCTGTTTTTGCTCTTGCAGTAGCAAAGCATGGAGAGAGATCTCCATGCCTTGCCTGCTGTTGCGGTGCTGCTCAGCCTTCTCTGCGCAGCGCGACACCGCCGGCACATGCTCAGATGGAGACAGCCTCAGGCTCAGCCTGCAATGGCTGTCTGCCTCCATCCAGGCTGTGTAGGTGCCGACAGCGTCGCGCGGAGGAGGAGGGACCCGCCGTCGCCCCAGCAGCCCTGCAGCAGCTCTGCAGCAGCTCTCTCAAGTTAAGATAGTATGAAAGGCGAGGGTGAGCGTGGGTGACCTGGGAGTAGGGGGGGTGGGGCGAGATGTTTTGGTGAGTGACTGAGGAGCCCATTCTGCCATAAGAGATGGGCTCCTCAGCCATCAGGGGACCCAGACCGTGCTCCAGCCTCCACTATCCACTCTCTCCTGCTGGCTGGGGGTCCTATAGTGCAGCATGTAGTGTGAGGTGAATGTCACACTGGAGATGCTGCTTCTACTACTGCCCCCAGTATGGTGCCCTCAGGGAGGTCCCACAGGGCATCACAGGCCTCAGCATGAAGCAAACACTGTGGGAGCTCCCTGAGGGCACCATACTGGGGTGCGGTGAGAGTCTAACCTCACGGGGCCCCATGATCTCTATGTATGCATCTGAGTGGGCCCCATGATCTGTATGTGCGCCTCTGAGTGGGCCCTGTAATCTCTGTGTACTCCTCTGAGTGGGTCCCATGATGATCTCTATGCACGCCCCTGAGTGAGCCCCGTAATCTGTATGTACACCTCTGAGTGGGCCCCATGATGTCTATGCACGCACCTGAGTGAGCCCCGTAATCTGTATGTACACCTTTGAGTGGGCCCCATGACGTCTATGCACGCCCCTGAGTGGGCCCTGTAATCTGTATGTACGCCTCTGAGTGGGCCACATAATGATCTCTATGTATGTCCCTGAGTGGGCCCCATGATGAAATGTATGCACACCCCTAAGTGGGCCCCATCATCTCTATGTACGCCTCTGATGGGGCCTCATTACATCTATGTACGCCGCTGACTGGGCCTCATGATCTCTATGTACGATCTCTGATTGGGCCCCATGATTTTCATACACGCCCCTGACTGTGCCCCATGTTATCTATGTACGCCTATGATTCGGCCCCATGATCGTTATGCACGCCCCTGATAGGGACCCATATCCGCCCCTTATGTGGCCCCTGTAATCTCTATGTGGCCCTCGCCTCCACGTGGCAGTAGTAGAAGCAGCATCTCCATAGTGTGACATTCACACTACATGCTGCACTGTACAGGACTCCCAGCCAGCAGCAGGATGGATGGGGAGGTAACTGTCTGGGACTCTTAGCTGAGGCTGGCAGGACATACTACTGGGCAATGGCCATAATTATTATTATTAATATATATATTATTATTATTATTATTTGACTAAAAGAAATGTTCATGCTTTAGGTTGTACGTGTGATTATTGCTGGTCACCTGGGCTGGGGGCCCACTCATGATGTTTCGCCCCCCTTGTGTTGAACCCCTAGCTACGCCTCTGCTTCTACACTTATTTGTTCCTCACCCAATCGCCTCCAAGATTTTTCCCGTATGTTCCCCATTCTCTGGAATTCCGCGCCTCAACATGTGCAATTATCCACCACCCTTGGATCCTACATACATGTTGAGTGTATTACTTATTTATTTTTTTAAACAAAATTGATGCCAGGTCTTTTGGGAGTTTCCCCGATGTGGTTCTTGGCTCTTGAACAAGTCCACTTTTCACTTATCTTTCTGAATTCTTGCAGGAAGCACTTGGTTTTGGCCTTTGTATAGTGAAATTATGTTCTTTCCACTTCAGATTATGGCCCTATCAATGCTAATTGGAACCTTTAGTAGTTTAGAATCTCTTCCGTAACTAATTCTATCAGTATGTTTTACATTAATAAGGTTGCAAAGGTCTCGAGACAGCTCATTGGTTGTGGCCATCATGAGATGCTTCTAGTGCGGCACCTTGCTAATGAAATACCTTTTTATAGGCCATTAGTTGAACAAGCTGAGTTTATTTTTCACTATGTGGCAGGATTACCAATTGATTTCAGCTGATGTCATGACTTTCCATGTTTTTTTCACCTCTTGTTTTTCATGTGTTCAATACACGTCTCCTGTGTCATTCCTCATTATTTCACATAACTTAATTTTTGGACATCTACGGTTGGATTCCTTTGCCAGTGGGTATTGGATGAGTTGTTACTAACATATGGTGGTAAACTCATGTCAATAGCACCTTTAGATATATATTAACTTAGAAAATTGGTGATGTGTTCAATAATTAGTTTATCTGCTGTATTTACATTCATACACAGCAATTAACGAGGTTGTATACTACTTGGATTAGCCCTTCCAAATACCTTTGTTCCCCCATGGAAAAATAATAACACTTTTACTCTCCTCTGGTGCCGACCAAGTTAGTAGTGTGGCAGTGGCTCTATGGGGATCATGTGACATTATGTCATATGGTCATATGACAGCAATTTGCGCTAGTGTCACTGTCCCTGTTTTCGAAAGTAATTGACATCTAGTTGAAGTGAGTAAGCAGCCACAGTTATTGCCTCCTCTGGATGTCTAATTTGTTCAAAGTATGAGATAGTGAAGCCATAAGGATGAAATTATATAATAATGTCACTCGATCCTCTGGAGAGAAAGTGCTGCACCACTGGAAATATGTTGGCATCAAAGATGAGTATGTCTTTTTAACTGTGAGGAAACATAGGGTTTAAAAAGGAGATGTCCGAGTAATGTACACCCCTTTAAATATTCTAAAATAATTTTTCTTTCTGATATCTATGTTGTTTTGTTCCATTCTGATAAAAGTGAATAAAGGAATTAATTAAATACTTTTTTTCATGTTATAGTGCGGTGAAAGGCACTTATAAATAAGAGTACTCTAGATATATCATTTTGTTCTGCATGAAAGAATAACTGTAAAAAATAATTATCTAAAAAGTGAAGATAGATTATACAACACGTAAGACATCAAAAGATTAGTAACTAATTATTGTAATTTATGCAATTACAGAGTGTGAAAAAGAAAATTTTATTCATAATAGAGGACACTTTCATTAGAAACCATTACAATAATTGTTTTCTATTTTACAGTAATGACAAAAAAGTCAATTTACAGCTTTTAAGCATGGCATTTTTAAACTAAACATTGGACATATCTGCTTCTGGATATTACAATATTCTTATCTAAAATCGGAACGTCAGCTTAATCTTTGTTTATGGAAAACTTAGGCCAATTCCAGTAAAAATAGAAATAAAGATTTAAACTTCATGCTGCATCATTTTATTTAATATAGAAGACTATTTGATGTGCTGCAATATTATAAATGATATTACTAATTCATTTTTTTTCTATCCTAAAAAAATGCTAAGTGCAAAATCTGAAACATAAGGGAGAACCAAATATGCAACAATATACACAGGTACAGTGCAGGGAAAAATCACCCACATAAAAACAGGGCCAAGCAATTTCACATTTATCATAAAGCAAGACTTAACCTTTATTTATTCTTAAAATGTTCATTAAAATGACTTCATTAATTTAACACATATCAAAATGACAGAAACCTTGTGTAAAATGTTTTAGTGTCTATATAATATATTGTAAAAGTATGCAAAACTACATAACATTTATGATAATTGGATCGTTAATTGAACAAAAGAAGGTGAAAGCCAAGGCTTCATTATAGCACATAATAATGATTTTGAAATTTTAAACACTTATTAGAAAAGTTAAAAATATGAACTTTTAGTCCTTAAAATCTAAAAAAAATATCCATGCATTATTTTACTTCATTAAAAAGTCAGGCAGATGCCATTGTACAAAGAGAATACTGTTACCTGACCCATTGTTTTGGGAGATGCAGATAATTGTTTTCCGGATGAGTATACAAATAAGTATAAACACAAGATCCAGCACTAGAAGTTCATACAATTTCTCTTGTAGATAAAAACATAGGTAACCGGGCACCAGTTAACGCGTTTCGAGGCTATGTATTCCTCTTAGTCATGTCCTGGTGCCTTGAGTAATAGTCCCAGACTGTTGCGTAAATTAAAAAAAAATAAAAAAAAATAGATGTACTTACCTTCTAGATAGGCACCGCTCCTCCACATTATAACCTTGTGTTTCTCAGTGGTCTCTTGAAATAACCAATTGGACAATAGTTTGTTATGGTTTTTAATGGGCATAAGTAAACCTGTTGATTTATGGACGTTCTATGATGGTGATGAGTGAGATTAACATACCAATAGAGATGTGATGGGTGATATAATACAATATTATCAAATGGGATGTTTTTAACATGTATGAAGCAGTGTAATGTAGTAATTGAATATAACACTATATGATTGTTTTTTGTAATAATGGGGGAGGGATGTGCACTACATAAAGGGGTTATTCTGTTGTTACCATGAGCTTGATAAAGACCTTGTAAAGGTCGAAACGTTGCTTGTATGGACATGGAATAACACCAATGTGTGAGGCGATGTCCTTTCCTCTTTTACTATGTGTTATGCTCTGGGTGGAACTCCCTGGATATGACTTGCGTCACACAGATGGGTAAAGTATAGACCCAATAAGAAGTTACATGGTGCTGTACCTTTGTTGTTATTTGCTCTTTACACTTGTCCTCCTGGAGCATAGAAACCGTCCTCGCCGCGGCCGGCAGAATCAATAAAATAAATTAAATGGAATCCAGCTCAAAACATGGAGGATTTTTTATTATTTTATTTTTTCAATAAAGTGCAAACAGAAGAAAAATTACATGGTCAGCGTGATCTAGGTCAAAGCATTTTGGATGTTATATGCATCCTTACTCATGACGTCATGAGTAAAGATGCATATCGCATCCGAAACATGTCAACCTAGGTCACGCTGACCATGTAATTATTCTTCTGTTTGCACCCTATTAGAAAAAGAAAAAAAGAAAAAAGCCTCCATGTTTTGAGCCAGATTCCATTTAACTTATTTCATTGATTCTGGTGAAACAACACCCCTTTGACTAGCAAGAATTAGCAAAGGGGAAGCCATGCTTGCAAATACTTTTTTTAAACATTGAGTTAAGTAAATAACATTATACAAGGTTTGTAAAGCAGGGAGTTTAGTTACATATATTTGAATGCTGCTGGGTTGGAGAGCATATGGGTCCTTACAGATTCCATTTAAGTAATTAGCGGAACACATAAATTTTGAACAATTTGTGATTTGCTTCATGTACATTATCTAAGGCCCCTTTCACATCAGAGGTTTTGCGCTGATCGCGGCAGAAGCGGTGAAAAAACCTCAAGTGCCGCGACTACCGCATAATGGCTGCACTTGCGGTGTACTTGCAAAACCGCTGATGTGAAAGCAGCCTATGATGGCTGCTGCCATTGTACATGTTGCAGTAGACTATATTGGCCATAGGAAGATCACATAACTGTAAGAGTCTAAGCAGTCACTTCCATAGGCAATGCAGCTCCCACATTCATCAGAGTATTATAGCCTGTATAAAAGCAGTAACAAGGTTTTCAGCAACCATTTTGCAACAAATCTAGATAATCAGAGGATGTCAGAACTCACAGCATAGTCATAGAGATACACCAAACAATAATGAGTAGTCCAACACTGATGAATTTTCTGGTGGTGGATGAATGCGGTTATTAATCGCATTCATCAGTGTTGGACTACTCATTATTGTTTGGTGAATGTATTTCTCCTGTTCGCAGGAAAGGGAAGTGACCCACCCTTCCCCTATGAGTAGTCCACACACAAGCTGTTTCACAGGTAAAAAGCCCACAGAGTGGAGTCCTGGCTGGAGCCTGGATGGAGGTATGTTCACACACTCAGGTTTTAAATGCACACATCAGCTAGGGACTGTCTCGCTAGGGCAACCGTGACGAGGTGAGACAGCTTACGTATATTTTTTGCAAAAAACGTACAGACCAATAGCCCTGTTTTTGATACTTTTTTGACAGCACTTGCTATAAACTGGAAAAAATATTTATTATAAACAGAGAGCTTTTTGTGTGATTCCTGTGCGGATTTTTTGCACTGATTTTTTGCACATAGTCATAGAGATAGGAAGACAAATGTAAAGAAATACCCCAAACGAAACCATACAGATAGTTTGTGGCAACACATCAGTGAAGAATGATTACGGACATCTTAGTCTTAACCACGTAGGCTAAAATCACTTTTGATGTTTCTAATGCTACATTTGCAATAAAGTTCTATAAAAAGAAATTGGAAATTAGATACATTTGTAAGAGACTTCAAAATGTCATTCATGACGTTTCAGTACATTGGAGTACTTGTCATACATGCTGGTGGAGTCCTGAGTACTTTCAATTCATGGCAATAATTTGCCACAAATCAAATTTCCTGGGAAAATGCATTAACGCTGGAAAATTCTAATTCCTTAGTTCAAGCTCAATCATTTCATTCTAATAACACAATCAAAACTAAAGATTAATATTTAAATGGTAGTTATATATGGCTTTAAATAAGACTTACAGAAATGTGGACATATTCTAAGAAGTTTGTTGTTGTCTGGAACATGAAATATGCTTTCTTAAGAAATAATTCTTGCTCAGGTTTTGTTTCTTTACATTATTTGTTGTACAGTAAAAATGACCTAGAACTTTTATGTTGTAAATCAGTAGGGTTATAGTAATATATGTTTACTTATTTGTTTTATTGCTTTAAAAAACAAACTTAAAAATATAAAAAATTATTAATTTAAATCTGTAAATTTTTACTTTCTATCAATGGATCCGATTTTGGCTTGATAAACTATGGTAATTATTGATCTTTTTTAGCTACATAGAACTTTTTCATTGGTTTTTGATGGCACTCAGAGTAATGAATATTACAGAATTTTGTATTAATAAAATAATAATAAAATATTTGGAATAATTTGTTATTCAAAAAATCTGACTTTAGTAATGAAATTAGGCCAAATAGGCGTATTTTTATGATTGAATTTTTTTTAGAATAAACAAATGGTGACAACTCTAGCTTCGTAAGAACATCATTATGGCAAGTAAAGGGACTGTCAACTAGCCCTACTACCAACACCTAGCGTTTGACTTGAAGGTGGACTGTTTTATTGACCCTCTGGCTAACCATTTAGATGTTTTTTTCACTTTTGACTGATTACTCTATGGAGCTGAAACGCATTTGTAATACAAGGTCAACAAATATTATATATGGAGTAGGATTCGATCCTAATATTTGTCATACAGTGGGACCCAATTTATGACATACATGTAAATCACATGCAAAAATGGTGCTTTATGGCATTATGTCTATTTTGGACAAAAATATTATTTACAAAAGTGAAATCTAGACAAGCTGAAACATAATGATCCAGAGGAAGCAGAATAGTAAAACATTAAGTGTATGGAGTGCCTCAAGTGTGAACAAATCTGATCAAAGCTCATAAAAGCAAACAGCATTTCACACCAAAGTAATATGCCTTGTATTCCCCATCTTTACTACTTGCTATCATAAAAACCAAACAAGACATAAAAATACATTTTAACCCCTTAATGACCAATGACAGCTATATTCGTCATGGCCTTGAACTGTCACTGTGTGTAAACTCACTCTTTGGTCAAATAAATGCAGAAAATATCATCCTAAGTTTACCACTAACAAGAAGTCCAATATGTGATGAAAAAACAATCTTGGATTCACTGGGATATGTTGAAGCATTTCAGAGATATTACATCATAAAGTGACACTGCTCAGAATTGCAAAATGAGGCTTTGGGTTAAATAATCATTTAAAGACAGTCTGGAATCTGTAGGACAAAAAATGAATGGTCTGTGTCCAAGAAATCTCCCTTACATATTATAAGGCTTCATTCCCCAGCAATATGCATCAACACAATAAATGGCAGGGGTTGTTTTTGAACCCAAGCCTTGGAGCCTAAAAAATCCAAAGACCCCTTTGACTTATACGAGAAGTCAAGTAATATTAAATAATTATAATAATTGAGACTTATGTTTGTAGAGTTTGCATTGGGACACATATGCTTTAGGTTAAGCCACTGATTAAAAGCTACAGCAAAATCTGAAAAATGATATCTGAAAAGGAACCCAGCAATTACAGCCCTGAAGCTCCCCGAAAATAGCAGCCAGGCTCATATGTTTGTCCAGTTTCTGCACCATCATGCAAACATCAAGATTTCAGCTCCATTACATTCATGATCTCTCTCCACCACCATTTCATTGAGGATTGACTGTGGAATCACACTGCACACTCTCACGGTCTTCAATAAAATGGTACTAAAGGCAGCTCATGAGAAGACCAAGATTTTGGCTCAATGAAGAAGTCATTGAACTGAAATCCTGATCTGCACATGCACCACTTCCAGCACCATTTTATTGAGGATCATCTATGAAATAACACTGCACATGTGATGCCCACCCACTGATGGCAGTGCCAGTGTGAAATTTAAAAAAGAAAGTATGTCACTGAATAATCAGTGATCTGTAAATAAAACAGAGGAAGCAGTCAGAGGGGCAAAATAAGAGATAAAAGACCCTACCCACAAATCCCTCACTGTGCACAATAATGCACATTATTATTATTATTATTATTATTATTATTATTATTATTAATTTATATAGTGCCATTATATTCCATGGCGCTTTACATGTTAAAAGGGCAGACCAGGACAAGTAACATAGTAACAATACAAGTAACAATAAATGTTGACAATTCAGTTGTACAGAAACAAGAGGGGAGAAATCCTGTCCACAAAGGCTCACAGTCTACGAGGGGCAGGTGGGGATACAGTAGGAGGGGGAAATTCCAGTCATGAGGCGGTGTGGTGGACCGGGTCTTATTGCAGGTGGTAGGCTTGGCGGAACAGGTGGGTCTTCAGGCTTCTTTTGAAGGTTCCCAGGGTAGGAGAATGTCTGATGTGTTGGGGCAGTGAGTTCCAGAGTCTGGGTGAAGCACGAGAGAAATCCTGTATGCGGTTGTGCGAAGAGGAGATGAGGGGGGAGTAGAGGAGAAGCTCTTGGGAGGATCGCAGGTTGCGTGAGGGTAGGTAACGGGAGACCATGTCAGAGATGTATGGAGGGGACTGGTTGTGAATGGCTTTGTATGTCATGGTTAATGTTTTAAACCGGGATCTCTGGGAAGCAGGGAGCCAATGAAGGGCTTGGCAGAGGGGGGAGACAGGGGAGTAGTGGGGAGACAGATGGATTAGGCGGGCAGCGGAGTTCAAGATAGATTGGAGGGGTGCAAGGTAGGTATTAGGGAGGCCGGTGAGCAGGAGGTTGCAGTAATCGAGGCGGGAGATGATGAGAGCGTGAATAAGGGTTTTTGCAGTGTCGTGGTCAAGGAAAGTGCGAATCCTATAGATGTTTTTGAGCTGGAGTCGGCAGGAGGTGGCGAGGGCCTGGATGTGGGGCTTGAAGGAGAGGGAAGAGTCAAGGATAACCCCGAGGCACTTGGCATGGGGGACTGGAGAGAGAGAGCAGTCGTTGATGACGATGGATAGGTCAGGTAGTGAGGGGGAGCATCTTGGGGGGAAGACTATGAACTCGGTTTTGTCCATGTTCAGCTTAAGGAAGTGAGCAGAGAAGAAGGATGAGATGGCGGACAGGCAGTGTGGAATTTTGGATAGAAGGGAGGCGATGTCAGGACCAGACAGGTAGATTTGGGTGTCGTCGGCGTAGAGGTGATATTGGAGGCCATGGGACTCAATGAGTTGCCCTAGACCGAGAGTGTAGATTGAGAACAGTAATGGTCCAAGAACCGAGCCCTGGGGGACCCCGACAGATAGGGGGTAGGGCGAGGAGGATGTGTGGGAGTGGGTGACGCTGAAGGTGTGGTCTGTTAAGTATGAGGAGATCCAAGAGAGGGCAAGGTCCGTGATGCCAAGAGATTGCAGGATCTGTAGTAGAAGGGAGTGGTCAACAGTGTCAAAGGCGGCTGACAGGTCGAGGAGGAAGAGGACAGAGTAGTGGCGCTTTCTTTTGGCAGTCAGTAGGTCATTTGTGACTTTGGTCAGGGCTGTTTCAGTGGAGTGGAGGGGTCGGAAGCCAGATTGCAGGCGGTCAAAGAGGGAGCAGGAGGAGAGGTGAGAGGACAGCTCAGAGTGGACATGTAATCAGATGAAAACTTTAAACAAAGATTATTCAACAATCACAAATTAGATTTCTTCACTGCAAGTATCAGATTAATCAACATCACAGCTCCATTATGGGCATGATATTACTTTATAGGACTTAATCCTGCTGATGGTTCCTCTTGCTCTCTTATGCTCTTTCTCTCTCTCCCACGTATGTATGTATCAATAGGAAGTGATCCAATTCTATAGTGGCCACGCTCCCCGTGGTAATGATTTTAAGAACTTCTTGTCCACAAAAATTTTATTCCTCAAAACATGCGAGAATATAAAAAATGGATACAACGCGTTTCGGCGGAGACAACCGCCTTCCTCAGGTATCTACCTGAGGAAGGCGGTTGTCTCCGCCGAAACGCGTTGTATCAGTTTTTTATATTCTCGCATGTTTTGAGGAATAAAATTTTTGTGGACAAGAAGTTCTTAAAATCATTACCACGGGGACCGCGGCCACTATAGAATTGGATCACTTCCTATTGAACCTTTATGCCTGTGGGAATCCATGGCAGGACCCAATACAGGATCAATTCAAGGTGAGCAGAAGACCCGGATAAATATCCAAAGTGTGAGGAGGCTTTGGAAAAACCATATGCTTGAAGTTTTATGGCAAGAGGTGAGTGCATAAAACTTCATTAAAAGGGCACCAGAGAGTTACATTGGTAACGCGCTGAGATTGGCGCCGCATGTTTGTTTTTTATATATACCCTACAGGGAATCACCTTACTTCACGTATGTATGTATGTATATATATATATATATATATATATATATATATCATTAAGCATGCTCTATATATCACCTCCCTTCACTAATCTAACAATTCCCTGTTCTCACCTTCTACTATTATTCAGAATCTGGTCTATTTTATTTTCACGTTCTTCATGCACGTAACGGCTCATTCTAATGGTACTTCATATAGAGATACTGGAGGATCACAGTTTTGTATAACTTTACTTAAATATCCCTATTTAGCATAAAAAAATAGATGACTATACTTTAACCCCTTAAGGACCGCGTCACTGCAGCTTAATGACCAGACCGTTTTTTATAACTCTGGCCAGTGTCCCTTTATGAGGTAATAACTCTGGAACACTTCAACGGATCCTAGTGATTCTGATTTTTTAATGACATATTGGGTTTCATGTTAGTAATAAATTTAGTTATAATAGTATGGTTCGCTACTCAGCCTCCGGTGCTCAGAAGAAAAAAACACTCAATAATATAGGAATAACTCCGGCACTCAGTCAGAGATTACATGAAAAACAAAGTTTTTATTTATGAAAAATTTGTGATATTCTGTAAAATTGAAAATATTCCGAAACGTCAGAATATTTTCAATTTTTCAGAATATCACAAATTTTTCATAAATAAAAACTTTGTTTTTCATGCAATCTCTGACTGAGTGCCGGAGTTATTCCTATATTATTAGTAATAAATTTAGGTCAGAAATTTTTGTGTTTATTTGTGAAAAAATCAAAAATTTGTCATAAATTTAGAAAATTTTGGAATTTTCAAATTTTTCATTTTTATTTTGTTAAACCAGGGAGTTACGTGACACAAAATAGTTAAGAAATAACATTTCCCACATGTCTACTTCACATCAGAACAATTTTGGTAAAAAAAAAATTTTGTTTAGGAAGTCAGAAGGGTTCATCGGCAATTTCTCATTTTTCTAGCAAAATTTACAAAACCATTTTTTTAGTGACCACATCACATTTGAAGTCCCTTTGAGGAGCGTACATGAGAGAAAACACCCAAAAGTGATGCCAGTCCAAACACTGCACCCATCAAGCTACTCAAAACAACATTCAGGAAGATTTTTAACTCTTCAGATGCTTCACAGGAACTAAAGCAAAGTGGAAGGTAAAAATGTACATTTTAATTTTTCCTACAAAAATGTTATTTTAGCCTCATTTTTTTCATTTTCACATGGGCAACAGGATAAAATGTATCCTACAATTTGTTTGGTAATTTCTCCTACGTACACCGATACCTCATATGTGGTCATAAACCACTGTTTGGGTGCATGGCAGGGCTCAGAAGGGAAGGAGTGCAATTTGACTTTTGGAGCTAATTTTCCATTCAAAAAGTGAAATGGTGCTCCTTCCCTTTCGGGCTCTGCCGTGCGCCCAAACAGTGGTTTATGACCACATATGAGGTATCGGTGTACTCAGGAGAAATCGCCCAACAAATTTTAGGATGCATTTTATCATGTTGCTCATGTGAAAAGGAAAAAATTGAGGCCAAAAGAAAATTTTGTGAAAAAAAAATAACTTTTTCATTTTTACGGATCAATTTGTGAAGCACCTGGGGGCTGAAAGAGCTCACTATGCTTCTAGATAAGTTCCTTGGGGGTCTAGTTTCCAAAATGGGGTCATTTGTGGGGGAGCTCCAATATTCAGGCACACAGAGGCTCTCCATATGCGACATGGTGTCCACTAACAATTGGAGCTAATTTTCCATTCAAATTGTTAGCAGACACCATGTCGTGTTTGGAAAGCTCCTGTGTGCCTAGACATTGGAGCTCCCTCACAAGTGTCCCCATTTTGGAAACTAGACCCCCCCAAGGAACTTATCTAGATGCATAGTGAGCAATTTGAACCTCCAGGTGCTTCACAAATTGATCCGTAAAAATTAAAAAGTAGTTTCTTTTTTCCTTTTTTTACAGATCAATTTGTGAAGCACCTGGGGGTTCAAAGTGCTCACTATGCATCTAGATAAGCTCCTTGGGGGTGGGGGGTCTAGTCTCCAAAATGGAGTCACTTGTGGGGGAGCTCCAATGTTTAGGCACACAGGGGCTCTCCATACGCGACATGGTGTCCACTAACAAATTGAATGGAAAATTGTTTCCAATTGGTAGCGGACACCATGTCTCGTATGGAGAGCCCCTGTGTGCCTAAATATTGGAGCTCTCTCACAAGTGGCCCCATTTTGGAAACTAGACTCCTCAAGGATTATATCTAGGGGTATAGTCAACATTTGGAACTGACAGTTACTTCACAGAATTTGATAACATTAGGTCATCATATTGAACATTTTTTGTTTTTCATACAATTTCTCACTTTTAGGGCATGTGCACAAGATCCGGAGACACTGTGTCCTGGGTGTCTACTTTCCTGCATTTTTTTATTATTTCTTTATTAAATTAAAAAGAAAACAATGTGGGGCTTCGCCATATTTTTGGTCCAGCCAGGTAGAGCAGGCAGCTACGGGCTGCCACCAACCCCTTCTGCCTAGTTTTACCTGGCAGAAAACCAAAAATATAGGGAAGCCCCTATTTTTTTAATTATTTCATGAAATAATTTGAAAAAAAAAAAACCGATGTGGAGCTTCACCAGATTTTTGGTACAGCCAGGTACAACTAGGCAGCTGGGGGCTGGAATCCTCAGTGTGGGGATGCCCAAGCCTTCTGGGCCCCCCCACTGTGAATTACAGCCTGCAGCCACCTCAGAAAATGACGCATTCATAGAAGCGCCACTTTCTGGCACTGTATCCAGCTCTTCCAGCTGCCGTGTAGTCGTGGCAGACTGGGTAGTAAGGGTTTTATGCCGGCTTTTTGGTAGCTAGCACTATGCCCGAGATTCATAATGTCTGGCCAATATTAGACCGGGCCATTAGGAATCTCTAGTAAATTGTAAAGAAGACACAACACAGAGAAAAATATTTTTATTTGAAAAAAACACAAACACTACTTAGACCCCATCTTTATTATTCTTTGACGCCCGACGTAGTCCAGTGGGCAGTTCCGCGATGATTCTAAGTTTATATCATATGGGGGAGTCCCCCATATGCTATAATAGTAGGTACATTGCCAGGGGATGACAGGTCATGAACTTAGTGAGGTCATGACAGGTCACGATCCTTGGGTCACAAGGGGTTAACTTTGGTCTTCATGATCTCCAAATTAGATCACCATGAAGTTCAGTGTTAACCCTTGTCTGACCCCAGGATCTTGATGGGTCATGAACTCAGTGGGTTCATGACCCATTAGGATCCTGGTGTCATACAGAGGTTAACTGTGATCTTCATGGTCATCTCCAAAGCAGATCACTATAAATATCAGTGTTATCCCCTGTGTGACCCCAGGTTCTTGATGGGTCATGAACTCAGTGGGCTCATGACCCATTAAGATCCTGGGGTCACACAGAGGTTAACACTGATATTCATGGTGATCTAATGTGGAGACTACCATGAAGATCACATTTAACCTTTGTGTGACCCCAGGATCCTGATAGGTCATGATCTCACTGAGTTCATGACCTGTCATTCCCTGGGTGGACACAGAAGTGCTTTTACAGCTGTGCATGTGCAGACCGGGGTGCACGCACAGAAGAGACGCGCACACACATCAGGGTGTGCACACAGAAGAGGCGCGCATGCACACCAATGTGCGCACAGAAGACAGCAGCCGGAAGATGGGAGGAGAGGCCCCCAGGATTGCAGGACCTCGGGAACAGAGTCAGGATCATTGGTAAGTAAGAGGGGCGAGGGCAAGGGGGACGCAGAGGGGTGCCTGACTGGGGGACAGAAGTCTGCAAACTCCATCCGATGTGATGTTTGGCCACATCGGATGGAGTTTTAGAGGCGGCGGCATGCGAGGGCATCGGGGAGGAGGCAGGAGTGTCCGGAGCATCGGGGCGAGTGGTAGCGGGTGTCCTGAGACTGGTGGGACCTCAAAGGGGACTGGGGAGCACCGGGGGAGGTTATTTCCATGCGGTCTAATATGTTTGACATATCTGGCCGCATGGAGATGCAGGGGAGGTAGCACACCACCTCCATTTTGGGATGGACCAGGGGCCGGGTGGGGGTGGGAGGCAGATCTTCAGTATTGGGGGTCTTGGGGGCCTAAGGGGTTAATGTATCACTTTTATCCAACATGTGTTTTCATGTCAGATGAAAGGGAAAGCATTTTTTACCGGCCGTGACATTTTTTACCGACCGTTTACCGGTCATCATATTACCAATACTGGTAAAAAAAGGCCCCGATCCATAATCTGCAGGGTCTCAGCTACCCCTGGTAGCTGAAACCCCAGTGATTTTCAGACACTGGGGGTGCTACAGGGCTTATTCCTTTCTGACTTATTTAAACGTCAGAAATAAATAAGTACCCTGAAATACTGCCCTTTATATACAGTGTGCGGTCGTTAAGGAGTTAAAGTATTAGCATTTTGGTCCTCCAAATTCATTAAGACTGATGGTATATATACTAGTTTTAGTGAAGTGACCTTTTTGGAGTAGGATGCATTAAATATATTAAGAGCCACACACCACATATTGAATTTGATGCATCTTCTCAGTGACCTGCACCTCCAAGCGCCTCAGAACAAATCATATACTCTAATCAGTAACTAAAGTAACATTTCTGTCATGAGATAGGCCAATAATATGATTTAACTTTTCTTGAATTGATGACTGGGGCGGATGGCACCACACCCACTTCAGCAGAGCTCACTGGAACTGGCATAAAAATGGAAAAAAATCTGTAAATTTTGCAGCTTTTCCAATAAATATTTGAACTTGTATAAACACTTTGATATATCTGCCTTCTATTACCTTTCATGTATCCCCTATTTCCTTATAGTGTAGATTGTGAGCTTGTGAGATGGATCCCCATTCCACTTGTTTTTGCGGTATCATACACAGCCCAAATATACAAAGTATAGCATGTGAGCTAACACAGAGATGACTTCTGAAGCTCACATGTTGTGCTATGTATATTTGGGCTGTAAATTATCCCACAATTAATTTGCCATCATTATTGGTTCAATACTGCCTGCCACTAGCCCGGTTTCACAACAGCACATATGTAAACTAGTACTGCATTGCCACATAAGGTTTAGGATATCTTGTACACTAAACAATTTAATGTAATTAAACTTTTATTTTATTTGTATAATATTAAGATCCGCAACAGTTTATAAAATCAGTTTTGAAGGCTTTGATAGTCTGTCAGTTTTTTATTTTTTTCTCTATAGTATTTTCCTATTTTGGTTATAAAAACTAAATGAAAAGTTCTGGGAAAATTTAGGAGCTTCATTTGTTGTGTAAAACTAAGGGGTTGATTTATAAAAGCTTATGCCTCAAAGGTTTTTAAAAGTCACTTAAGTTTTGTGCAATGCAGAATGGGCTGAGTTGGGGAGGAGTTAAGGGGTGGCATGGCGTAGCTACATCGCCTGTCAAATTAATCATATCTGCTGGTGACTCCTATGCCAGAAATACTATTCCAATCACTGGCTTGAGTAGCATTTCTGGAGCAGCTCATTGCAGAGGACATCACTTACTAGAAGCACAAAATTCACTGAGTGGAGTACAACTCTTGAAGAATTCAGTGCCATGTACTCTGTCAAGATTGGCATAGTAAAAGAAATGCTGTGGAAATAATGAAGTGCAATAGGATCTCAACTGAGTAATAGATCACCTTATGTGGTTGTGTGACACATAACCAGTGAAAAAAGCATCACACAGCACCCACAGAGTCCACGTGCCAAGCGTCAGATTCATAGAGACGGGATACAGTAGTGAAAAAAATCTGAGATGCTGTAGGGTAGAAATAGTATTTTCAATGCAGGTGATTTTATTCTACACATTTCAAAGTGTATTTCTCACTTCTTCCTCAGGAATACCACCAGTTGCAGTATCCTACAGCAGCACAGATTTTTTTTCACCATTATATCCAGTCTTTTACAGTAGATTGGCATAGTGAGAGCTTGTGCTACACCAGACTTGGCAAATCGATCCCTTTGAGTTCTGATTCCATGTTGTGCATAAATCTAGTATTGGTATGTACAATCTATATGTCCTCACATCTTTTCATCCATCTTTTATTCTACAAGTCACCATTGTTATTACTTACAAACATCATGTTTTTTTTGCAGAATATGAATGCAATGGGATTCATCATAAAGTCACTAAGGATCCTAGAGAACATTCATGGGTAGAACTAAAAGCAGAATGAGAACCGTGAATATCGTTTTATTCGTTAGAACGACAACTGCACCCATTAAAATTCTAACGAACAAAATGATCATCGCCCTCCTGTGCACACCGCTGTCCTCTCCCTCCCCTCAATGTTTGGCCTGATGGCCCTTACTGATTTTTGATGATGCACATGTGAAATAAAATTAAGGGTTCCACTTTTGGAGAGTGCTGCCATTCCTTCTATTATCTGCTGATGTGAACAAGCCTCATGCTGGGACCATGGATCGTGCACCTGTGATGGCTTCAGCTTTGCTTCGCAGGATAGCAGTGGTGAAAGTGCTGCACGTTACTGGATGAGGTAAGTGCCATTTCATTTGTCCATTTCTCTAAAGTTTGTTCGAACCATGAATACCCTCCCTCTTATTGTGTGTTCGTAAGCTAAGTTTGTTGTGCATATTTTGTACTTCCAATATCTGCATCTTCTGGCAAAAAAATGCAGCAAAACCATTCCTGTCCACATGGTGCATTTTTTATGCATTTCTGATGCTGACTAGCACGAGTATAGTTGTAACTATTCGGTACTCGCCGAATAGTATGGTATTCGAGCTATTTGCTACTCCGCGATTTTCCTTGCGATTACTCATTAGGAGTAGTAAGTAGTACATTCACTTTCACAGTGTATCTATATACACTGTGAAAGTGAAATAAAAGTTAATAAAAGGTGTTAACAATAAAAAAAATAACATACTCACCTATCTGACAGCTGTCCCAGGACCCGAAAAGAACACATCTGCTGGCCTGCCAGGACCTTGCATTGCTTGTAGGACTAAGTGACATTTTTAATAATACCAGAATTTTTTGCTCAATGTAGTAATGTCTAAATCCTGATCCCCTTCTTGTAGTAATGTCCCCATTTTGGTCCCTTTCTTGTTGTAATGTCCCCATCCTGGCCCCCATAGTGTAGTAATGTCCCCCATGCTGATCCCCTTTTGTACTGTTGTCCCCCATGCTGGTCCCCTTTTGTAGTGATGTCCCCATCCAGGCCCCCATAGTGTAGTAATGTCTCCATCCTGCTCCCCTTATTGTAGTAATGTCCCCATCCTCGTCACAATTTGTAGTGATTTCACCATCCTCACCCCATAGTGCAGTAATGCCCCCATGCTGGACCCCTTTTGTAGTGAAGTCCTCAACCTGGTCTACCTTCTTTTTACACACGACACACGACACACACACACACACACACATTAACTCACCCTCTCACACTCACACATTAACTCACCCACTCACACATTAACTCACATACACACTCATACTCACACATTAACTCACACACATTAACTCAAACTCTCACACTCACTCAGACACTCACTCACACTCACTCACACTCACAGACACTCACATTCACCGACACTCACAGACACTCACAGACACACTCACAGACATACACTCTCAGACACTCACAGACACTCACACTGAGTATGTTATTTTTTTATTTTTAACACCTTTTATTAATTTTTATTTCACTTTCGCAGTGTATATAGATATAATGTGAAAGTACTCGCATTTCCCATTGATTTATATTGGACTCGCTACTCGTAACGAGTACCCTAGTATTAGGACCTAGTCATTACGAGTATAGTGAGTTTCACTACTCGCTCATCCGTAGTGCTGATTTAATTCAAATTTGAAGTTGCTTTGTGACTGTTTCAATAAAGCTTAGATACTTTGGCCAAAAAAAAAAACAACAATGTCTAATCCAACTCCCCCCCTTCAACACTATCACTACCTGCAGATTTTAATGCAAATTAGCCACAAAATAAGCAACACACAGAGTGTGAACACTGCCGCATATCTGCTGCTTATTTTGAGTTACCATTAGGGCCTTTGGGTGAAAAACGGGGTAAAATCCACAGCAAGAATTGAAATTCTGCAGATTTTCCAGCAATAAAATATGTAGCAGATCTGTTGCAGAAAGATTTGCACTGTGTGGACAGGACTTCAAAAATCCTCTAGTCTTTGCTGGGAAATACGCTGCCGCATACTTAGTGCAGTTCTCCTGCAGCTGATCACAGATCCTATATGAAGGACCTCTGACTTTATAACATTTTCCATTTTATATATATACATGAACAAACCCCCAGGTGAAGCCACAGGTTTATAACACATACAGAGCATGTAACAATAATGCAATGGCATAACTGACACGTAGGTGTATATGTATGTGTGTTCTTTCAGACAGAGGTGTTAGGAAGATCCAAAAATAGTAGGATTAGTTTAAACAATCGAAACCAATCTCACCACCCCTACGATCCACATATAATATACAGTATACATAAATCAAGGGACTATAAAACGTAGAATGTTATAAAGTCAGAGGTCCTTCATATAGGATTGGTGGTCAGCTGCAGCAGATGGTTTTCACTTATTTTTAAATGCTGTTTCTTGTTGAGTTATCAAAATGTTTTTTTTATGATCCATATCATGTTGGTTGTGCTTGCTCTTTTAGCAATTTCTTTTCTTGATCATATTGGCATTTGCATGCAAGCACCCACTATCAGTGGCATAACTTCAGGCCCTAAGGCCCTGATACTAAAGCACCAACGGGGCCCCCAATTATTGCAAATCTTTAATAGCATTAGTCTTTTTCTATAGGCCAAAGGGACTTTTGGGGCCCCCTAAGCTGCAGGGCCCGGGTGCGATCGCAATGCCTGCACCTGTGGTAGTTACGCGGTTGTCCACTATTTTTCTATTCTACTTGTGTTGCACCCTGTATTTCCTCCTTAATACTATGCAGACAGCACTTCACAAACCCCAAAAGGTCACGTTACACACACAGATATCTGTTCAGATATTGGTCACAGATCTCTGGTTGCAGTGAAATCATGGACACATTGTTCCATTTTGTGGCCGTGTACAAATGTAATAATGTGTCCATGATTTCACTGTAACCAGAGATCTGTGAACAATATCTGCACAAATATCTGTGTGTGTAACGTGGCCTATAGACTTTTCTGGGAAAACACTCTGCTGCATATTTAGTGTAGATATGCTTGTTAGGGCCGCTTTACACACACCAACTTCTGTGTCCAACTTCTGACCAGATCTCTGGTTGCAGTGAAATCATGGACACATTGCTCCATTTGTACACAGCCACAAAATGGAACAATGTATCCATGATATCACTGCAACCAGTAAGTTGTTCAGAAGTTGGACACAGAAGTTGGTGTGTGTAAAGTGGCCCTAAGGGCCACATCACACACACAGATATCTGTGCAGGGATTGTTTGCAGATCTCTGGTTGCAGTGAAATCATGGACACATTGTTCTATTTTGTGGCTGTGTACAAATACACAATGTGTCCATGATTTCACTGGAACCAGAGATCTGCGAACAATATCTGCACAGATATCTGTGTGTGTGACGTAGCCCTTATACATATCAAATATGGGTCAAAATATTCATAGTGCGAACAGGCCCTTAAATTGGCTACTGCAATTTTTCTGGATTTTGCTGCAAAGAAAAAGTGTTTTCAATTCACTGAATTAAAAAAAAAAATCTTACAACAATGACAACTGTGATTTAACAACCTCCCAATCCTGAGCAAGTTATTCTGTGCCAAGCACGACACTTTGTGAGAAAGGTTATTTGAAGGGCCAGTACACATCATATTATATTTCCTTTTCTTTTCGCTGACTGAATGTACTACACTAGACTTCAATTCGCACAAATAATTGCTCAATAAGATCCTTCTTGTCTTCACGTCACATGGTTCAGGTGCTTGATAGCCTAATTCTGCATCCCAGGCCAACTGGCTTCTACAAACTGATCTCTATTTATAGAGATGAAAAAAGCAAGTCTTTTCAACTGTGTGACATTTTAGGTTCAGGACCAAAGGTGCTCAGTCTTTATCTTGTTTTTTTTTGGTCTCCTTTTCTTACTGCCATTCTTTCATAACTGCACCTTTTGTTCCACAAGATGATGAAAGATGCAGCACGGAGCTCTGACAGTAATTTTCTGTCTCTGGTGTGTGGCATAAGAAATGAATTATATGCTCTCTCTGATGCCTCATTTGCTGAGCCGTTTCTGTGTTACAGTGCTGCTGCAATCTGTAAGAGGAAACAGCTTGAGTCACTGCAATGCAGGTGCGAACCGAGAAAAATAACATGTAGTAGGAAAAAAATGTCTGTGCATTCAAATGATCAAATGGACAGATTACGCCTCTCATGGTACGTAGCATTCTAAAGAAACAAATGTATAATGCAAAGATTTTATTGATGCTGTGGACTGGATTTCAGTTCTCCGTCACGTTAGTAAGGCGCTGGTTTGATATATACTCATCCAAGTGATTTTTTTTCTTTGATGCTTTAAAAAGCCAATTTAATCAATAACTAATTCACCCATACTAAAGAAAAATAATATTATAATAATATGCTGCACTATACACAATGTTTTATATTATCCGTGCAGTGCTAGATTTATAAACTGGGGAAAATTGATCAATTATGTTGCAAAGAATTGAGGTCGGGCTGAATTCCATATCTACAGGGCCCGTAATATATTTCTGACACTTGCAGAGTGTTTAAAAACTAAAAGTAAATACTATAAAAAATTACTTTCAGTACAGAACAAAGCTTTGAGCTAGATTAGGTAAAAAAATTAATATCTGAAAAGATAATGCAATATTCTTCAAAGTTTAAGTGTTCTATGGTAGTACAATGAGTCATGAGTGTATATATACTTACATTTACAAATACGCTTATATTTATCACATCCACAGTTTTCATGCCAACTAACTACAGTGCTATAAAAAGTCTTTAAAAAGCACTCATGCATGCAATCATCATCTCTAGCCTCAACTGCAGCAACCACCTGCTGTCTGGCCTCCTCTTTAGCACTCTTGCATCCATCCATTATATCCTAAACTCTGCTGCCCAACTAATCTACCTGTCTCCCCACATATTCCATGGTTTCCCATTCTCTGCAAAGCCTTTCATTGGCACCTCACTGCCCAGAGGCTTCAGTTCAAAACCCTAACCATGTCATACAAAGTCATCCACAATCTGCTTCCATATATCTGTGACATGGTCTCCCGATTCTCAGCTACACAGAACCTGAAATCTGCTTATGATCTCCTTCTCTACTCCCCTCTTATCGCTTCTTCTCATAATTACACACACGAATTCTCCCATCCATCCCACATACTCTAGAACTCTCTGCCTCAACACATGAGAATCTCTCCTACCATGGAAACCTTCAAAAGGAACCTATGGACCCATCACTTCCAAAAAGCCTGCAACCTGCAGTGAGCCTCAGTCCACTAAACTGCCAAACAATCAGCTCTACCCTCTCCTAGTGTGTCCTTACCCATTCCTTGTAGACTTTGAGTCCTCAATGGCAAGGCCATGTCTCCTCCCGTACCAGTGTGTCTTGTATTGCTCATAATTATTGTACTTGTCTATGTTTACCCCTTTTTAACAGTTAAAGTGCCATAGAACCAATGGTGCTATAATAATAAATAATATTATTCCATGGCAGTTTGCATTTGGAACGAAATGCAAAATGAAAGTGTAAAATCAAATTACTAGCTGATCCAACTTCAGAGGCAATGCCTCAAGATTTGGAAAAGAGGCTCTGTAGTGTGAGTGGCCTTCACATGCCTGCATGACCTTTTCACAATGCCTGGGCATGCCCCTGTTAAAGCAGCGGATGTTTTCCTGGGGGATCTTCTCTCAGAACAGGATTGAAGCATCAGTCAACTCCTGGACAGTCTCTGCTACAAAGTGGCATTGGTGAATGGAATGAGACATGTCCCAGGTTTGCCCAATTGGATTCAAGTCTGGGAAATGGGCATGCCAGTTCATAGCATCAATGCCTTTATCATGCAGGAACTGATGACACACTTTAGCCACATAAGGACTAGCATTGCCATGCATCAGATGGATCAGAATGATCCCAGGGATGACTGAACCTAAAAATGGTGTCACAATGTGTCTGATCTAATCTCAGTACCTAATGGCAGATAATACTACCTCTAACTAGCACATTGAGTGCTGTTTGGCCCTTCAAAAAATGCCTCCCCTCACCATTAGTGATCCACAGCCAAACCGGACATGCTGGAGGTTGTGGAAGGCAGAAGAATGTTCTCCTTGACATTATTATTATTATTTATTTATATAGCACCATTAGTTCCATGGCGCTTTACATAAGGAGTGGGGGTAACAAGGACAGGTACAGTACATATGAGCAGTCAATGCTTGCTGATACACGACGGGAGAGGATCCTGTCCACGAGAGCTCACAGTCTACAGGGGTGGGGGAGGACACTATAGGGGGGAAAGCGCCAAGCGGTTAGTGGACCGGCGCTGGGTCTCATCATAGGTTGTAGGCTTGTTGGAATAGATGAGTTTTCAGGTACTTTTTGAAGCTCTTGAGGGTAGGCGAGTGTCTGACATCTACAAACTCTGCAACGTCTGTTATATGAAAACAAAGAATGCAAGAAATTATTGTCATAATAATAGGTATGACTCTGCGACAATATAAATCAAGAGGAAAAAAAAGAGAAAAAAGGAGTCAGATGTACCTTTCTTCGGTTTTAATAACTTGGACCACAACAATGGCATATGCTTAGTGCAGTATTTATTTAGTGATACCAATAGTTGTGCAAAATAGCTAAAACCTGTTACAATCATGGATCAAGTACAAGTCAGTGGCGTAACTACCGCGGTCGCAGCCCCAGACCCATGCTTCCAGCTGCCCGCCGCGACCTCGATAGCGTTTCCCGAGGACGAGGAGTGGAGAGAGAACGGGAAGTGAGAGAAGCCTCACTTCCCGCAGCTGTGCCCGCCCCTCCTCTCCTCTGTGCAGACCGCGGGAAATCACTGAGAGCCGGGAGACCGCGACAGGTACTCACGCTAGCCCCCCCACTAGCAATCCCCCCAGTCCTCAAAATGTTTCACTAGCACCCCCCCCACCACTCCTCACCTATGGGGCCCCGGACAGAATCCTGCATCGGGGCCCGTGGTGATGTAGTTGCACCACTGGTACAAGTTACAAGAGAAACAGGCACAGAGGGCTTTCTTTACACTCCACGAGAACAGGTTACAAATTCAAAGTGCAGAGTGCATGGTAATAAGGTCCAGACAATCATTAGTATGGCACATACAATAAATAGGAGAAAAATTAGAGCATATTGCTACAATGTTTTGCATATAAAAACTTGATTTATTAAGGTACTAGAGACATAGCATATACTAAATTACAAAAGACAAAAGATGCCACTATTACAAATGCACTAGCACCAAAGTACAGTGGAAATATCATACAATAGGATTGACAATCAATGCAAACCATAGGTGAAATAAACCCTTGTTTAGGGAATCACAGAAATGCCAATGAATCATCACAAAGTTGTATACAGGCTGTACTGTGAAATACCACCCCCTTATGGTTGCTGCTCAACTAGTGAGCTGATCAGTCCATAACTGTTAGAGGTCCAGATCCATATCAAAGGTGCGTGTAGTGCAGGGAGGAGGGAACCCCCTTAGTATCAGACTCCTGACGTACGTTTCGCTTAGTTTTCTTGCTTGTTATCACGATTGCTTCATCAAGAGGAGTCATTAGTATGGCACAGTAAAGGTGGGGATACAATACCGCACTGTAAACAGTAATACTGTATATAATACATAATCAAATCCACCATCCCTAACAATACCTAACGTGCCAAGTGCATATGGACCAATAAACCCCAAGCCACTCATCCATCTCAATTGGTAGTTTGGAACAGCAGCTTCCGTGTCTGGGGTGCAGGCCCCGACACATGTTTCGTAGACCTTTATCAAAGGGGCTGTGAGTAAAAGTGCTGAAGGGTTGTGCCTTAAATAGGTTCCCACTCACATCACGTGGTGACTCAAGTGTGCTGCCGGGACCAGCGCCACCACGGAGAACCGAGCCAAATCAGTTCCGGGATCGGAAGGACACTTCCAGTGATGTCACTCATAGGATGTGATGCGCTCTTATTCTCCGTGCATGTGCGGTCAAACCGGCATGCGTGGGACGGATCCACCATTTGTAATCAGGGCAAGAAAGAGGGCCACAATGATTCAGAGAACCTGTGGCAATCCTGGATAATAGCTAAAAGTTCATTAATTAGGACAAGTGGTACAACATAGATTCAGTCCATATCCAGGGTATCCTTAATGGTTTCTCTGGAATGTAGCTCCATCAAATTTCCAAGTGTGTTTAGATATCAATTAGAAGCTGGAGAGTCTCTTAATGTAGCGCCCAATATTCCTGGACCCGAATGATGGACGGGGTACCCATAAAACAAGGCATAGTGACTGTGAAGGAAATATAACATTTTTAAAACCACTCCTGTCAAAATTGGTTCATGGCAAACAAGATATAAGAACAACAGCAACAATTAAAAAGGGTGTTATTTACACCATACTGAAGAGGAGAAAGGAGGCACATCCCAGGAAGACCTTACAGGAATGGGGCAAAGCCTAATTTTTCATTGAGTTCATTTGGACTCATGGTACCCAACCTGACAATCCATTGGCATTCTAGATGGGCCAACCTGTTTTTAGGATCCCTGTCTCGACTCTCCAGATTCACCATGTCAATACCATGGACCTCAGGCACTTGGGGTCACAATTGTGGTATTGCTTATAGTGTCTGGGGATGGTTCGCAAAAGAGTCATATCTTCTAAATTCACGGCACCCGGGATGTCTCTGACATGTTCTTGGGTTCGGACTCGAAGCTCCCTGGATGTCAGCCCCACGTAGACGAGGTCACAACGACAGGTGGCATAGTATACAACCACTTTTGAGCTGCACAAAATTTATTTTCTGATGGTGAATTCCCTCCGACCGTCCACTAAGTTAAAAGTTTTCGCTCTGATTATCTTATGAACGGTAGGTCGTTCCTAACTACCAATTGAGATGGGTGAGTGGCTTGGGGTTTATTGGTCCATATGCACTTGGCACTTTAGGTATAGTTAGGGATGGTGGATTTGATTATTTATTATGTATTACTATTTACAGTGATGTATTGTATCCCTACCTTTACTGTGCCATATTAATGATTGTCTGGGCCTTGTTCCCATGCACTCTGCACTTTGACTTTGTAACCTGTTCTCATGGTGTGTGAAGACAGCCCTTTGTGCCTATCTCTCTTGTAACTTGTACTTGACCCATGATTGTAACTGGTTTTAGCTATTTTGCACAACTATAGGTATCACTAAATAAATACTCCACTAAGCATATGCTATTGTTGTGGTCTATGTTATTAAAACCGAAGAAAGGTACACCTGACTCCTTTTTTCTCTTGATTTATAATGTCTGTGATATGTGCTCAGTGTGAACCTGCTCTCATCTGTAAAAAGCAATAAACTGTGAAAAATAAAAGTGCAATAGTGTCTTACCCAGGGAAAGGAATAGCAGGATTGTAACACTGAACCAAGTGAGTGTTAGAGGCAGCTGCTGCAGACATCACATACCCCATGGCAAATCATTTAAGCAGGATATCAAGAAAAAATGGTATCAAATCTGCACTACTGCCAAATCAGCACTGCCAAATAATCCAATTCAAAGAGATCGTTGTAGAATATGGTGATTTATTCTACTTGTTTCGAAGCTTAACCATGCTTCTTCATCAGGATATATACACACCAGTTCTACAGTGCTACAACGATCCCTTTAAATTGGATTATTTGGCGTGGATTTAATACCATTTTTCCTGATATCCTGCATATTCATCTGTGACGAGCACAGGGCGCCAATGTCGAATCTGTCAATCTTGTTGTTCTCTGAAAAAAGCCAATCACCCTGCATGGTGTTGGGCTTTAAGAACCACACCCACTTGTGAAAAAAAGCCCTCATAAAACCTTCATGGAGTCTGTTTCTGAAAGTTTTAACAGACACATGGATATTAGTGGCCTGCTGGAGGTCAATTTGCAGGGCTCCGGCACAAAGGGGAAGGTAGCGGGCCTGCTTCTGGGTTGTTGCCCTCCTATGGCTCGCTACACTTCTCTTGATGTACTGGCCTGTCTCCTGGTATCTTTTCCAAGCTCTGGACACTGTGCTGACAGATACAGCTACCCTTCCTGCCACAGCTTAGATTGATGTGCCATCCTGGATTAGCTGCACTACCTGAGCAACTTCTCTGGGTTGTATACACCACTTCATTGGTACCTCCAGGGGTGAGAACAATGACAAATGAAAAAGTGACCAAAACAACAACCAAAAGAAGGAGAACAGAGAACAGAGAAGGGGTCTTTGGTCAGCACCTGCAGAACCGCTACTTTATAGGGCTTGCCTTGCTAATTGCCTATCATCTCTACCTGTTGTCAGCCTCATTTGCACAACAGTAGGAGAAATTGATTCACAATCAGTGTTGCTTCATAAACGGACAGGTTCATTTCACTGAAGTGTGATTGACTTGGAGATTCATTGTATCGTTTAATTGTTATATTACTTTTTGAGCAGTGTAAATATATATATATATATATATATATATATATATATATATATATACATACTGTGCACACACATACAACAGGAGAGCAGAGTATCAATGGCTAAAACTCAAATTGTTTTTTTCATTGAAGACGTCAAAACATAAATGTAAGACATAATGGTCAACACATAGAAAGACTGCCACTAGTACTCCTGGGACTAAGGAATATGCTAGGTACAGTACGCATGAGAGAAAGTACATTGAAAATTAGTTTATCTTAAATGATCAAAGAAGATCAAGTGCAAATAGGTATCCATGAAAAACACCATGAACACTAGTAAATATTGTATATCATTAAATATTTATGTTATATTGCATGACAGCTTGGTAAGTATTAGAGAAGATACATGGAAAATTAGTTTATTGTAAGTGATCAAAAAAGATCAAGTGTGTATAGGTACATATCAAAAACACGGCAGACACTAGCTAATATAGCTTGGCATTACAGCATGTAAATATATACAGTACTGGTGCATATTAATGAATTAATATATTATAAAAAATCAATCTTATTGCCATGTTTCAGGGCGCTTCTGGGAGCCCTGAAACAGGTTGACTAATAAATCAATATTATATTCACCCTTTGATGTCTCATGGATTTTGGAGGTGCGGTTTTAACCCTTCATCCGCCCTACTTTAATTGTCTGAGATAATGACTTTTGGGCTTTCATTGGCTGTAAGCCATAATCATCAACATTTACAGCAATAAACACTTGAAATAGATCACTCTGTGTTGCAATGACTCTATGTAATATATCCATTTCACTTTATGTATTAAAAATAAATTAACTTTTTGATGATATTCAAATTCATTGAGATGCACTAGTAAATACCTAATTAATTGACAAATATATCCTAAGTTTACTGAAAATTGGTAATCAAAAGTGATCAGAAAAGATCAAATGTGGACAGGTATCTAATCAAAGAAACACTACAAATACCAGAAAATATGGGTTGTCATTACAGCATGTAAATATAAAAATACCACACTTAGAAGTTATATATGAGAAAAGAGGAAAAATATTATGTCAAAAAAGTAAAAGACAGAATAGCTATAAGACATTATAATCTAATCATCAGAAGTGTATATCACCTGGTTACAGGGTTGCTCTTATCCATAGTGAATAGCATCTAAAAAAGTTAACCAGAAATATCCCCAATTTACATTTTACAAGTAAGCTCCCTTTGAACATACAGTCTACCATATATTAGATGATGTGATCACAAGTGACAATTAGGATCCAGACTTAGCGCATTTTCCATATGCAGCACACAACGCCTACAACACAGTTAGCGGCCATCAAGTTAAATCTTGCATGACTGTAGAGAAGGGACACATTGCCATAAACCCTGAGAATATGCCGACGACATGATCACATGATTATCTACTATGTGATTTTGAGAGACTTGTGTTCAAAGGGAGCATCCCCCCGAGGAAGCAACAGCACTATACGCAAAACTTACATTGGGGGTTAGCGCTGGTGACCTATTAGAGTGGAAAATCTGCTAAGTATTAAACGTATGGCATTAAAATCTGCAAATAACGGCAGTGTGACCCCAGCCTTTAGATGCTACCGTATTCACTATCTATATGAGTGATCCCTTTGTCTTGTGATATACACGTCTGGTCATTTGGGGTATAATGTTTTATGACCATTGTGTATTTTACTTTTTTTACATATTATTTTGCCTCTTTTGCATTATATAACTTGCCAGAAAGTTTGGTTTTCATATATCTACATAATGCAAGAAACTACATTTGCTTGTGTTTGTAGTGTTTTTTGATTAGATACCTGCTCACATTTGATCTTTTCTGATAATTTCTGATTAACAGTCTTAGGGTACGTTCATATCAGCGTTTTTTCCCGATCGCGGCAGATGCGGTGAAAAAACCGCATCTGCCGCGATTACCACATAAGCGCTGCACTTGCGGCACAGTTGCGTCAAGCCCAATGCAATGTCTATGCGGGCTTGCGGCAGGTGCAGCAAGTGCGGTATCAGCACTTGCGGCAGGTGCAGCCGCAAAAAAAACACGGCTGACCGTGTTTTTTTTAGCAGCCGCACCTGCCGCAAGTGCCGAAACCGCACTTGCCGCACCTGCCGCACACTTACCGCAAGCCCCATAGACATTGCATGGGGCTTGCCGCAACTGTGCCATAAGTGCAGCGGTTATGCGTTAATTGCGGCAGATGCATTTTTTCACCGCATCTGCCGCGATCGGCGAAAACCGCTGATGTGAAAGCAGCCTTAGGCTGCTTTCACATCAGCGTTTTGCGCTGATTGCAGCAGTTGCGGTGAAAAAAACGCAACTGCCGCGATTACCGCGTAACGGCCGCGATTGTGGCACACTTGCGGAAAGCCCCATACAATGTCTATGGGGCTTGCGGTAAGTGTGGCAGGTGCGGTTTCGGCACTTGTAGCAGATGCGGCCACGAAAAAAAACGCGGTATGCTGCGTTTTTTCGTGGCCGCACCTACCGAAAGTGCCGAAACTACACCTGCCGCACACTTACCACAAGCCCCATAGACATTGCATGGGGCTTGCCGCAGGTGAACCGCAAGTGCGGCCGTTATGCGGTAATCGCGGCAGTGGCATTTTTTTCACAACTGCCGCGATCAGCGCAAAATGCTGATGTGAAAGTAGCCTTAGCAGTCTTGCCACAAGTGATCCGTTACATGGCGGATGGGGCAAAATGCCGTAACTGCCGCGTATGGTGAAAAACTCTGGTATGAAAGCAGCCTAAATGTGGTATGTATACTGTATGCTGTATGATATACAATTTTAACTGATGATCACCATGTTTTTGATAGGTAACTCTTCACAATTGATCTTTTTGATTATGTCTGATAAACTAAACTTAAAAATGCAGGATCTTCTCTTATATGTACCTAGAATTTTCCATGATAATTAGAGTATTGGTTTCTGTCATTTCATGTGTTGTCTATTATTTCTTTTACATTTGTGTATTGATGTTTTTTAATAAAAAATTATTTGAATTTTAGCCAGTGATTCTGTTTGTTCTCTTGATTTATATGTATCACTACTTTCAGTCATTGTGATCACATAAGCGCAGAGGTGGTAATATTATATTGTGAAATTTCTTTACTGCAGGAAGGGCTATAAAATGCTTAATTAAATATATGGATGTTTTTTTGAGGGAATAAATTATGTAATAATAATAATATTTATTCATTTATATAGTGCTATTAATTCCATAGCGCTTGAGAAAACATTGAAGCAGTAACTCTAGACAGAATCCAATTTTTCTCTGCTGCAGAGTTAGCAAAGCTTGGTATGATGAACCCCATTCACAGTGTAGAGTGTGTACACTGAATATTGCTTTCTGTGTACAATATTATTGCCAGAGAAAGGCTTATTAGTGTTGGTGGCATGTTTGATCCAGCAGGTAGAACACAGATAGTCATATAGCCATAATCTCCTGCTGAGTAAACACTGAAATTGTTTAAAAGGAAACACACAGTCTAAAAATTGACAATATACTGAGATCTGTGTCTCATGCTCTACGTTATTCTGCTGACTAATACTCTTTAAAACTTATTTTTTTAAATGGATCTTCAAAATGGACAATTTCTCCAAGCATTCTTCAAAATTTGGGGCATAATGACTTTAAAAGGATTTACATTACTATTTTTTATGTTTATAGGAACTGAGGCTGCTGACGTTAAAGGGAACCTGTCACCCCAAATCACCTTCCTAACCTATTAATACCTGTCCCTGCAGCCTTACAATACTTTCTAAGGCTGCCTTCACATTTGCGTTTGTGTCTGCATGCTGATGGCATGCAGACCACAAACGCAGTCAAAAGCGGTGTCATTTTGATGTGTCCGCAGCGGAGAATGTCCGCAGCGGAGAATGTCCGCCTGCGGACACATCACTGTGGAGCCCGGGCAGCCAATCGGCGGTGTCCGGGGGCGGAGATCAGCGCCGGAGATCTCCTCCTCCTCGCCGCCGGTAAGCTCCGGGACGTGTCAGCGGGGAGAAACAGCTGATCTGACAGCTGTTTGAATCTCCCGCGCCGACACCGAGAGGAGATGTCGGCGCGGGAAGATTCAAACAGCTGTCAAATCAGCTGTTTCTCCCCGCCCACACCGCTAGGAGATTACCGGCGAGGGAGGAGGAGATCATCAGGGGCTCCAGCTGATCTCCCGGTGGCCGTCGGTGATCTCCTGTGACATCACCGGCGGCCACCGGGAGAGATTTCAATGGGTCCGCAGCGTTCTCCTGCGCTCTCAAGCGCAGAACACTGCGGACCCATTGACACCAATGCATTCTTTGTGCACTTGGGGACGCTTGCTGATTTTCCAAGGTCCCCGAGCGCACAAAAAATGCAACATGCTGCGTCCCGGGTGCGGACGCAGGACCCTGGAGGGAGCAGATATCGTCCGCATCCGCACCCGAATGCAGCAAACGCTGCCAAATGCAGGCACTATGCATTCCTATGTTAAACATAGGAACACAGTGCGCATGCGTTTGACTGCGTATGGGAACGCAGCATACGCTGCCTTCCCATACGCTAATGTGAAGGCACCCTAACACATCCCTGTCTGACCTCTTTTACTAATCTATGAGTACAAAGTAGTTAGCAAACTTACGAAATTTCTGGCAGGGGGACGTTCCTCCAAGCGTTTTTGACTGGTAGGCGGGTCCCCTGTGCCGCGTTACCCCTGCCTCACCGCTCTAATACTCCCTAATGGACGTCATTACACAATGCAGAGCTCGGGCACGATTTAAATATCGCGCCTGCAACGTCACCGCTGCGACGCGGTCATGTGACGCCGGGATCGCGTCACTTCCAGTCGCACACAGGCAGACTTCAGCATGCAATCTGCGCATGCGCGAAGTCTGCCTGTGAGAGACCTGCAACCGGAAGTGGCGCGATCGTGGCGTCACATGACCGCGTCGCAGCGGTGACGCTGCAGGCGCGATATTTAAATTGTGCCCGAGCTCTGCATTGTGTAATGACGCCCATTAGGGTGTATTAGAGCAGCGAGGCAGGGGTAGCGCGGCACAGGGGACCCGCCTACCGGTCAAAAACGCTTGGAGGAACGTCCCTCTGACAGAAATTTTGTGAGTTTGCTAATTACTTTATTGCACTCCTAGATTAGTAAAAAAAGGTCAGACAGGGATGTGTTAGAAAGTATTGTAAGGCTGCAGGGACAGGTATTAATAGGTTAGGAAAGTGATTTGAGGTGACAGGTTCCCTTTAAGTAGCTGAATCACCTGCCAAAGCAGTCATGTGCCCAATGAACAACAGTAGCTAGAACAGGCAGGTAGTTAACTGCTAATTGCCTGTTAGTTTTTTATTCTACAGTAAAAGTAGGCCTAAAACAAAGGAAAAAAGTGAATATAAGAGTATCCATCACTAAATCTTCCTGATCTCGTTTTTATTGAAAAAGTATAGACAGAAATGAAAAAGCTTGTTTAAGCAAGGAGGTCTATAATTCTAATTTAGTCACTTGTTTAAAAAAGCCTGTGGCCTCAACAGGCAAAGGGAAGCTCTAATTAGAGTAGGCAATTCAGTGAAACTCTTTCCTGCATGACAGATGCTGTTCCCAGTGTGCAGGAATGCACTAAAGAACAATGGTTATGATATTTTTTATCTGGTTGGCTGGGATTTTTAAACCTCAAAGGCTATTCCACAAGACTACAGTGATTAATCCCGAAACTTTCCATCTGCACATACAGCTGCTCTAATGGTTGGGTGCCACTTCTTTTAAAAATATGCCTATGTGCTCCGCAAATGTTTCTAATTATATGGATACCATTCGGACTTTCTTAGGATGCAACTAAATCCTGAACAGAAGCTGCTCTCTGAAGAGAACCAATGTTTACCTTTTAGAGATCTTCATTGAAGTTCCCCAATCATGGCAGTTTTGTATGTACAGTATTACTTAATGCTCATGTTTTACCACTTTGGGTTGATCAAAATGAAAAGTAATACAAATTTACAAGACACTGTCTACATCAATCCATTGTGCAATTCTTTTAACTTTATGACTGTTTAGCATACAATGTGATATACAATAACACAATAAAGGGGAGAAAAAAACATAATTGTATATACTATTGTATATCCCTATATGGAACCATACACAAAGAATGATAATAGATAAGCACCCTGAACTGCAAGAAATTCTATGCAAAAAGGTGCAAAAACAAGCATATATATAGAAAAAGGCTTAAAATATGTACTTAATAACATAATTAATAGAAATGGGTCTCATGGATGTTTGGGTTTGCCAGGTTCGAACGGACTTTAGTTAAAAGTTACGTTCGGTACCCAGAGTTTACCAGAGCTTAATCTCAGACCTCAAACGCCATAAAACTAAATGGGGGAGCCAAACTTTGCTGCTGTAAAATGGTCATAGTAAGGGCTAGGGGCCTGCAAAATGAAGCAATGAAGTAGTAAGAGCAGAACAGTTGCTCTGCAATGAAATGTGGATAGGGAATAAATCTAAAAGAATAACTTGGATTCTCCCCTATTTTTGATAATGAGCCAAAGTAAACAAGTCAACTAGGGGCTGGTGTTATCAGGCTAGGAAGGTCCATGGTATTTGGCCCTTCCCAGCCTAAATATACCTTCCAGCAGCCACCTTAGAAGTGTCACTTTGCTGTTGTTCTTTCCAATTTCTCTGGTGTGGTGTTAATCAAAGTAATGGTTTTTGGGGTTGATGTCAGCTGTGAATTAACACAATTGTGAATTGTGGTTAGTAATACAGAGGGGTCTATTAGACAGCCCCATTAGTAATTTCTTAAGTGTACAATTAGAAAACACACACACACTAAAAAAACTAGTTGATCTGAATAAAGACTCCTCACTTACACAACATTATTTGTTAATTAATTGATTTATTTAAAAAAATATTCACATGAAGATCCGATGTAGTCTGTGTACCATGAATGCAGCTCCAGTGACTATAAATAGCAGAAAAGCACTGCTATTCACAGATGATGAATAGGATAATGCTTCTGGCATAGATGCAGGTTGGTATATTTAGGCTGCGAAGGACCCAATAACCATGGACACAAATAGCTGGATAATACCAGCCCCTAGCTGTCTGCTTTACCCATGCTTTTGATAAAAAATAATGAGATTCCAAACCACTGTTATAATTATGTAAATAAGTAATTAAAAAAAATAGCACAGGGTCCCATTAATTTTTTAGCATTTCAGCCCACAGCTGTCTGCTTTACCTTGGCTGGCTACCAAGATGGTGGGACCACACGCTGTTTTTTTTTAGTTATTTACTGTATTAGTTTTCAAAATACTAAAAACACCTTTTAGTGCCCAATGCATCTTATGAACTATGGTCAGTTGCTACCCCTATTCCATACTGTGCCCTTTCTTCAGACTACGCCACATTATGTCCCATGATTTACAGTAAAATACTCTTTAGTTTTAAGCTTCAATATGGAGGACTTACTTTTCATGCTGCTTTTGATACTTCTTTGGAGCTGCAGCCAATTTTAGTAACCTAATCACCACAAAGCACATTGAGAAAGGGAGCTGATTAAAGCTCCTCTGCACCTGGAATGCAATCATGCTCATAATTTAAGGGTATGTGCTCATGTTGAGTATTTGATTGCAGAAATTCCTACATCAAATCTGCATCCCCTGGCAGAATAATCCACCAAAAACGCAATTTGTTTTTTATGCATTTTTTTAATGATTTTCTTTGCATTTGAGATGGTAAAATGAATGAATGATTGCCATGCTGCAGCTTTATTTCTGAAGTAAATATGCAAGGAAAAAAGCAACATGTGCAAAAAAAAATCTAAATTCTCCTTTACTTTGCTGGCATAAGTATCTGCATCCAGTTTTGAGACAAAACTGCACTAAATAAATGCATTAAAAACACAATAAAAACATACTATGCGCACAGGGCGTAATTGTACTAGCCTCTTAGGGCCGCTTTACACGTCGCGATATTGCAACGCAACATCGATAAAAAGTCAAGTAGTGTGGCCGTTGCAGTTGATATCGTTCGTGCATTGTGTCGTGTAAATGGGCAATGCGACGCGAAAACAACCTAACTATGATATTGCATGAAGATTGTGCAAGCCCTTCAACCGTACGATATTGTATATGCAATGTGGCATGATTGTGCTGTGTGACAGTGAAACTACGATTTGGAGCGCAACTTCCCCTATTCACTCCAATGTTAAATGGTCGTTTCCTGGGTTGCTCATACACAGCGTGGAAAAGGGGCGTACTACATCATAGTTGCGTTGCCTGCCGATATCTCCCTGTGTGATATCTACTTTGCGATCTTGGACAAGTGCCAAAAATGTGCGCGCTCCCGTGAAATCGTATGCAATATTGGAACGATATTGCGACATGTTAAGCGACCATTAAGGACATAAATACAAGTGAATTAAGGATCAAGGAGTCAAGTTGGCATCCAGTATTATAAACCAGCTGTCCTTCAAACAAATGTGTAAGGTAAACCGGTGAGAATCAGCTAAATGTCATCCCTGGTTAAAAGGGAAATAAAATAACAAATAAAATACTTTCTTCAAGTCCTGCAAACTCCGTGGTTTTTGCCACAGAGTCTAAAGTACTAGAAGAAATATTTTTTTTGTTATTTTATTTTACTATTACTAATCCCTCTGCCCTGTGGATAGTGGTTATGAGCAGCAGCTAATTTATGTGGAAAATTATCTGAACAACCACGCTTCCACGGTGGGCTCTGGTAGCCATATGTTACTTATCTGAATCCCGACCCAGCATTATTCCGAATCACTGAATTGGAAGTGAGCTAGCAGTCGGTTGAAGATCCCTACTAGTTGTGTGAGGGAAATCTGCTCGTAGGATTCATCTGCTGCAGAGTTCCATGTGCAGAGTTTCCGGTGTCCGGTCTATCTCCCCTGCCTAGGAGCTCCAGGTACACATCTATTTCAGTGTTATGTGTGCTTTACACAACCCCACCTGGTGAGTGTTATCCTTCGCATCTCCATTCTGATGCACACAGTAGCGCTTCTTTGTTTTTCAGGATCCCTGGTTCAAAGAAACATTGGAATGTCTTAGGATATGGTCACACATGCCAATCCGTTTTTTTCACTGGTTTCAATAACAGATCCGTTATTTTAAGGCTGATTTTGGAGCCTCCTGTGCAGCTATGCGTTTTTGGGACCTTGCCATGTTTTGCCAAAAAATGCTAGCAAAAACAGATCCGTTAACGAATGGTGCCTATGTGTGCCATTTGTTAACGGACCCGTTTTCCATAGGGCCCCATGTTAAAAAAAATGGATCCTTTTTTTTACTGCACCCAAAAAACGTTGCTTGCAGCATTTTTTGGGTCCTGTTAAAAAACGCATAGCAGAGCAGACACACTTGAGTCTAGGATCCGTTAACAGCATCAGTTTTTGGACTTAGGATTCTAAAGTTGAAAAACTGATGCAAATAACGGATCCAGGGCTTATGTGTGACCCTAGGCATAGACTATTTTTTTTTTTTTTAAATGTGCTACCTTTTTTATGGTCTGAAATCAGTTTCATACATTGGATTATAATTTATTTTATGGAAAATGTATGGATTTCTGCAATTCCCATTCAGATGTACGTAACAGTCACAGAAAATTCTGCCCCAATAACATATATTAACATACATTAAAAACTATGAAAAAAGTCACCACTTTTTTTAGTGAATACTCATTTCTACTAAGAGCCATCAAAAACAATTATTTTATTCTTCTTTGCAGGCATTTTTACAGCAGAGAATGATAATTATTGATCTATTGTAACATTTTCTTTTCAGAAAATAATATTCATTAAATATCATTGTTAAAAAAAATAATTTACTAAAGTTGTGTCTTTGTAACATACTTCATTGCAACATGGCACACCCCCTGTATTATGGATTTATCTAATGAAATCTGCAATTAAATACTCATAAAGAACCTTAATAACATATTGTGAAATCCATCTTCTCATTAACATAACATCTGAAGTGAAAAGGTTAAGTTAGAAATTCTGTGTGTATTATCTAATATTTAATTAACAGTCAAAGTAAAGGGGAAAAAGCTAATGCAGGTGAAGCACATGTCCAGGACAAAGCACAATTTATAGATAGATAATAAAATTAAAATTAATACATTCAATTTAAAGGGGACAAAAATTATTATATTACCACAGCTGTACTGAGAGATATATGTAAGGAATATATTTTATAATAAAAATCTCTAATTTATACTTATTAATTTGAGCTTTCAAAGATTGTTTTCAGAATAATACAGTAATTATTTGTTACAAATAAAGGCCCGATTCATTAACACTGGCATTTTGAACGCTGGCTTTAATGAAGGCGCTGCTGCAGTAAGATGCTTCTAATTAACTATAAGGCACATGCTATTTAATTAATTAACCACATTTTACAATTGGTATTGAGCACCCTGATCATATACAGTATAATTAGTGATGGGCGAATCCTAAATTACTCGGAATCGCTTGACTCTAGCGAGTCCGAGCCCAGGACTCTCTACTCGTTGCGAGTCTAGCGAGTCCAATGTTAATGAATGGGGAAGCGAGTAATAGCGAGTAGTGTGAGATTTACAAATCGCAGATGTGTCTCGGAAGCTTCAGCCTGAAGCAATCCTAGTTTTGTCATTTATTTGCATTGGACTCGTTTACTTTGTAAGTAATCGCTGGGAAACTCGCACAGATAAGAGAAGAGTCCTGTCTGCTCTGTGCAGCTCCAGGGTCCTAGAGCCTGCCTGCTGCCTGATGTAGCAGTGCTGAGATTGTTCTCAGTCTGCTCATTCCCTGTGTACAGACATGAATGTCTGTGCACAGAGATGATGTAGCAGAGCTGAGCTTGTTCTCAGTCTGCTCATTCCCTGTGCATAGACATCTATATCTATACACAGGGGATGTAGCAGAGAGGACATCGCGTTTTGGACTGCTTCGGACGGAAGAGGATTTTTTTAATTAAAGATGGAGTACCTAATGGCTTTTTTTTTTTATTTCTAATAAAAAAATTTCTCTGTGTTGTGTTTTTTTTTAAAACAATTTAATAGAAATTCATGGCGGTCATGTCTAATATTGGCGTGACCGCCATAAATTTCGGGCTTAGGGCCAGCTGATAATACAAAGCTGGCCCTAACCTCTATTACCCAGCGTGCCACCGCCACCAGGGCCGCTGGAAGAGCGGGGTTCAGCGCCAGAGGATGGCGCTTCAATGAACGCGCCATCTTCTGGGGCGGCTGCGGGCTGCAATTTGCAGCGGGGGGTGCCCAGAAAGCTTGGGCATCCCTGCGCTGCGGATTCCAGCCCCCAGCTGCTTAGCTGTACCTGGCTAGACATAGAAATTGCACGGAGCCCCACGCATTTTTTTGACTCCGACTCCGAGACGACTTCGACTCCGAGACGACTCCGACTCCGACTCCGAGACGACTCCGACTCCGACTCCGAGACGACTCCGACTCCGACTCCGAGACGACTCCGACTCCGAGACGACTCCGACTCCGACTCCGAGATGACTCCGACTCCGAGACGACTCCGACTCCGAGACGACTCCGACTCCGAGACGACTCCGACTCGGACTCCGAGACGACTCCGACTCCGAGACGACTCCGACTCCGAGACGACTCCGACTCCGAGACGACTCCGAGATGACTCCGACTCCGAGACGACTCCGACTCCGAGACGACTCCGACTCCGAGACGACTCCGACTCCGAGACGACTCCGACTCAGACGACTCCGAGACGACTCCGACTCCAAGACGACTCCGACTCCGAGACGGCTCCGACTCCGACTCGACTCCGAGACGACTCCGACTCCGAGACGACTCCGACTCCGAAACGACTCCGACTCCGACTCGACTCCGAGACGACTCCGACTCCGAGACGACTCCGACTCCGAGACGACTCCGAGACGACGACGACTCCGACTCCGACTCGACTCCGAGACGACTCCGACTCCGACTCCGACTCGACTCCGAGACGACACCGACTCCGAGACGACTCCGACTCCGAGACGACTCCGACTCCAACTCCGAGACGACTCCGACTCCGAGACGACTCCGACTCCGAGACGACTCCGACTCCGAGACGACTCCGAGATGACTCCGAGACGACTCCGACTCCGAGACGACTCCGACTCCGAGACGACTCCGACTCCGAGACGACTCCGAGATGACTCCGACTCCGAGACAACTCCGACTCCGAGACGACTCCGACTCCGAGACGACTCCGACTCCGACTCCGACTCCGAGACGACTCCGACTCCGAGACGACTCCGACTCCGACTCCGAGACGACTCCGACTCAGACGACTCCGAGACGACTCCGACTCCGAGACGACTCCGAGACGACTCCGACTCCGACTCGACTCCGAGACGACTCCGACTCCGAGACGACTCCGACTCCGGGACGACTCCGACTCCGACTCGACTCCGAGACGACTCCGACTCCGAGACGACTCCGAGACGACTCCGAGACGACGACGACTCCGACTCCGACTCGACTCTGAGACGACTCCGACTCGACTCCGAGACGACTCCGACTCCGAGACGACTCCGACTCCGACTCCGAGACGACTCCGACTCCAAGACGACTCCGACTCCGAGACGACTCCGACTCCGACTCGACTCCGAGACGACTCCGACTCCGAGACGACTCCGAGACGACTCCGACTCCGAGGCGACTCCGACTCTGAGGCGACTCCGACTCTGAGACTCCGACTCTGAGACTCCGACTCTGAGGAGACTCCGACTCCGAGACTCTGACTCTGAGCCTCTGAATCTGAAATTCATTAAATAATAAAAAAAAAAATGCAATGCAATTTCTATGTCTAGCCAGGTACAGCTAAGCAGCTGGGGGCTGGAATCCGCAGCGCAGGGATGCCCAAGCTTTCTGGGCACCCCCCGCTGCAAATTGCAGCCCGCAGCCGCCCCAGAAGATGGCGCGTTCATTGAAGCGCCATCCTCTGGCGCTGAACCCCGCTCTTCCAGCGGCCCTGGTGGCGGTGGCACACTGGGTAATAAAGGGGTTAATACCAGCTTTGTTATACAAGCTGGTATTAAGCCCGAGATTCTTAATGTCAGGCCACGTTTGACCCAGGCACTAAGAATCTCCAATAAAGGGTTAAAAAAACACAACACAGAGAAAAATTTTTATTTGAAATAAAAAAAAGCCATTAGGGACTCCATCTTTAATTAAAAAAATCCTCTTCCGTCCGACGCAGTCCAAAACGCGATGTCCTCTCTGCTACATCCCCTGTGCATAAATATAGATGTCTATGCACAGGGAATGAGCAGACTGAGAACAATCTCAGCACTGCTACATCAGGCAGCAGGCGGGCTCTAGGACCCTGGAGCTGCACAGAGAAGAAAGCTGGACTCGGCTCGCAAAGAAACAGCAGTTACTTTGCGAGTTTCCCTGCTATCACTGGCACAGTAGCCGAGTCTAATGCAAACAATGGCAATCCTAGTTTTGTCAGCATTTCTGACAAAACTAGGATTGATATTGATTTGCATTGGACTCGTGCAAGTAATCACTGGGAAACTCGCAGAGTACCGAGTCCTGCGAGTCCCTTACTACTCGCCGAGTAACGAGTCCTAGCGAGTAGATTCGCCCATCCCTAAGTATAAGACCTAGGCAGCCCACACATCATATTCTAATCATCAGTACATTTAACAGATAGAAGTAAAAGAATACACATTAAGAATTTCCAATATCACAAAGGAATCTGTCAGCAGGAATGTACTCCCAAATAATATACCGTATTTTTCGCTTTATAAGACGCACCAGATTATAAAATGCACCCAGATTTTAGAGGTGGAAAATAGGGAAAAAATATTTGAAGCAAAAAATTACTTTGATATGACACTCAGGCCCTGCGACCAGTCAGTGCGGGCCAGCACTGACTGGTCGGAGGGCTGAGTGTCATATCAATGTCACATGGGAAATGACTATGCAACTTCTGACAATGCTGGAACTGCTGCAGCATCAGGGGTAAGTATGGTCTTTTTTACATTTAAAAGAGCCAGCAAGGTGAATGAGATGGGATTTGTTCATGTAGTAGCAACCCCTTTAAGAACTATAACTCCCAGCATGTACTGTAAAAAAGTGGGTCTTATAAAAGGAAAAATACGGTTTATAGTTGAAACCAGAAGTTTACATACACTATTTAAAAAGATACAGATGCATGTTTTTCTCTCTAACTGACATGAAATTAGAATACAAAAAGAGAGAGAAAAGCGCTCCCATAGGGAGAACCCACATGCACTTTGAAGGGGAAGGAAAGGTTGTGACAGGAGGAGCTCTCACCTTTTCGGGTTGTGCCGCCTCCGCACAACCCCAATGTATTCTTAAGGCCACCTGGGCCGGAGGAGCCGTCCAAGTGCCAGCCGCCTGTCAGTTACGTGGTATCTGCAGTCACGATTTATCACCAATCACAGGTGTCGACGTTCCCACAGGTCCTGTGCTCCACAGGCAGTGAAGGATTTTCAGCAATGTGCCCCGCAGCTTCTGAATACACAGAGGTGAGATCCAACAGTTCAATTAAAGGTTATTCTATAGCGAGCGCACAGATAAGGCAGGTAGTTATGGATCAAGAATCCTATTTATTCACCACAACATGTTTCCACGAAGGCTTATCGTCTTCCTCAGGTGGAAATTAGAATAAACCTTTTTCCATTTTAGGTCAAATAGGATTACCATAATAATCAATATTTGCCAAATGCCAGAATAATGACAGAGAGAGAGAGAGTGAGAGAGATAGAGTCATGAGATATTTTAATTATTTTCTGCAGAGTCACAAATTTACATATATTTTATTAGTATTTGGTGCCACTGCCTTTAAACTGTATAACTTGAGGTAAACATTTTGGATATTCTTCCACAAGCTTTTCACAATAGTTGGTAGGAATTTGGGCCCATTCCTCCTTAGAGAACTGGTGTAACTGAGCCATGTTTGTAGGTCGCCTTGCTCGCACCTGTCTCTTCAGATTTGCCCATACATTTTTCAATGGGAGTGAGATCAGGGCTTTGTGATGGCCACTCTAAAACATTGACTTTGATTTTCTTAAGCCATTTTGTAACTAGTTTGGCACTATGCTTTGGGTCATTCTCCTTTTTGAAGACCCATTTCTGCCCAAGCTTTAACTTTCTGGCTGATGTCTGTAGATGTTACTTCATCATTGCAACATAATTGTCTTTCCTCATAATGCCATCAGTTTTGTAAATTGCACCAGGCCTCCTGCAGCAAATCAACCCTAAAACATGATGCTGCCACCCCCATGTTTAACAGTTGGGATGGTGTCCTTAAACTTCCAAGCTTCTACATTTCCCCCAAACGTAACATAGGTTATTATGGCTGAACAGTTCAATTTTAGTTTTGGATATGTCTCCAAAAATGTAGGTCTTTGTTCTTGTGTGCATTTGCAAAAATGAATCTGGCTTTTTTATGTTTCTTTTGGATTAATGGCTTTTTCTTAACAGAAGGGCCTTTCAGCCCATGTTGATACAGTATTTTTTCACTGTGGATAATGACACAATCTTACTAGCTTCCGCCATCATCTTTACAAGATCTTTTGCTTATGTTCATGGGTTGATATGCACATGTCAGACCAAAGCACTCTGGGTCACAGAAACCGTCTCCTTCCTGAGCGGTATGATGGCTAGACATTCCTATCTTTTTTGTACTTGCATATAGTAGTTTGTACAGATAAATGAGTAACATTCAGGTATCCAGAAATTGCACAAAAGGATGAACCAGACTTGTGAAAGTCCATAATTCTCTTCCTGATATCTTGGGTGATTTCTTTAGACTTTCCCATGATTCTGCAAAAAGAAGCAGTGTGTTTCAGGTGTGCATTAAGATACATCCACACGTGTGTCTCTAATTAAGTCAGATGTTGCAAATAAACTTTAGAAGCTTCCAAACACTTGAAATCATCATGTGGGTTGTCCAAATTGTTTAAAGGCATAGTAATCTTAAGGCCACCTTACACACACAGATATCTGTTCAGATATTGGTCACAGATCTCTGGTTGCAGTGAAATCATGGACACATTGCTCCATTTTGTGGCTGTGTACAATGGAACAATGTGTCCATGATTTCACTGCAACCAGAGATATGTGACCAATATATCTGTGTGTGTAATGTGGCCTTTAGTGTATGTAAATTTGTGACTTTGCAGAAAGTATTAAAAATGCCTTAGAACATTCTCACTCTCTCATTATGATGGCATATGGGAAATATAAATATATATTATAATCCTAATTGACATACAACGGGAAAGGTTTATTCTGATTTCATGTCAGATAGTGAAAAAAATATGTATATGTGTCTTTTTATATAGTGTAGGTAAATGTCTGGTTTCAACTGTGAATGTTACATTCAAGGAATTATGTTTTGCAGTTGGAAAGTAGACATGTATAATAGATATAGCCTATCAAACCAAGAGAGTAGAGAAAAAGAAAACAATAACAAAGGGGAGGGAAAGAAAAAAGAAAACAGAGAGTCAAAAAAAAAAAGAAAAAGAGAGAAGAAAAAAGAAAAGGAAAAGTGAGGAGAAATGAGGAATTGAAAAATCGAGAAAAGAAGAGAAGTGAAAAATTCCCAATTTGTGTTTCAATAATTCTAAGACTGCAGTGGTCATAAAATTTAATCTTTTTTATTGAATTTGGAAAAAACACTTTTACATTAATTGTATTAGGCTATTCAAATTGTACTTTAAAAAAATGATTGCAACTGCACCCCTTAATTTAGTATTCAGGTGTGCATAAAAGATTTCTATTTCTTCTATCAATAATATTTTATTTTTTCCAAAGAAGAAAAAATGAGGTAACACAAACTGAAGGCACTCAAAAATATATGTGACATAATTTAGATTACAACTTGATATAATTTATTATGATTATTTTTCCCAAAAGTTTAACAAATTAATTTATATGAGGAAAACTGTTTTGTAAGTTAATATAAAAATGAAAATATAGAATTTTGGAAAGATGATCTGTCTCAACGGGGCAATTTTACAGAAACAACATCTGCTACTCGTTCCTTTTAGACTACTTGGCATTCGCTGTAAGGTGAAGTTCAGTTTTTGTTATACAATAACAGAACAGGAGAAAAAAATATAAAGACATAAATCCTTCATATCTTGCAGAAAAAGCATGCACATTTAAATAGCTTAAATTTGTATCTGGATAGAATTTAATTTTTTTTTCTTGTTAAAAATATGTATGTAGATGAAAAATAAACACAGTTTGTAGCACAATGAAAATGCTCAATAAAGACAGAGTTAATTTTTTTTCTAGAGCAGGCTTCCTCAACTCCAGTCCTTAAAGATCACCAATAGCGCATGTTTTCAGGATTACCTTAGCATTGCACAGGTGTTGGAATAATCTCTTTTGCAGTTGATTAAATAATCACCTGTGCAATACTAAGAAAATCCTGAAAACCATCACTGTTGGTGGACCTCAAAGACTGGAGTTAGGGAATTCTGCTCTAGAGGAAACAGCTCACCCTGTAGACCTCAATGGGCTACAGCTATATTCCACAATTGTGACACCAGAGTGCTGATGATGTTCTTTAGAAAGGAAGCTCTCTCCTTTCTAAAACCACTTGAAAATTACTTTTCGTTAGGTCAAAAGTGATCAGTTTTTTGTCTTAAAGGGATCCTGTCACCCCCAAAACACCTCCTAAGCTCTTAAAAGCTGTCCCTAGTGCATATTAACACTTTCCCTACACTCCTTTTTGCTCCTATTCAGGCGTGATCTTCCTAATAGATTCAAAATCGCGCCTCCCCACTCTCCCATTACGCACGGGCTTCAGTGGAGGCATTATGAAGCGATTCGCGTCATTTCCTAGCGCCGGGTGACGTAGTACACCCGCGCCACTCGCTTTGAGCTTCAAGTGCCTCACTGCGCATGCGTGCGGGAGCGCACTGCGCATGCGTGCGGGAGCCGGAACAGAGCGGCCAGCGATCCGGAGACACAGGCACAGAAGAGGATTCCATTCCTCATAACAACAGTACGGCGGTCCCATTACAAACCCCTAAGTTAGGGGTTTGTAATGGGACCGCCGTACTGTTGTTATGAGGAATGGAATCCTCTTCTGTGCCTGTGTCTCCGGATCGCCGGCCGCTCTGTTCCGGCTCCCGCACGCATGCGCAGTGAGGCACTTGAAGCTCAAAGCGAGCGACGCGGGTGTACTACGTCACCCGGCGCCAGGAAATGACGCGAATCGCGTCATAATGCCCCCACTGAAGCCCGTGCGTAATGGGAGAGTGGGGAGGCGCGCAGAGAGGCGCGATTTTGAATCTATTAGGAAGATCACGCCTGAATAGGCGTGATATCATGAAGAGGGGCTGCCTGGATGAGTGACTATGAATAGATAGTCACTCATTAGCATCAATAATGAGGTACTTATAAAACGTTTTTCTTCACTTTGATTAGGTGCATTTAGGAGCAAAAAGGAGTGTAGGGAAAGTGTTAATATGCACTAGGGACAGCTTTTAAGAGCTTAGGAGGTGTTTTGGGGGTGACAGGATCCCTTTAATTTAGGCCTCACAAGCATTATGTCCTTTATATTTTTGTTTTTAAATCGATCATACAAGATATATGGTTAGTGATGAGCGAATATACTCCTTACTGTTGGCTACTTGAACGGATAGTACAGTATTCGCGATACTCATTATTGGGTGAGTAATGCTCGTGAGTGATGTCTCGATCTTAAGCAATCTAACACATATTGCCAGCTTGATTCAGTACACAAAGGGAGTTGTCACCCCACTGAGAGATGCCTGAATGAAAGGGTCTCTCTGGGAACACACCAATGTGATTTATGCAGTAAAAACTCAAAAAAGCCCACCATCCTGCTCTTTCCTGGAAATGCTCGTTTTATGGCTGCATGTGTATGGGTGCAGCCTATCACAAATTGACTAACATTGGATTTGCTGTTCTGACGAGTACGTGAGTATAACAGAGTATAGTGATTACGAATATTTCAATACTTGCTCATCCCTACTTATAGTCCTTGATAAAGACCACAAAACTTAGAATATTGAGTGCATTAACTAAATAAAAATTGCATGATGAAGATAAAAAAAATGAATGTAATGCTTTTTGATAAAATGTTTGATAATTCTCAAGTACTGCAGTTTTTAATTTAAACTTTCTGAAAAAACCCTACAGATATTTTTTTTATTTTCTAGAAGCTCTTTAAAAATGAACATGTCCCATTCTCTGTAGACCTCAGAATCTTAAAACTGCTATTGTTTGTTTTAAATAGACTGAATGGCATTTGTTTTCTGTCAAAAATATGACCTTTCTCAGCGCATGTTGTTTTTTGGTAGAAATGATTTAATTGCAAGAATGAACTTTAACTTGAGAATAATATAGTTCATACGAAAGGAGGCTGCAGGCTTTTCTGACTTAGACAAAGTATTGATTGAGTAAATGTAAAAATACGAAACATCAGATGAAGACTAACTTTGAGTCTTACATGGTTAACTGATGTGTGGAGCAGATTCATCAATGAGTATGTACATGTGCACACACACAAAAGCATACTTGGAGATACAAACACACATGCACACATTGGTGTAACTTGGAACTTGTAGGTCACCATGCAAAATCTACAACAAGAATCTCAATTATCACTTCTGTCATAGCAATAGTCTTCGCATATGGGCCAAAGGCACCGTTTAGCCTTCCTAGTCTCCATGTCTCCGGTGCAATTGTAACCACTGCACATATTGTAGCTATGTTCCTGCACACAATCATACTCAATTATTTTACATGTAACATAACAGGGTGATTAATTCTATCATTAATTTTTATCTTCCTAGTCTCATGTAGGTTTCTAAGTTTTATATAATATAAATGTTTTATACCACACGCAATAAAAACTGCTGTATATAAAAAAGGAGCCAAAATTATTATTTATTCTCTGACATCCCCTCCTGATCACCACCACTTGTCTCTGTCTAGTCTTTCCCTACGCCATAGATTCTTCAAGGTACCCACATAAAGTGTTACACAGGGACATGGTCTGATCAAACCACATCATCTGGGCAGGTGAGGAAGCAAAAAAGTATAAAGGGCTTTCTCATAGCTGATTCTTTTTGTGAGGTGAAAAATTTCCCTGCTTGTTTTATTTCTTTTTTTTAATATTTTACCACAAAGAAATAATTATTTGCAATCCCATCCTGCAATGGTTGTATACTCTTTTGCGTCCTTCCCACCTTTGGAGCTGTGGTATGATCAGAACATATCTGTGTAAAACTTTACGTGAGTACTTCAAATAATCTGATAGTGTAGGGCCAGACTAGATGAAGACAAGTTCAAGTCTATATTTGTAGGTAAAACATGAGCAGAGCAAATACACAAATGCAAAGTCATACTGGATATGAAACAAAACTCAGCATGGTTGGCAGCGGGTATGAGTCCATGAAATACACAGTTCAGCAGAGTGCGAGGCCAATACTGGAAATAATTTTAGATCATAGTTCGCACAGTGAGTGGCCATATAACGGGAACAAGTTTTTCAACACAGTCCATACATATAAATGGCCCACCCTGTAGATAGAGGCCTACCCAAAATGACTGAATGCTGTCACAAATTCAAAGGGTGCTTCACAAAATAAGTTTAAAGGTTATATATATAGAAGTGCCCTGTCCTCTCCAGCAGCTACAGAAACCTTTCCCCACAACTAGAACAGATTCAAAACCTGTTCATTTATAATGACAACGGGCAAGATAAAGATTCCCAGGACAGATCAGGACTACAAGATTCCACATAACTAAAGGTGCACCACAAGCAATGTAGTGTATTAAAATATATGTACCAAATGTCCAACAGGTGGCATGTACGTAGGGGAGACCGGGCAAAAATTCATAACTAGAATGAATTCTCATCGCCACACAATAAAAGAAAGGCATATGGATCTACCTGTAGCAAAGCATTTTTGCTGCTCTGACTACAGGGTAATAGACATGAGTAGATAACTCATGAAAGAATAAAGTTACATTAAAGCCAAGCACACCCATTGCTTTTCTTATGAAATTCTTAATAAGTTAGATGTGTCACATGACCCTCTTCCCATTAAAAAAATAAAGTTGGATCCAAAATGGCTGACTTCAAAATGGCCACCATGGTCACCACCCATCTGGAAATGTTTTCCCCTCCCATATACTAATGTGCCGCAAAAAGAAAGTTGATATCACCAAACATTGCCATTTTATTTAGGTGTATTCATATAAATGGCCCACCCTATAGATAGATAATAAGATGAAAACTGGCACACCTGCATGTTTAGGTGCTAGATAGAAAATAACAATATATAAAAATAATAATGATGATATGCTGCACACTAAACAGAATGACTAAAGTGAATATATGTCTGGTATATAGGAAACTAATGCAACTTTTGAAGAGGAAAATGAACACTAAAGAAACTGCTTCAGGATATAATATGAAATATGAGAATCTTAGTTTATGCATTGGCCATTACATGTAAGCCCGGTAACCAGCTTCAAGGTGTTCTCATGTATACCAGGTCCCTATCTCCCTTACCTTATGCCTCTGTCTGTGGTACAAATGCCGGGTTTACATGCAATGGCCAATGAAATGCCAGGCTTACATGCAATGGCCAATGAAATTTTGACACTTCTTTACGTAAACTGTCTCGCAAGCAGTTGTAGCTTTCTACACTCACTGAGGAATTTTCAGGTCTCCACAGACCACTAACCATAGAACAATAATACATTCTGTTCCACTTATCTCGGAACTTTGATTTTACCTCCCCAGCTCCTCTCCCCCTCCCAAGACTGACTACTATTTTCTGTATTACGTTACCTGTGGTGTTTACTGCATCTTCCTACCCTGCATATGTATATATGTGTGTGTCTTCATAATTTGTGTCATTATTAGCCTGATGAAGGGGCCATAGTGTCCCCAAAGCTTGCTCTACTTTCCATCTTTTCAGTTAGCCATTAAACGTTATCAACCACTGAGGACTCTCAGATTCTAATATTTTTCTATATACTGGCTAACACGGTCCAAACATTTTTTACCTTACCGCAAATAAGAAAGCACCCTTAGTGACATGTCAAAAATCGATATTCTAATTTGTTATGAATATTGTGTAAAAAATAAATAAGACACCACAAAGTAATTTGGATGAAATATTAATTGCCAAGGGTTATTTCTAGTTTCCATGTTTCATTTGCTTGCTTAAAGAACAAGAAATTGTACACTTTTGTAATATACACATTCATTTATAATTTTGCCTACATACATTTGTTGTCCTTGTAAAAGCCACTGTCAATATTTACCTTGAAAAAGTGCTTCTGACCTTTTCCCAGTTGGGGAATTGTTGTTGATTTAGCAAGACTTTACACAGTGCTGCCTGTATGCCTAGATGTACTAAATAAACCTCCAGCCTAATATTTGTGCTTTGTACTGACACTACAGCCACTCTTAAGAATAACCACTAGGGAACATAATGTAGTTTATATGAGAAAGAGTACGTAAATTAAGTATATTTTAGAATTTCATGAAAATAATTTTGAAGGTGTATTTTCCTCTCAAAAGATAATGGCATAATTATGGGATATACGGTACCTTGAATTATTATTATTGATATTATATATTAGTAAAGCACCATTGAGTCCATAGTGCTGTACGTGCGAAAAGGTTACAGACCAAACACAATTAAAAAATACAATGAACAAATTAACAGTGAAAGACTGGGTCAGAGAGGTTGGTTGAGTCAGCTCTGATGGTGGTGGAGACCCAAGTCTGGTGGTGGTGAATCACCAGGTATGGTGGTGGTAGAGCGCCAGCTCCAGTTACGGTAGAGTAATTGTAAGCTAAGCTGTAAGCTGTTCTGAAGAGATGGGTTTTCAAGTTTCGCTTGAAAGTTCCAAATGTAGGGTATAGTCAGACGTGTTGGGGTGTTGAATTCCAGGGGATGGGGGATGCTTGGGAGAAGTCTTGCAGGTGGTTGGATGAGGAATGTATGAGTATGATAGAGAGAAGTAGGTCTTGGGAGGATCAAAATTATGAGTCGTATGATATCAGTAGATTAGTTCATAGATATATGGGAGAGACTTATTGTAGATGGCTTTGTAAGTCAATGTTAGCAGTTTGAATTGGATATGTTGGGAACTTGGAAGCCAATGAAGAGATTTACAGAGGGGAGAAGTGGAGGAGTAGCAAGGACCGAGGTGGATTAGTCAGGCAGCAGAGATAAGGACAGACAGAAGAGGTGTCAGAATGTTAGCAGGGAGGCAACAGAAGAGGATATTGCAGTAGTTTCATAGTTTTTAAGGTTAAAGGTAGACTTTAAGTCCACCTACTTCAACACATAACCTAACATTTTGATCCAGAGGAAGGCAAAAAAACTCCTGTGGCAAACACTAAGCTCCACATTAGGGAAAAAAAATCCTTTTTGACACTACATACGGCAATCAAGCTAGTTTCCTGGATAAACGCACTATCAAAGAATCTAGTATATTTAATTGGTAATATTATATTTTTCAAGAAAGATATGCTAAAATGTAAGAGAGAAAGTGCACATATGGTCTTATCTGTGTAATACACGGAACCACGATCAGATTGATTTACTAACCTTGCGTCGTTGTGACAGTGACAACTTCCAAACACAGATCTGCTTGCTGCACTCCGCCCAAGAAGATCAAGATTTGCCAAAGGAGAAGGGGTGGATCACGTGCGCTGCCGTCAAAGAAATCCTCCAACGAGTCACAATGTTTAAATCAGTAGTACCTTAATTCATCTAACACGTTTCATTGGACTGCAGCCAAGTTCCTCAGAGATCCAAACGTTTACAGATAGGGGTTGCACAGGATATAGCTAGGAAAGGATGTTAATGACGTTCTTAAGACGTCATCACATCTTTATATCACTGAAAGGAGGTGTTACATCCATTTTGTACTTATAAATGACCTCCATATTAAATGCAGGATTCTCAACAAATAGTGTGCAAGGGAGTGATCCCAGCAAATACCCTCAGTGCAAAGTCTCAGATACAAAGACAATATTAATTTCAATCAAAATTAAAAAAAATCTATAAATAAAATGAACAGTTGGTGTCTCTCTGAGTAGAACTCATTCCCTTGGAGTCATCTTATATCTTACTGCCCATATCATATTCAAATATAATTCTCTAATTGTAAGAAAAATGCAGTGATAGCTCAATTACCAAGGCACCAGTGCCACTTCAGCGTCAGATATGTGTTCATTTAAACAGGTCTTGTACTTCATTCAAACGATAGGGGTTAATGTGCTTAATCTGTGAATCCAGTTAATCTCCCTCCTTGATAGAACTAGATCACGATTAGAGACTGTTTCAGGAATGTGATCTATTAGTTTCATGGTAAATGAGACTTTCCTGGAGTGAAACTTTGCACAGTAACGGGATACACTGTGAGTTTGCAATCCCTGCCTGACGTTGTACCTATGTGAGGACACACGATTTTGTAGTTTTTGCAACGTTTTTTCCACAGATTGTTTTCCACAACTGCAATTTAAAAGGTATATCACATGCATTGATTGACAATTCAAATGAAATTTTATACTAAAGGTCTCATCTCCAGGTGACTTGCCAAAAGTCATTTTTTTATCATTAATCATCCAACAACACAGACATTTCTTTGCACCACATTTGTAAGAGCCCATTACGCCAGGGACGGTAGACAATGTCCTTTTCTCTCTCAAACGGCTAGGAGCCAAAACAGTTTTTAAGGTCGGAGCCCTTCTGAATGTCACATTAGGTTCGTCAGGAATTATTTTATTTAGTCCGGGATCATTCAATAGAATGTTCCAATGCTTCTTCAATATGTATCTAATACTATTGTGTTGTCTTGTATACCTGGTGATGAAATTATATGAAAGATCACTCCTTTGGATCTAATTGCTCTGTTCATTTTTTGTTGTATTGATTAGTGAATCTTGTGAAATCCCTACACTTTCTGGAAAGGCTCGATCTAAAAGTTTTAGAGAATATTTTTTCTCTATAAATCTTCCCCTTAGGATGACTGCTTGGGAAAGGAAATCTGAATTCAGAGAGTAGTTTTTTTCGTGTGCGTCTAAATTGATTTTTTGGAATGTTATCAATCCATTTTTTATAGTAGTAGCGTTCACTTTTTTTTTTTTTTAAAGTTTTTGTTAGAATCTGGCCATCCTTGTGGAACAAAGTTAGATCCAAAAAATCTATATATTCAATACTACTGCTACTCCTGCTTTTGGCAAGTCACTTGGAGATGAGACCTTTAGTATAAAATTTCATTTGAATTGTCAATCAATGTATGTGATATACCTTTTAAATTGCAGTTGTGGAAAACAATATGTGGAAAAAACGTTGCAAAAATTACAAAATCATATGACCTCACATAGGTACAACGTCAGGGATGGGTTGCAAATTCACAATGTTTCCCGTCAGTGTGCAAAGTTTCACCCCAAGGAAGTCTCATTTAAGGCCCCGTTACATGGCTCAACATCGTTTTCAACTTCGTTCAAAAGTGACGTGTTCAACGATGTTGAAACAACATCGTTAGTGCATCATTGAGTGTAACCGAACGATTCAACTACGATAATTAGTCAAGTTGAAGTTGACAGGTTTATGAACATGTTCAAAAACCTGACAACTTCAAATCAACCAACCTGCTGCATCGTACTGTGTGACACCGCGATAATGATGTCACGGACGACTTTGCCAATGAGCAGTGATCGTTTGTGGGGTTTGCGAATGATCCCTGCTCACAACATTGCTGATGAGTTGTTCACGATATCTAAACGTGTGACATCTCACCAGTGATGTTAAATGGATCTCAAAAACGACCACATGTCCATGAGATCGCAGCCAACCTCGTTACAATGTTGTCCCATGTAACAGGGCCTTTACTGTGACACCATGAGATCATGCTCCTGAAACGTCCTCTAATCATGATCTAGTTCTATCAAGGAAGGAGATTTACTGGATTCACTGATTAAGCACTGTGAGGTAGCGATTGGGGAACCCGCTTGCATAACGACACCAAACACGTGCTTATAAGTTTGCAAATGACTACCCATTTATTGCTCACATATAAATCATAACCCGGGCAGTACATTAAACATTGAAAATAAACACGTCACATAATACATTACATTACACAGTACATTACATATATTATGAACACATATTGCACATATACGACTACAGTAACCCGGGACCTGTAACCACCTCTCCTTCCAACCCTTGGAGCACTAACGACAACTCCTGTGGTGGTCACGGCCACTGGCCTGTCTCAACGTCACACATACATTTATACCACATATTTTACCATATATATCAATGGGCCCTGTGGGTCCCAATGGCAGTACCAGCCACCTGGCTTTAGTTACCCAGCACCACACTACCCCAGACTACAGGCTCCAGCCTGACCGGGTTCTTACACACTGCATGTGATCCATCATATAATCATCCATGGATCACATACGTCCTCCCACACGCTCACAGCCCATCCTAATTCATCCATGTACTGTGGTTCTTCTGGGTCCATAGCAGGGATTGGCTAACCTTAGTATCTGGGAACAACCATACGTTACCCACTATAGGAGCCCTCTTAACCTCTGCGTCTGGCCACAGGCTTACACACACCATTAGAGACCGTGTTAGAGGGACAGGTACCCACCGCATGCAGCAGGCTAAGCCTCCCTCTCGTCCCACCGGGACGGATCGCCTCCAATACCATCCATACTAGCTGGGTCTCTCCCACAGACATCATTCATGGCGTTTCTACCTAAGCCATAGAATACACATACACTTCAACGGGTCCCTCACTGACTATTTAGTTGGACCTAAGGACGGCTATGCCCGCCTGGCACACTTTACACACAGGGTACACAGTTCACTCTCGCATACGGGAACTGCCTTCTTACCGGGTACGGATCCGGGTCTCGCTACCTGAGTAATGGGTACGCCAAGTATCCCCAAGGGGCTCCTTCCTGGACGTATCTTGCCACACATCCAGACCAGGGTCCAACTGGTTCAGCCACGGCTTCCCAACTCCAGGAGCTGTTACGACCCCGGTCCTAGCCAACGGTATGGAGCTAGCAAACTCCCCCCGTGTCCGCACACCACAGAGCTCTGGACTGCTCTGCTCTCAGCGTCCCTCAGTCTGAGACTCCATCAATCTCTCACACAGACTGGATGTCTGGCTGAATCTTTCTGGTGCTCTCTGGCTGATGATTTCCTTGCTAATGATGATCCCCCACTCAATCAGCTGGCAGGCTCTTTATCGTCCCTGCCACACCCACACTGACACATCCACCTGGGCTGCTATTACTCAGGACACACCCACCTCCGCTGCTACCAATTAGGACACACAGTTCCCATACACCCGCTCATCCAGCTCATCTATGTGTCAGATCTACAGCACTCACTCTCAGATTTAACTCATTGTGTTCCGGGTAGGTTCACACAGCATCATCACAGTAAAACCGGCTAGTGTGGACAGGATCATACCTTGATCCTCCATGTGATGTACCCCGGCCATGGGGATCATGCAGCGGTGCCTCACCGCACATTAACCCCCTATGGTTTGAATGAACACATATCTGACACTGAAGTGGTGGTGGAGCCTTGGTAATTGAGCCACCACTGCATTTTTCTTGCAATTTAAGATAATTATATTTTGTCCAAATGGTAATCCAAAGTTAAGTACTGCAGTTTTGTATATATAATGATAAAACCTTTTGAGTAGAGGTGCGGGTTGGCAATCGCGTGTGATGTCCTAGGGGATGCAATTCTGATTGCGATCCCTGCTGGTTTACCACCCGGTCACTACTCCTGTGCCCTGTGAATATGTTTGAAATAGACTGTGTTGGAGACATGGCATCCATGGATCCCTTGGGTTACCGCCGCATCTCTGTTTTCGCCCCCCAACATGAGGAACGATAACATTGATTCATTACAATGGGATATCTAAAATCCTATGACTTGCTGCACCAGTGCAGTCTGACGGTCTGTGCAGTCTTGGTGATCATAGGTAATGTTCCATAGGTGCATCATAGTTTGCATTCCTGATGGTGCATTGCCGGGATACCTCCTCTATACAGTATTGTTGGGACTCTCCTGGGTCAGTGGACCAGGTAGGATAATAGGACTAATGCTTTAGAATGATATGGGCAGTAAGATATAAGACAATGCTGAGGGAGTGAGTTCTACTCAGATAGACACCAACTGTTCATTTTATTTATATGTTTTTCTGTTTTAGCATTTTTGATTGAAATTAATATTGTCTTTGTATCTGAGACTTGTCCCTGAGGGTTATTTGCTGGGATCGCTCCATGGTACACTATAAGTTGAGAATCCTGCATTGAATATGGGAATCATATAACTGTACAAAATGGTTGTAACACCACCTTTCAGAGATGTAAGGGACGTGATGACGTCTTAAGAACACCATTAACATCCATTTCTATTTATATCCTGTACAACACTACGGTGTTCATTTTAGGACATGGTCATTTGTCGAAGTCAAAGTAAAAAAAAGCTGGTCCTGATGCCTGATTTTGACTTTGACTTTGACAAATGACTTTCATAAATGACTTTGATTTTGATAAATGACTTTGACTATGATAAATGACTTTGTCTTTGATAAATGACTATGACTTTGATAAATGACTATGACTTTGATAAATGACTATGACTTTGATAAATGACCTTGATAAATGACCTTGATAAATGACTTTTATAAATGACTTTGACTTTGATAAATGACTATGACTATGATAAATGACTATGACTATGATAAATGACTATCACTTTGATAAATGACTTTAACAGATTAGCATAATTTATTTAAAAAATTCTACAGTGGGTCCACTATGGATTTGAACCGTGAATGCTGGCTTCCAAAGGCCAAAAGCTTATCCACTAGACCATCCAGAAAGCTACTGTAAAAGTTCCCTTTTGGTATACTAACATAGATAACATGCACACAATCTGTGTGCAGAAATCTGATGACCCTGATGTCTGAGAGCTTCTGACTTGTCATGCTCACACTCATGGTTATGACAAGTCACACATCACATTTATTTCTCATGGAAGTTAGCAGTGTAATGAAAGTACAAATCCCCAAGCAGTGCCAATGTTTCCTAGCTTCTTTTTCTGAAGGTATTATAGTTATTAATATAATTATTATCCTCTTAAACAAAACTAATGTTAAAAAAATTTTTTTTTGAAACACTAATTTTGTATATATATATATTATATATACTGTATTTACCAGTTTCTGTAAATTTCTATAATTGTTTAAAAAATTGTTTAACAGCATATAATAGTAATATTTTTACCAGTGACTGTACATTTGTATCATTGTTTAGGAAATTGTTTAAGAAAATATAATAATAAGAATTAATATTAGTAATAAATACATAATAATCCACTACCTCGATTTCAACAACAAAAATGCAGAACTGCAAACATCTTAATTTATTACTATATCTTATATCTATTAACTAGCATAATTTATTATACAAAAAGTATTCTACAGCAGGTTCAGCATGGATTTGAACCATGAACGCTGGCTTCCAAAGGCAAAATACTTCTCCACTAGACCACCAAACTAACTGTTAGGAGGTGGAGGTTTTGTTCTGCTAAGAAAATGAACATGCAGGCAGTCTGTTTGCAAAACTGTTCTGACCCTGATGGTTGACAAATCTCATTGTCATTTGTCGTGGTCAGAATCAGAATCAGACTCACGCACACTTCAAAGTGTCATGGAGACTTGCCTGTATGAAATAGGTTCAAATCCCCAAGCAGTAGCAGGAGTTTATTTATTTATTTTGTTAAGGTATTATTGTTTTTATTATTATAATCATTATTATTATTATTATTACACTTTCCAACCAAAATAATGTACAATTAAAAAGTTTTGACTTTGTGCTTCATTCTCATTCCTGAGTATGATAAATCACTTTCACAGATGACACTCACACATAAAAATGAAAATATTATTTCCATACACAAAAGCTTTAACCCCTTTTTTCAGTGAGGCCGGACACAATGGACCTTGCTTTATTTAAAACCCACATTTCAACAATTTTTATACATTGTTTTGTTTTCAAATAACAACAATTACTTAATGATAAGCAAATTACATGTCCTGAACTGCGCATTTTAACCCCAAAGTCTCCAACACAAAGCCTATGCGCACCCACCACTAAAGTATAGGCATTTAATAGAGGCACAGACATCTTTTCATTGCTGATATGCCTTTCAATGCAGACATGATTATGCTCATTTAAACTGTGTGACCTTATTGTATGATTTTCATAGCTCACAATGATATCTGACTGACACACATAAAGATCAGCAGATTTTTGCACGTTTGGTCTCTTTAGCAAACAAAATCACTGATGGTCTCATCTGATTGAGTGGCCTAATGGTTAAGGCTCCAGTCTCTGGAGTGTTAGAGCTCTGTTGCACCCTGGTTCAAACCCCCCCCCCAGTAGGATTATTTTTTTTTTTTTTTTTCCTTGTAAATTATGGTGTTTAATACACAATTTACAGTAATGTTTAATTTGTGATTTCTTACATTATGGTAATCATAACATACTAATAATTGGTTTCAGCCATGTTGTCCATTTATAGGCTAAATGAATGGAAGGCAGTCATTTACTACTTATCTATTTCCAAGTGTCTGTACATTTCAACAATTTATTATCAAAGGTTCTAAACCAATTATTTATTATTTATTTGACACAAAATGTTGTTTGCCATCTACCCAAAACTCGCTGCATTTTAATGAGCAGTACCATAATGTAAGAAATCACAAATTAAACATTACTGTAAATTGTGTATTAAACACCGTAACTTACAAGAAAAAAAAAAAAAAAAAAAAAAAAAAATTATCCTACTGGGGGGTTTTGAACCAGGTGCAAAAGAGCTGCAAGCCTCCATGACACTTTGAAGTGTGCGTGAGTCTGATTCTGATTCTGACCACGACAAATGACAATGAGATTTGTCAACCATCAGGGTCAGAACAGTTTTGCAAACAGACTGCCTGCATGTTCATTTTCTTAGCAGAACAAAACCTCCACCTCCTAACAGTTAGTTTGGTGGTCTAGTGGAGAACTATTTTGCCTTTGGAAGCCAGCGTTCATGGTTCAAATCCATGCTGAACCTGCTGTAGAATACTTTTTGTATAATAAATTATGCTAGTTAATAGATATAAGATATAGTAATAAATTAAGATGTTTGCAGTTCTGCATTTTTGTTGTTGAAATCGAGGTAGTGGATTATTATGTATTTATTACTAATATTAATTCTTATTATTATATTTTCTTAAACAATTTCCTAAACAATGATACAAATGTACAGTCACTGGTAAAAATATTACTATTATATGCTGTTAAACAATTTTTTAAACAATTATAGAAATTTACAGAAACTGGTAAATACAGTATATATAATATATATATACAAAATTAGTGTTTCAAAAAAAAATTTTTTTAACATTAGTTTTGTTTAAGAGGATAATAATTATATTAATAACTATAATACCTTCAGAAAAAGAAGCTAGGAAACATTGGCACTGCTTGGGGATTTGGACTTTCATTACACTGCTAACCTCCATGAGAAATAAATGTGATGTGTGACTTGTCATAACCATGAGTGTGAGCATGACAAGTCAGAAGCTCTCAGACATCAGGGTCATCAGATTTCTGCACACAGACTGTGTGCATGTTATCTATGTTAGTATACCAAAAGGGAACTTTTAAAGTAGCTTTCTGGATGGTCTAGTGGATAAGCTTTTGGCCTTTGGAAGCCAGCATTCACGGTTCAAATCCATAGTGGACCCACTGTAGAATTTTTAAAATAAATTATGCTAATCTGTTAAAGTCATTTATCAAAGTGATAGTCATTTATCATAGTCATAGTCATTTATCAAAGTCAAAGTCATTTATCAAAGTCATTTATCAAGGTCATTTATCAAAGTCAAAGTCATTTATCAAAGTCAAAGTCATTTATCAAAGTCATAGTCATTTATCATAGTCAAAGTAATTTATCAAAGTCATAGTCAAAGTCATTTATCATAGTCAAAGTCATTTATCATAGTCAAAGTAATTTATCAAAGTCATAGTCAAAGTCATTTATCATAGTCAAAGTCATTTATCATAGTCAAAGTCATTTATCAAAGTCATAGTCAAAGTCATTTATCATAGTCAAAGTCATTTATCATAGTCAAAGTCATTTATCAAAGTCAAAGTCATTTATCAAAGTCATAGTCATTTATCAAAGTCATAGTCATTTATCAAAGTCATAGTCAAAGTCATTTATCATAGTCAAAGTCATTTATCAAAATCAAAGTCATTTATGAAAGTCATTTGTCAAAGTCAAAGTCAAAATCAGGCATCAGGAACAGCTTTTTTTTACTTTGACTTCGACAAATGACCATGTCCTAAAATGAACACCGTACAACACATATCTGTAAACTTTTGGATCTCTGAGAAAGTGGGCTGCAGTCCAACGAAACGCGTTAGATGAATAAAGGTACTACAGCTTTAACCATTGTGACTCATTGGAGGATTTCTTTGACGGCAGCGCACGTGATCAACCCCTTCTTCTTTGGCAAATTTAGATTTTTCAAGAAAGGCATCCTGGCCATTCTTAAATTTTAGGAGTGAATTACTCATTATAACATCATACAGCAGACAGTTCCATAGTCTCATTGCTCTTACAGTAAAAAATCTCTGTCTGTGATTATGTTTAAACCTTCTTTCCTCTAGATGTAGAGGATAACCCCTTGTCCCCAAAGCAGGCCTAAAAGTAAAAAAGATCATTAGAAAGGTCTTTATACAGTGTGTTCATAAAGCAAGGGTGCACTTTTGACCGGTCACAGGAAAGCAACAAAAGACGGTAGAAATGTGAAATCTGCACCAAATAAAAGAAAATCTTTCCCAGTTTCATAACTATTCAGTGCAGTTCGATGTGGGCTCCATTTGTTGCCCTACACACATCCAAACAATAGTGAAGTTCTTGCCACACACGAGTAAGGACGTCTGGTGTAACAGAGTGAATAACTTCTGTGATTCTCTGTTTTAAGTGATTAATGTCATTAATACATTCATTGTACACATGTTGCTTCATATGACCCCAAAAGTAAAAGTCTAAGGGCATCAGTGGTGGCCATGACTTGACAGAACCCCTGCCTATCCACCGCCGGGGAAATGTTCTAACCAGAAACTCACGAACAATGTTGGCGTAGTGTGGAGGAGTGCCATCCTGTTGAAAGATGACACCTTCTGGAAATTGTGGCACTGCATACAATTTCAACATGTCAAAATAAGTGTTTGCCGTCACAGACTTATCCGTGAAAAAAATGGGCCTATCACCTTATCATTCATCAGGCCAGACCACACATTCACTTTTAGGGGTGTTACGTTCATACTCAATGTAGGCATGAGAATGTTAACCAACCCATATTCGGATGTTATGGCGATGAACATGTCAACAGATATGGATGGTCTCCTCATCGCTAAACTCAGTCTTCTGCAAAAATCTTGCATCATTGTCGATCTCATGAAGCATATCTGTAGCAAACACGTATCATCTAGGTCTATCTGCTTGTTTGATAGTGTGCAATAGTCGCAATTTGTACCACATAAAACATAGACGTTTCTTTAACATCTTATGAACTGTAGTCTTGTTAGATTTAATTGTCGAACACATGCACACACAGAGTTTTTAGGACTCCTTAGGTAGCTATCCAGTATAGCCTCTACAGACTCGTCACTGACTGATGGCCTACAAGAACGGGTTTCTCCACCAAACTGTTGGTTTCCTTCAACTGCTTATCCCGAGTAATGTTATTCCTATATGATTGCACCAATATTCACGTTTCCCTTTTTTTACGGATTCAAATTTAGCAAGCCACAGAACACACTGAGCTTTACTCTTTACTGTCCTCATCTCCACTGGCATCACCGTGGGCTGTTCCGCTGTATGCACGGTGTTACATCATTATCTGCACATGCGCACATGCTGCCACATCATCCTGCAGAAACTGGGAGGGTTTTACTTTTATTTGTTGCAGATTTCATATTTCTATTGTCTTTTCTTGATTTCCTGTGACCGGTCAAAATTGCACATTGACTTTACGGACACACTGCATTGTCCCCTCATACATTTGTATATTATAATAAGATCACCCCTAAGCCTTTGTTTTTTCAAACAAAATAACCCAATGTTTAATAACCTGTCTTGGTACTGCAGACACCCCAGTCCTCTAATAACGCTTTTCACTCTTCTCTGCATCCGCTCCTGTTTCAGTTATGTCTTTCTTATAAATCGGAGACCAGAATTGTACACAGTATTATAAGTGGGGTCCCACTAGTGACTTGTATAGAGATAAAACTATCTGATTCTCAGAAAAACCGTGGCACAATCCGGGAAAGTAAAACTCCTTCTTTACTTTAAACAGTAAAATCTAGTGCACTATGCCAGTTCAGAGTGGCGAGAGAGGGGAAGACAAGCAGGAGTATAGACAACAGCTGTTTCGCACATTTGTGCATCAACAGGTCCACACCTAATGTTGTCTATACATCTGCTTTTCTCCCCCTCTTCCCCCATGCTGACCTGGCGTAGTGCACCAGCTTTTACCTATTTGAAATAAAGAAGGAGTTTTACTTTCCTAGAGTATGCAAAGGTTTTCTTCAGAATCAGATTGATCTGTCTTGTCTGGACCAAGCTCAACTGGTGAGCACCATCACTGGGACTCCGCAATCACAGGATGTTTAGCTACAAGGTATGTCGTCTGCCCAGTTCTCTCTATAAATGCCACGCTGCCCACATATATAGTAACCCTCTTGTTATACTCTTAGAGGTAAACTATGTTCTCCTCATGAGCATCTATGCCTCTTGTAATGCATCCCATTATTTTATTTGCCTTTGCTGCAGCTGTCTGACACTGTCCACTAAATATGAGTTTGTTGTTTACCCATACACCCAGGTCTTTTTTTAGTGATAGCTTTGCCCATTGTTTTACAATTAAGCTTTCTTCTGCCCAAGTGCATGACCTTACATTTATTCCCATTAAAGATCATTTGCCATTTATCATCCCAAGCTTCTAGTTTACATAAATCCTCTTGTAAATATAAAATTGTTCTTTTCTGTGTTGATTACTCTGCAGAATTTAGTGTCATCTGCAAATACTGAAATTCTACTCTGTATGCCCATGACATTTAATGGAGATTTTTTGTTATCACTGATCATGATGTCTGTCATGGGATTTTCTTGTGTAAACACAGTTGAAAAAAGTCATTTAGCATATTGGCTTCTTCCTCATCCTATTTTTAAGGGGGCAACACAAATTTTTTAGTTTCTTACTATTGTTGTAGATAAAAAATATTTTGGATTATTTTTACTTTCTCTGGCAATGAGAAAGTAAATGTTTCAAACTTTGCTACCTTAATTTGCTTTTTACAGAATTTATTTCATTTTCTATAATTATGTAATACACCATCACTACCTACTTGATTTAATTATCTAAATGCTTTATTTTTATCACTTATTGCACCCCTTACAGGTCTATTTAGCCTTAGTGGTTTCCTCCTATTTCCAGCATGTTTATTCCTATAGGGTATATATTGTGCACAAGTCCTAATCAGGATGCTAATAAACGTTTCCAATTACTTTGTGTACTTTTGTGTCTCAGGACATTGTTCCAATTTATTGCACTAAGATCATCTCTCAACCGTTGGAAATTTGCCTTACTGAAGTTTAGTTTCCTTGTAGCCCCTGTACTATACAACTTTTTAATCAGAGATATATGACCCCGAGGCTACAAAGTCTAGGAGAGGGGAAAAGACAAGAAACACGGGTGCAGATCTAAGTGCAGATTATTTAGTTCAATTTATTTACAGAGCCTAAGTTGCTCACCTTTGATGTGACTTGTGTCATAGCATATCGACCCTTTTGGTCTGGATGAGATGCCTTGTCTCCCTGATGTGCAGCTATAGTCTGGATACAGCGGATCTCTCAGCCAGGAGACCGTGGAGTGAAGATCAGAAAAAAAAGTTTATCCAGTTTGTTCAGCGCTCCCAGGTAGCAGGCACCAGCCAGAGGTATTATTAATCTTCAGAAATCCATTTAATATAAAAGTAGTCATAAGTAGTCAAAAACGATGCATTTTGCGTTTCGGCTATATATTTGTGAAAAATAGCCTTCCTCAGGTATATCTGAGGAAGGCTATTTTTCACAAATATGTAGCTGAAATGCATTGTTCTATGCATTGTTTTCCACTACTTTTATATTAAATGGATTTCTGAAGATTAATAATACCTCTGGCTGGTGCCTGCTACCTGGGAGTGCTGAACAAACTGGATACATTTTTTTTTCTGATACATCTTATTAAAGGATACATGAAAACTTATTATTTTGTGATCACCCAAGTAACCCCCAACTCATATATTATATATTAGGTCCGGCTTGTTGGTTAATATTAGGTCTACCAGTCGTGAAAAGTAATTGTCTCTAGTTGTCTAAAACCTATTACCTTTGCATGAGCTGCAGGTTTCTGTTCTCCAATGTATTTCCGGGTAGTTGAAGTCCCCCATAATAATTAATTTTCATTGAGTCGCTGCTTCATCTATTTGCTTTATGAGGATATTCCTCACCACTTTCATTATTTTTGGAGACTTATAACAAACCCCTATCAATAATTTATTTTTTCCCCCTCCCTTTATTTCCACCCATACAGTCTCTACATTTTCATTAGATTCACATCTATTATATAATCGCGAATCGGAAAAGCGCCCCTCCACGCGCACTTTCCGATGTCGTCATGTGGATACGAATTTAACATTGGGCGCGAAGCGCCCAATGCTGCGCGAGCAATGGCCGCGAGGCCATTGCGAGCCGCTGGCCCAAAATCCATCCACATCCTCGGCTACAACCTTAGCGATTTACCGCTCAGGTACCGCGAGCAATGGCCGCGAGGCCATTGCGAGTCGCTGCCTGAGCCGCAAATCACTACCCGCCTCCGCACAGCCCGGCCCCCTATGTCCGCACAGCCCGGCCCCCTATGTCCGCACAGCCCGGCCCCCTATGTCCGCACAGCCCCGCCCCCTATGTCCGCACAGCCCGGCCCCCTATGTCCGCACAGCCCGGCCCCCTATGTCCGCACAGCCCGGCCCCCTATGTCCGCACAGCCCGGCCCCCTATGTCCGCACAGCCCGGCCCCCTATGTCCGCCACCCCCTAGCCGCCGCGCCCCCTATGTCCGCACAGCCCGGCCCCCTATGTCCGCACAGCCCGGCCCCCTATGTCCGCACAGCCCGGCCCCCTATGTCCGCACAGCCCGGCCCCCTATGTCCGCACAGCCCGGCCCCCTATGTCCGCACAGCCCGGCCCCCTATGTCCGCACAGCCCGGCCCCCTATGTCCGCACAGCCCGGCCCCCTATGTCCGCACAGCCCGGCCCCCTATGTCCGCACAGCCCGGCCCCCTATGTCCGCACAGCCCGGCCCCCTATGTCCGCACAGCCCGCCCCTATGTCCGCACAGCCCGCCCCTATGTCCGCACAGCCCGCCCCCTATGTCCGCACAGCCCGCCCCCTATGTCCGCACAGCCCGACCCCTATGTCCGCACAGCCCGACCCCATGTCCGCACAGCCACCCATGTCCCACAGCCGACCCATGTCCGCACAGCCCGACCCCATGTCCGCACAGCCCGACCCCATGTCCGCACAGCCCCCCCATGTCCGCACATACTTACATGTTTTCTTTGTCATCTGATCCTCCGTCCGGCCAGGCGTCCTCTTCCTCCGGCCCCGGGGGTCTTCTCTCTTCTTTTCGCTAACTTCCATCTTCGACGTCCTCTTCCTTCTCATTAAGATACAATGGACGAAAAATCCGCCATTGTACCTTAATGAGATCTGAGGCCCTCTTCTGATTGGTCGCTGTATACTGCCCTCAGCCAATCAGAAGAGCCCCTCAAAACTGAGACGCAGTTCTCATTCAGGTCCGCCTTTTTTTCCCCATTGACATACATTACCGGTGTGTCGGCGATTTTATGGCCGCCCACCTGGTTCTATTTGTCGGCCCTAAAATCGCGGACACACCGCTAATGCATCTCTATGGGCAGTCAGCCCGATTTCGGATTGAACGCCGACCAATCAGAATTCGAGCTGACTGCCCATAGACATGCATTAGCGGTGTGTCCGCGATTTTAAGGCCGACAAATAGAACCAGGTGGCCGGCCATAAAATCGCCGACACACCGGTAATGTATGTCAATGGGAAAAAAAAAGGCGGACCGCAATGAGAACTGTGTCTCACTCTCGCAAGTAAATAATTATATTAAAAAAAATTTTAAATAAAATAAATAATTAAATATAATAATATTACATAAAATAATATTTTAAAAAACTAATGAAATTCTAGTAAAAAAAAAAATAATAATAAAAAAATATTTTAAAATATTTAAAAATAAAAATAATTAAAAAATCATAAAAATTAAATAAATAATATTTAAAAAAAAAAAAGGCGGACCTGAATGAGAACTGTGTCTCACTCTAAACATTATAAAAAAAAAAAAAATTAAAATTTAAAAATTAATAAAAAAAAATAATTTTAAAAATAATTTAAAAATTCAATAAAAAATAAATAATTAAAAAAATAATAAAATAATAAATAATTAAAATAATAAATATCTAAAAATATATAATAAAAAAAAAAATAGCTAAGTACCCTTTTAGGATGAAAGAGAACTGTGTCTCACCTAACTAAAAATAATAATAATAAAAATAATAAAAAAATATATATTAAAAATATAATTAAAAAAATAATAATAAAATAAAAAATAAAAAATATTAAATAATTAATATAAAATAATGATATAAATTAATAAAAAAAAAAATGCATGAATAAACTGTGCTACTCTCACTTAATAAAATAAATAATTAATTAATGACTAATAAAATAATTAAACAATAATTAACATAATAATAAATAAAATAAATTAAAAATAATTAATAATTCTAAAATATTAATATTAAAAATAAATAATGCTAATTATATTAGCGACTGAAAGTAAACTGGTCTCAGTAAATAATAATTTAATAATAATAAAGATAATTAAATATAATAAATAATATAAAAATTAATAATAATAATTAATGAAATATAATTAAATTAAAAAAATGCTATAATCAATAATAATGCTATAATAATGCTATTAATGCTATAATTATGCTATTAATGCTAATAATATTATTAATGCATTATTAATGCTATTAATGCTAATAATAATGCTATTAATGCTATTAATAATGTTATTAATGCTATTATTAATGCTAATAATGCTATATTAATGCTATTAATGCTAATAATAATGTATTAATGCTATTAATAATGCTATTAATGCTATTAATTTATGCTATTAATGCTAATTATTATCTATTAATGCTTTAATGCTAATAATTATAATGCTATTAATGCTATAATAATGTATTAATGCTATATAATTTATTAATGCTATATTAATGCTAATAATGCTAATATAATGTATTAATGCTATAATAATGCTATTAATGTATTAATATGCTATTAATGCTATATTTCTATTAATGCTATTAATGTAATATTATCTATTAATGCTATTATGCTAAATGCTATTACTAATGTATCTATGCTGATTATTATGCTATTAATGCTATATATTTATGCTATTAATGGCTAATAATTAATGCTATTAATGCTAATAATAATGCTATTAATGCTATTAATAATAATGTATATTAATTGCTAATTATTAATGCTAATAATGCTAATTATTAATGCATTAGTATTAATCTAATTATCATAATGTTATTAATGCTATCTAATAATGCATATTAATGCTATTAATTATGCTATTAATGCTAATATTTTCCTATTAATGCTATTAATGCTATAATATATAATGCTATTAATGCTATATATTAATGTTTAGATTAATGCTATTATTAATGCTAAATAATGCTATAATATTAATGCTATTAATGCTATAATAATGTTATTAATGCTATATTATAATGCTATTAATGCTATTAATTAATGCTATTAATGCTAATATTTATCCTATTAATGCTATTAATGCTAATAATAATGCTATTAATGCTATTAATTATGCTATTAATGCTATATAATGCTAATATTTATCCTATTCATGGATATTATTAATGCTATTAATGCTAATAATAATGCTTATAATGCTATTAATGCTAATAATAATGCTATTAATGCTATTAATAATGTTATTAATGCTATTATTAATGCTAATAATGCTATTATTAATGCTATTAATGCTAATAATAATGCATTAATGCTATTAATAATGCTATTAATGCTATTAATTATGCTATTAATGCTATTAATGCTAATATTTATCCTATTAATGCTATTAATGCTAATATAATGCTATTAATAATGCTATAATGCTATTAATTATGCTTTAATGCTATTAATGCAATATTTATCTATTAATGGCATTATTAATGCTATTAATGCTAATAGAATGTATAATGCTATTAATAATGTATTAATGCTATATAATGCTAATAATGCTATTATTAATGCTATTAATGCTAATAATAATGTATTAATGCTATTAATTATGCTATTAATGCTATAATTATGCTATTAATGCTAATATTTATCTATTAATGCTATTAATACTATTATAATGCATTAAGCTATATTTATCCTATTAATGCTATTAATGCTATTAATAATGCTATTAATGCTATTAATTATGCTATTATGCTAATAATGCTAATATTATACATTCATGTATTATTAATGCTATATTAATGCTAATAATATATTATTAATGCTATTAATGCTAATAATAATGCTATTAATGCTATTAATAATGTTATTAATGTTATTATTAATGCTAATAATGCTATTATTAATGCTATTAATGCTAATAATAATGCTATTAATGCTATTAATAATGCTATTAATGCTATTAATTATGCTATTAATGCTATTAATGCTAATATTTATCTATTAATGGCATTATTAATGCTATTAATGCTAATAATAATGCTATTAATGTAATAATAATGCTATTAATGCTATTAATAATGTTATTAATGCTATATTAATGCTAAAATGCATTATTTATGCTATTAATGCTAATAATAATGCTATTAATGCTATTAATAATGCTATTAATGCTATTAATTATGCTATTAATGCTATTAATGCTAATATGTATCCTATTAATGCTATTAATAATGCTATTAATGCTAATAATAATGCTATTAATGCTATTAATAATGTTATTAATGCTATTATTAATGCTAATAATGCTATTATTAATGCTATTAATGATAATAATAATGCTATTAATGCTATTCATAATGTTATTAATGCTATTATTAATGCTAATAATGCTATTATTAATGCTATTAATGCTAATAATAATGCTATTAATGCTATTAATAATGTTATTAATGCTATTATTAATGCTAATAATGCTATTAATAATGCTATTAATGCTAATAATAATGCTATTAATGCTATTAATACTGTTATTTATGCTCATAATACTGCTAATAATGCTATTAATACTGCTATTGCTGCTAATAATAATGCTATGGCTTATATTATTGCTATTTATGATGCGATTATTATTTAAAAATCTTTAAAAAAACAATAAACATATTTTAGATACCCGATGCATTTGCATCAGGCTAACAGCTATAACTACTATAATCAAATTAATGCACATTCTAGAATCCCGATGCATTTGCATCGGGCTCACAGCTAGTATATGATAAGGTAGGATAGGTTTTAAGGATAATTTTACATATAAACCCCCCCCCTTGCTTATTTGTATGGTCATTTCTGAACAGACTATAGCCATGTAATTTAACAGCCCAGACATGGCTCTCCTCCAGCAAAGTCTCTGATATCCCCACCATGTCATAATTATTTTCTAACAAAATTAATTCTAATTCCTCTATCTTATTGGTGAGACTTCTGGCATTAGTGTGCATACACTTTATGTATTTCTCTGTACCTCTATTCCTTCTTACTATAGTGACTGTTCTAACCCCACCCTACAATCCACCCCAATTTCTTTATTTGTGCCCATGTCACTTTTTATTCTATCTTCCCCTCCTGTACAATGAACACCCTCCCCCACAATCCCTACTTTAAACACTCCTCCAACCTTCTAGCCATTTTCTCCCCTAGCACAGCTTCACCCTCCCCATTGAGGTGCAGCCCATCCCTAGTGTAAAACCTGTAGCCAACAGAGAAGTCGGCTCAGTTCTTGAGGAACCCAAACCCCTCCTTCCTACACCAAATTCTGAACCACTTATTTTTCTCCCTAATTTCCCATTGATTCTCTGGCATGGCACATGGTACAGGCAGTATTTCAGAAAATACCACCTTAGAGGATCTTGCTTTAAGCTTAAAGCCTAATTCCTTGAAATCATCTTTAAAGAGGACCTGTCACCAAACCAGGCATGGTGATCTAATTACAGCACTGGATGCAGCATGTCTGCAGCATGCAGACAAGGGGTCCCCCAGCACTTGAGCAGCCCTGTACCCCGAGATAAAAAAAAGTTAGAAAACTTACATGCTCCAGCCACTAAGGAGGTGGCTAGGGGCAGGAGCCAAGGGCAGATTCACACTCCCTGCATGTGTAATCTGCCCACCACTGCCAATCATTCTCTCCCTCTTCAGCAGCATTTAAACAGAGTTTTTTTTTTTTTCAGAACTTGCCGTTTGGCTCCGCCCCTCAAGGGGCGGGGCTAAATGGACTTTCTGGGAGAGAGAAAAAAAAACTCTGTTTAAATGCTGATGAAGTGGTAGAGAATGATTGGCAGTGGTGGGCAGATTAAACATGCAGGGGTGTGAATCTGCCCTTGGCTGCAGCCCCTAGCCACCTCATTAGTGGCTGGAACATGTACGTTTTCTAACTGTATTATCTCAGGGTACAGGGCTGCTCAAGTGCTGGGGGACCCCTTGTCTGCATGCTACAGACATCCTGTATCCAGTGCTGTAATTAGATCATTATGCCTGGTTTGATGACAGGACCTCTTTAAGGACCTTCCACCTACCTCTAACTTTGTCATTTGTGCCAATGTGCACCATGACCGCTGGGTCCTCACCAGTACCTCCCAGTAATCTGTCTGTGTCGTGGAGAGAAGATATAGAGGACAGTGGTTGAATAGAGTTAGAGAGTGTACAGTATGAGTGTTAAGGTGTGTGAAGTTTCTGCGAGAGTCTTCTGGATATGGGTGGCAGATGAGGAGGACAGGATGAGAAAGTGAGTAGATGGTGGTCAGAAAGGGGGAGAATGGAGGCTGTTAGGTTAGATAGGGAGCAGAGGTTGGTGAAGATAAGTTCTAGTGTATGTCCATCTGTGTGGGTGGCTATGGAGGACCACTGAATGAGGCCAAAAGATGAAGCAAGTGACAGGAGCTTTGAGGCTAGTGACTGGCGGGAGGCAATGGGGATGTTGAAGTCACCCATGATAATGGTGGGAGTGTCAGTAGAGAGAAAGTGTAGAATCCAGATGGTGAATTGGTCAATGAAGGCAGTTGACAGGCCCGGGTTTTGATCTATAATGGCCACTTGGAGGTTGGAGCGACAGTAGATATGGACAGAATGCACTTCAAAAGATGAGAGGTTAAGGGTGGGTGGAGGAGAAATTGGGTTGAAAATGCAGTTGCTAGAAAGGAGAAAACCTACTCCTCCACAGTGTTTGTTGCCAGGGTGAAGTGAAGACTGCAGTAACACAGCACAGCAGGGGGGGTATTTTATTATTATTTTATTTATTTTAATCCCAAAGACAAAGGTATTTTTATGGGATATACCTTGATTGTATAATAGATGCAACTTTCATCTCTTTGGACCCTTGTCTATTTCAAAGAGAGGGCTGGATATTGTCACTTCTATGAATGTAAAGATAACTGTGCATGTGTGACTCCCTCTTCTTATCAAAATGGGAGTTACTAAATTAATCAAGCAAGCTATATGTAAATATAGAGAACTATAAATGCCCAATCACTCTTTCCTTAACACGAACCATAAGTTGGGTATAAAGAAACTAAGAGGTGTGACCTATAGCTACCAGTAATCAGAAATATGCAATATGATTTTGCATTTTGCTATTTGGGTGTGTATCTGCCTACAAGGCATTTCTTGTTATGTAATTTTTTTGCATGTAAGAGGAATTTTGTTAATTAAATAGCAAGCAAAAGTTAAAAAATCTTTGTACCATATTAATTTTATAGAACAGACGGCACTCACCAGTGTGATTTTCGTGCGTTTATTTCAGACGGCACATTGCTTGATGCAGGGAGGGGAGGGAGTGCAGAGGAGATGACGGCACCGTTTCGCGCTTACAATGCGCTTCCACGGGTCACGAGTTAATGGCGTGCAGCTCACTTCCTATATAGGAGGAGCCTGCAGCCTAAATTGACATCACCATTAACTCTTAAGATGTGAATACAAATAAATCTTTAAAATCAAGATTCCACTCATCACTGAAGGTAAAAATGAAGAACAGTGAACATTACAAGCTTATACAGTTACAATTATTCTGTCACCATATGACACTGGAACAAAATAACTACAAAAGAAGGAAGCAGCAACAACCGGGCATAGTTACCATAGAGACCAGAACGCGGATATGATATAGCTCAATGCTGTTCATAAGTAATGATTTATCAGTCCATACCGACGAAAACATAAAACGATTAAGTCATAATAGGACAAAGTGTCCAATACTACCTCAATAAAACACCATCTGCTCAATCCGATTACAAAATGTGCTGGCATTATGATTTTAATTTTAGAATAATTCCAAGTCATTTGATATTAATAGCACTAATTAGCTCCAAACCCAAATACATGGTAGTCAAAAATAGACTACAAGCCATGACGTACTACGTATCAACAATCAACCAAATAGTGTTATGCTGTTTACTCACCGCTCTGATCTCATAGACTCGTCCGCCCGGCCGATGCGGCCACCGCTTACTACTGAAACAGATGCAGACAACCAATGAACATGACTAGAAATGAATATTCAGGAAAAAACAGAGGAAGACAAGGCGAACCGAGGAACTCCAACGACGGCAAACAACGGAGGCATTATTCATATGTATAGTCATTAAAGCAGCAATCACGCAACCTCCCACTATCCCAGAAAAACGACCTATAGAAAAACGGCCATATCAATCTTATCATTTAAACCAGCTGGACCCTGAGCAAAAGAATTCAAGATCCAGTTGGCTTCGGTTTGTAGCAACTTCTTATGTGCATCTCCACCCCTCCTGGAATGAAAAATTCTCTCTATACCCACGAACTTCAGCACTGTAGGATCACCATCATGGTCATCCCTAATGTGCTGAATCAATCTCGGGGACCCTTTACCGGTAAGTACTGAGTTAAAATGCTCCCTTACTCTGACGTTCATTGAACGTATGGTTTTCCCTATGTAGTATCTTTGGCATGGACACCATAGAATGTACACAACCCAGCTGGTGCGGCAGTTTATAAAAGTTTGTGTTTTATTAACAAGTGCCCCAATCCTTACCGTAGGGCCACTCTCTAAATACCTGCACCAGTTGCAATGTGAACACTTAAAATTCCCTTTTAATGGGTTGGAATTTAGCCAAGAGGGGCTACCTTGTAATGGTTTAATCCTTTTCTGGACTATAAGATCGCCGATATTTTTACTCCTCCTATATGTCGTGACTAGTTGTGGTGATACCCTCGAAAAGGTTTTGTCGTTTTCGATCACGTGCCAATGACGCTTTACTGCTGCAGTAATGATGCTGTACATAGGGCCGTATTTGAAATTGAAGTAAAATTTTCTCGACCCTTTTTTATCATTATCATTATCTGGAACCAATTCCAATGCACCCTCCTTCCTTGTGCCGACATGTTGTTGTGCTTTCTCTCTAGCCTTCTTTAAAATATTGGTGGGGTAACCCTATAGGCGAGATCTTTCATCAGAGCTTCCGCCTGAGATGAAAAACCTTCAGAAGTATTATTTAACCGTTTTAACCGCAGTAACTGGCTGAACGGCAATGCCGCTTTTGTAAATTCAGGGTGAGCACTTCTATAATGAAGTAAGGAGTTGGTGGCTGTCTTTTTCTTGAAGACAGACCGAACCAGCCCCTTATTAGTCAGATCCAATTTGACATCAAGAAATTCCAGACTAGACCCACCAAACACTGACGTGAAAGACATATTGAAGGTATTGTGGTTGAGGTAGTCAACAAATTTAACAAAGGTTTTATCATCTCCTTCCCACACCACCAATACGTCGTCCACGTAGCGAATGTAGTATTTAATATTTATCAAGAATGGGTTGTTCTCCGTGTAAATATAAGAGTCTTCGAAAGCAGCCAGAAATAAATTGGCCAGGGTACATGCGACGGGAGTACCCATCGCTGTCCCTTCCCTTTGGACATACCATTGGTCCAAAAAGTTGAACGCATTGTTCTCAAGAATAAGGCTTAATGCATTAGAAACAAAACTACTAACATCCCTATCCACCCTGTTTTTCTCCAAAAGATCATTGATAACCTTTACAGCCAAGGACTGGGGAATCCTTGTGTAAAGACTCTCTACGTCAATTGATGTTAAATTAAACTTTTCACTCCAAGCTATATGATCGACTGTTTTTACAAAATCAAATGAGTCTTTTACCAATGATGGGACTGAAGCCAAATACGGGTGTAAGAACCAATCCAAATATTTGGAAAGTGGTTCGAACAACGAGCCAATTGCAGACACAATGGGTCTGCCCGGTGGCTCGCTTTCATTCTTGTGTATTTTGGGCAAGTAGTACCAGTGTGGTTTTACAGGATTTTCTGGCAATAATTTCTCAGCCTCAATCACAGTGAGAACATTCTTTTCAACAGCTGACCTTAATAAGGATTTCAATTTATTCGTAAATTTACTAGTAGGGTCTGCGGGAACAGGCACATAGGTGTTAATCTGATTTAATTGTCTTAATGCTTCTTTGATATAGTCGGCTCGATTTAACACCACTATACTCCCACCTTTGTCAGCCTTCCTGAAAATAATATCCTTCCACTGGCACATTTCTTTTAAAGCCCTCTGTTCTCCACAAGACAAATTTCTAGCAGGTTCTGGATAAATAAGGGCTCTTACGTCACGATCCACCAATTCGGTAAACAGATCTATGCTGTCATTAGGTATCGCTGGAGGCATATAGGTAGATTTCACGCCCCCTTTAAAAGGAGGGCGACAAGTATCTTTATTAATTGTTTCCCCAAACTGACTATCAGCGATACCCAAGAGCAGTTGAAGATCAGCTTGGGATTGAGGCAAGTTATCTTTTTCAACAAAAAAACCCAAGGGGCCGATGCTAGTGGCGCTAAAAGACATTTTTGATTTTCTATGCGTATTATCAACATTTAATGAACCTTTTTGGTTTTCAAAATGCTTAAAGAGACATAACTTTCTGGTAGACTTGAACAAATCAGATCTGAATTCTGCATAGTTAAAGGTCTCAGCCATACAATAATTCAGCCCCTTGCGCAGTACGGCTAACATGTCACTAGACAACTCATAATGAGACAGGTTATACACTCGAAGAAGCTGCTGATCTAGTCCCTCCAGGAGACTTGCTTCCTTTTGAGAGGCGGGGGGAGTATAAAATCTTCCACCTCTCCTCCTGTTTTGTCCTCCTCGTCTTGTTCTCCGTCTAAAGGGACATTGTCCTCATCATCAACATCTAGGTCGTTGTCATACAGATCATCTTCTTCATCAGTGCTTATGTTTGTAGGCTTTTTTCCTGTTTTTAACCGGCTTATTGTTGGGGCCCGGGTTATTGGGCTTGCTTGGGGTCTTTGGTGTTAATGGCGTTCTGGGGGTGGAACCCCCAGTATTTCTCTTTTTCTTCCTTCTAGGGGTATCCATAGACCTACCCCAGTTAAAGATGTCATGTTCATTGGTTGTCTGCATCTGTTTCAGTAGTAAGCGGTGGCCGCATCGGCCGGGCGGACGAGTCTATGAGATCAGAGCGGTGAGTAAACAGCATAACACTATTTGGTTGATTGTTGATACGTAGTACGTCATGGCTTGTAGTCTATTTTTGACTACCATGTATTTGGGTTTGGAGCTAATTAGTGCTATTAATATCAAATGACTTGGAATTATTCTAAAATTAAAATCATAATGCCAGCACATTTTGTAATCGGATTGAGCAGATGGTGTTTTATTGAGGTAGTATTGGACATTTTGTCCTATTATGACTTAATCGTTTTATGTTTTCGTCGGTATGGACTGATAAATCATTACTTATGAACAGCATTGAGCTATATCATATCCGCGTTCTGGTCTCTATGGTAACTATGCCCGGTTGTTGCTGCTTCCTTCTTTTGTAGTTATTTTGTTCCAGTGTCATATGGTGACAGAATAATTGTAACTGTATAAGCTTGTAATGTTCACTGTTCTTCATTTTTACCTTCAGTGATGAGTGGAATCTTGATTTTAAAGATTTATTTGTATTCACATCTTAAGAGTTAATGGTGATGTCAATTTAGGCTGCAGGCTCCTCCTATATAGGAAGTGAGCTGCACGCCATTAACTCGTGACCCGTGGAAGCGCATTGTAAGCGCGAAACGGTGCCGTCGTCTCCTCTGCACTCCCTCCCCTCCCTGCATCAAGCAATGTGCCGTCTGAAATAAACGCACGAAAATCACACTGGTGAGTGCCGTCTGTTCTATAAAATTGAACTTTCATGTTGTGCTGATTGGCAGGCACCGCCGTGTGTCCGGACTGTTATCTCCACCATCTACTGCCGCTCCCGGGAGCTGTTACGCTCCGGTGCCCTGTTCCTACTGTCTACATTTACATTCCTTGTTTGAAGTGGCACGGACCGTAGTGGGGAGTAGAGCGTGGTGCCTTAATTGGTAATATGGAGATTGCCCCTTCGGGATCAGGACCAAGTGCGGCTTTAATACCAGATGGCTTGCTGGCAGGGAGGGAGGATGCCGAGACTTATTTCACTGATTGTGAAGTGAAGGACTGTGTGTCTGTTCTGAGTGAAAAAAGCTTAGAACAGAAAATATCTTTTCTTGCTGAAAAAGAACTTCGCTTATTCTGGACAGTGACTTCATTAAAGACTTATGTGGCTTGTAAAAGGGTGCCCAGGGGGCTACGTGTAGCTAAGAATATGGCCTCTCAAACCTGCAGTCCTGAGTTCATCAAGAAATGGGAAGAAATTCAGCATGATTCATCCATGAAATTTCTACATTTAGTCTTAGAGCAAAATGTAAAAGATCATCGGAAGATCACTGATGAATTAATTGCTCTGAGAAGAGAATTACAAAAGAGAACCAAGAAAGGGAAATGGTCCTCTTTTATAAAAAAGCTGGATGAAAAATTAGTACCACTTCAGAATGAAATTAAAGCTCTGAAAAGAGAAAAATTTCTAAGAGACAAGGCAGATTATGAACAAGGCCACGTCTTTAACTGGGGTAGGTCTATGGATACCCCTAGAAGGAAGAAAAAGAGAAATACTGGGGGTTCCACCCCCAGAACGCCATTAACACCAAAGACCCCAAGCAAGCCCAATAACCCGGGCCCCAACAATAAGCCGGTAAAAACAGGAAAAAAGCCTACAAACATAAGCACTGATGAAGAAGATGATCTGTATGACAACGACCTAGATGTTGATGATGAGGACAATGTCCCTTTAGACGGAGAACAAGACGAGGAGGACAAAACAGGAGGAGAGGTGGAAGATTTTATACTCCCCCCCGCCTCTCAAAAGGAAGCAAGTCTCCTGGAGGGACTAGATCAGCAGCTTCTTCGAGTGTATAACCTGTCTCATTATGAGTTGTCTAGTGACATGTTAGCCGTACTGCGCAAGGGGCTGAATTATTGTATGGCTGAGACCTTTAACTATGCAGAATTCAGATCTGATTTGTTCAAGTCTACCAGAAAGTTATGTCTCTTTAAGCATTTTGAAAACCAAAAAGGTTCATTAAATGTTGATAATACGCATAGAAAATCAAAAATGTCTTTTAGCGCCACTAGCATCGGCCCCTTGGGTTTTTTTGTTGAAAAAGATAACTTGCCTCAATCCCAAGCTGATCTTCAACTGCTCTTGGGTATCGCTGATAGTCAGTTTGGGGAAACAATTAATAAAGATACTTGTCGCCCTCCTTTTAAAGGGGGCGTGAAATCTACCTATATGCCTCCAGCGATACCTAATGACAGCATAGATCTGTTTACCGAATTGGTGGATCGTGACGTAAGAGCCCTTATTTATCCAGAACCTGCTAGAAATTTGTCTTGTGGAGAACAGAGGGCTTTAAAAGAAATGTGCCAGTGGAAGGATATTATTTTCAGGAAGGCTGACAAAGGTGGGAGTATAGTGGTGTTAAATCGAGCCGACTATATCAAAGAAGCATTAAGACAATTAAATCAGATTAACACCTATGTGCCTGTTCCCGCAGACCCTACTAGTAAATTTACGAATAAATTGAAATCCTTATTAAGGTCAGCTGTTGAAAAGAATGTTCTCACTGTGATTGAGGCTGAGAAATTATTGCCAGAAAATCCTGTAAAACCACACTGGTACTACTTGCCCAAAATACACAAGAATGAAAGCGAGCCACCGGGCAGACCCATTGTGTCTGCAATTGGCTCGTTGTTCGAACCACTTTCCAAATATTTGGATTGGTTCTTACACCCGTATTTGGCTTCAGTCCCATCATTGGTAAAAGACTCATTTGATTTTGTAAAAACAGTCGATCATATAGCTTGGAGTGAAAAGTTTAATTTAACATCAATTGACGTAGAGAGTCTTTACACAAGGATTCCCCAGTCCTTGGCTGTAAAGGTTATCAATGATCTTTTGGAGAAAAACAGGGTGGATAGGGATGTTAGTAGTTTTGTTTCTAATGCATTAAGCCTTATTCTTGAGAACAATGCGTTCAACTTTTTGGACCAATGGTATGTCCAAAGGGAAGGGACAGCGATGGGTACTCCCGTCGCATGTACCCTGGCCAATTTATTTCTGGCTGCTTTCGAAGACTCTTATATTTACACGGAGAACAACCCATTCTTGATAAATATTAAATACTACATTCGCTACGTGGACGACATATTGGTGGTGTGGGAAGGAGATGATAAAACCTTTGTTAAATTTGTTGACTACCTCAACCACAATACCTTCAATATGTCTTTCACGTCAGTGTTTGGTGGGTCTAGTCTGGAATTTCTTGATGTCAAATTGGATCTGACTAATAAGGGGCTGGTTCGGTCTGTCTTCAAGAAAAAGACAGCCACCAACTCCTTACTTCATTATAGAAGTGCTCACCCTGAATTTACAAAAGCGGCATTGCCGTTCAGCCAGTTACAGCGGTTAAAACGGTTAAATAATACTTCTGAAGGTTTTTCATCTCAGGCGGAAGCTCTGATGAAAGATCTCGCCTATAGAGGTTACCCCACCAATATTTTAAAGAAGGCTAGAGAGAAAGCACAACAACATGTCGGCACAAGGAAGGAGGGTGCATTGGAATTGGTTCCAGATAATGATAATGATAAAAAAGGGTCGAGAAAATTTTACTTCAATTTCAAATACGGCCCTATGTACAGCATCATTACTGCAGCAGTAAAGCGTCATTGGCACGTGATCGAAAACGACAAAACCTTTTCGAGGGTATCACCACAACTAGTCACGACATATAGGATGAGTAAAAATATCGGCGATCTTATAGTCCAGAAAAGGATTAAACCATTACAAGGTAGCCCCTCTTGGCTAAATTCCAACCCATTAAAAGGGAATTTTAAGTGTTCACATTGCAACTGGTGCAGGTATTTAGAGAGTGGCCCTACGGTAAGGATTGGGGCACTTGTTAATAAAACACAAACTTTTATAAACTGCCGCACCAGCTGGGTTGTGTACATTCTATGGTGTCCATGCCAAAGATACTACATAGGGAAAACCATACGTTCAATGAACGTCAGAGTAAGGGAGCATTTTAACTCAGTACTTACCGGTAAAGGGTCCCCGAGATTGATTCAGCACATTAGGGATGACCATGATGGTGATCCTACAGTGCTGAAGTTCGCGGGTATAGAGAGAATTTTTCATTCCAGGAGGGGTGGAGATGCACATAAGAAGTTGCTACAAACCGAAGCCAACTGGATCTTGAATTCTTTTGCTCAGGGTCCAGCTGGTTTAAATGATAAGATTGATATGGCCGTTTTTCTATAGGTCGTTTTTCTGGGATAGTGGGAGGTTGCGTGATTGCTGCTTTAATGACTATACATATGAATAATGCCTCCGTTGTTTGCCGTCGTTGGAGTTCCTCGGTTCGCCTTGTCTTCCTCTGTTTTTTCCTGAATATTCATTTCTAGTCATGTTCATTGGTTGTCTGCATCTGTTTCAGTAGTAAGCGGTGGCCGCATCGGCCGGGCGGACGAGTCTATGAGATCAGAGCGGTGAGTAAACAGCATAACACTATTTGGTTGATTGTTGATACGTAGTACGTCATGGCTTGTAGTCTATTTTTGACTACCATGTATTTGGGTTTGGAGCTAATTAGTGCTATTAATATCAAATGACTTGGAATTATTCTAAAATTAAAATCATAATGCCAGCACATTTTGTAATCGGATTGAGCAGATGGTGTTTTATTGAGGTAGTATTGGACACTTTGTCCTATTATGACTTAATCGTTTTATGTTTTCGTCGGTATGGACTGATAAATCATTACTTATGAACAGCATTGAGCTATATCATATCCGCGTTCTGGTCTCTATGGTAACTATGCCCGGTTGTTGCTGCTTCCTTCTTTTGTAGTTATTTTGTTCCAGTGTCATATGGTGACAGAATAATTGTAACTGTATAAGCTTGTAATGTTCACTGTTCTTCATTTTTACCTTCAGTGATGAGTGGAATCTTGATTTTAAAGATTTATTTGTATTCACATCTTAAGAGTTAATGGTGATGTCAATTTAGGCTGCAGGCTCCTCCTATATAGGAAGTGAGCTGCACGCCATTAACTCGTGACCCGTGGAAGCGCATTGTAAGCGCGAAACGGTGCCGTCGTCTCCTCTGCACTCCCTCCCCTCCCTGCATCAAGCAATGTGCCATCTGAAATAAACGCACGAAAATCACACTGGTGAGTGCCGTCTGTTCTATAAAATTGAACTTTCATGTTGTGCTGATTGGCAGGCACCGCCGTGTGTCTGGACTGTTATCTCCACCATCTACTGCCGCTCCCGGGAGCTGTTACGCTCCGGTGCCCTGTTCCTACTGTCTTTGTACCATATTAGCCAGCAGATAGAAAAATATATACAGTGTCTTGTGAAAGTATTTGGCCCCCTTGAACTTTTCAAACTTTTGCCACATTTCAGGCTTCAAACATATACCGGTAGATATAAATTCTATTTTTTTTGTGAAGAATCAACAACAAGTGGGACACAGTCATGAAGTGGAACAAAATTTGATGGATATTTTAAACTTTTTTAACAAATAAAAAACTGAAAATTGGGGCATGCAATATTATTCTGCCCCCCTGAGTTAATACTTTGTTGCACCACCTTTTGCTGCGGTTACAGCTGCAAGTCGCTTGGGGTATGTCTCTATCAGTTTTGCACATCGAGAGACTGAAATTCTTGCCCATTCTTCCATGTAAAACAGCTGGAGCTCAGTGAGGTTGGATGGAGATTCTAGATTGGATTCAGGTCTTGACTTTGACTTGGCCATTCTAACACCTGGGTGAATTTATTTTTGAACCATTCCATTGTAAATTTTGCTTTATGTTTGGGATCATTGTCTTGTTGGATATAAATCTCTGTCCCAGCCTCAGGTCTTTTGCAGACTCCAACAGGTTTTCATCCAGAATGGTCCTGTATTTGGCTCAGTCCAACTTCCCATCAATTTTAACCATATTCCCTGTCGCTGCTGAAGAAAAGCAGGCCCAAACCATGATGCTGCCACCACCATGTTTGACAGTGAGGATGGTGTTTTGAGAGTGATGAGCTGTGTTTCTTTTACGCCAAACATAACATTTTGCATCGTGGCCAAAAAGTTTGATTTTGGTATAATCTGACGAGAGCACCTTATTCCACATGTTTGGTGTTTCTCCCAGGTGGCTTGTGGCAAACTTCAAACGAGACTTTTTATGGATATCTTTGAGAAATGGCTTTCTTCTTGCCACTTTTCCATAAAGGCCAGATTTGTGCAGTGTATGGCTGTTGTCCTATGGAGAGACTCTCCCACTTCAGCTGTAGATCTCTGCAGTTCATCCTGAGTGATCATGGGCTTTTTTAGCTGCATCTCTGACAGTCTTCTCCTTATTCGAGATGAAAATTTAGAGGGACGGTCGGGTCTTGGTAGATTTGCAGAGGTCTGATACACCTTCCATTTCAATATGATCGCTTGCACAGTGCTCCTTGAGATGTTTAAAACTTAGGAAATCTTTCTGTATCCAAATCCAGCTTTAAACTTCGCCACAAGAGTATCTAAGACCTGCCTGGTGTGTTCCTTGATCTTCATGATGATCACAGAGCAGGTGCATTTATACGGAGACTTCATTACACATATGTGGATTTTATTTATCATTGCCAGTTATTTAGGACAACAATGGATCATTCAGAGATCCTCACTGAATTTCTGGAGTGAGTTTGCAGCACTGAAACTAAAGGGGCCGAATAATATTGCACGTCCCACTTTTCAGTTTTTATTTGTTAAAAAAGTTTATAATATCCAATAAATTTTGTTCCAATTCACGAATGTGTCCCACTTGTTGTTGATTCTTAAAAAATAATAGACTTTATATCTTTATGTTTGAAGCCTGAAATGTGGCAAAAGGTTGAAAAGTTCAAGGGGGCCAAATACTTTCACAAGGCACTGTAGAATCAGAGAGTCCTCAGTGATTGATATCTTTTAATGGCTAACACTCTCAGATTCTAAAATTTTTCTAGCAAGCAAAAAAACCTTTAAACTGTGCATGTCTTTTATTGCACACCAAATTTTCTGGTCAAATTTGACACCCACAAACTCCGCACCAATGCAGCATCCTGTTTTTAAATTAAGCTCTTTGGATGAGTACACACTTGGCATTTTATGCTCAGCTGCTCTTTATGGAAATGTTTAAATAGCTAATATTGAAAACATTGAAAAAAGTAAATTATATTGTTGTAAAAAATATATTGCAAAAATAAAAACATGGCATTGTCAGAGGACAAGTCAATGTAAAATAAAAAAAAAATATCCACCCCATTGCTGAGAATGTTGTAGATTCAAGCTACAGCACCACCATGGTAGTGCATCAAGGAGTTGTTGGCCACATTGGGGCCCAAAGCCTCAAGAGAGGAGAGGGATTGTGCTCTGTAATTAGTCTTGGGAATTCCAGTTAAATTACGGCCACCACCAGCCGCTCGAGAAGGATTATCCCACTACCTATCAGAAGCCCCACCAAGTCAAAGGTCTACAAACAAGCCCTGTGACTTGCCCAGTCCTCTGCACTCTTTTACATGTGTACACCATGGACATATGGATAAAGATTGCCTACAAAGCTGGGGCCGCATGCTTAGAGCCCATCTTCCAGCCCATCCAGTCAAGGTCAGTGGCATACAGGACCAGGGACTATGATACACTGATTCTTCCATCACCCTAGTAAGCCCAGAAATTGTTTCCCCAGAAGACCATTTACCATGTTGTCATTTATCCACCTCCCTGACTGAGAATAAGCAAGGGGGAGAAAACGGCGGTAAACTTGCACTGCCTTCAAAAACCACGAACAATGGGTATCACTTGACTTTATTATTGCTCTAACGCGTTTCTGTTATTCCATAGTAACAAGATGAACATTCTCTTGGTGCAGTGAGGCATGCCGGTACTATAGCACAGCCGAGCACAGGAGCCGAAAACCCGAAGCACAAGTGTGAATGTGCCGATGTCACCGTGCATGCGCTTGGCTGGATGCACCCGGAAACATCACTTTACGCGTCGGCACATTCACACTCGCGCTTCCGGGTTTTCGGCTCCTGCGCTCAGCTGTGCTCGGCCATACAGATAATGGGGGTAGCGAGCACAGGCGAGCGCAAGGGCTATGCATCTATGCTCCTATGTGCTTGCCTGCACTTGCTGTAAATGCCCCTTCACTTGCATTTATGCTAGCGCAGGGCAGGCAAATGCAGGCAAACCTAGGGGCGCATAGATGTGAAAGGGGCCTAAGGAAGCCTCAAAAGTTGGGTGATAAGTCTGGTTGTTATCAACCTCATCCTTATTATATTCAATAAACATGACCCCATTCCAAACAGCAAAAGAATACAACCTTTTATTACTCTCTTTTAGTATTTTTATTACTGTAAGATTAAGTGCTGCCAATTTGTTTTTCAGAGCTCGAGGGGGTTAATAGAGCCAAAACTTTGCTATTTTGTATGTAGATAAATTAAAGGGAACCAACCACCCCAAATGACCCCCCCAGACTGTTAATATGTGTCCCTACACCCAGCACACACATTTGGGGCAATCGTTTTTGCTAAAAAAAACTGTTTAGTAGAAGCTAAGATATAGCTTTATGAAGTTTAAAAAATGTTGCCGACTGGGTGTTACCTAGCTTGTCCTCCTGCAGTGTTCATGTGCCTGTCAGCCTCCTCTCCCCCCCTCCCTTCAGTAAAGCCCTGCCCTTTCAGCCTCTCAGGTTTCAGCCTTTCAGGTTTGCCTTCTGTTATCATAAACAATGAGACTCCGTGCAGCAGCCTGTGACGAGGCTGAAAGGGCAGGGCTTTACTGAAGGGAGGGGGGAGAGGAGGCTGACAGGCACATGAACACTGCAGGAGGACAAGCTAGGTAACACCGAGTCGGCAACATTTTTTAAACTTCATAAAGCTATATCTTAGCTTCTACTAAACAGTTTTTTTTTAGCAAAAACGATTGCCCCAAATGTGTGTGCTGGGTGTAAGGACACATATTAACAGTCTGGGGGGGTCATTTGGGGTGGTTGGTTCCCTTTAATTACCTTTTTTGTTCATATAAATCCTTCAGCTTACTGCCTGAATTTTTGCATTTATTATTTATCTATCAAGTCAGTTTTTCTATCTTTTATTAGGAAAATAAAATTCAATGTATTTACTGTCAAAGGTTTAAGCATAAGGAAAAAAAATGTTATACTTGGCAATTTAAGAAAAGTTCCATGGTAGAAAATTTTATCCACAGGATACAAATATGTTTAAATCCATTTATCATTAGCCAATTCAACAAATTTGTATATGTATGTTTTACAGCAGCATGAAATACATTGAAATCAGCAGGAGTAAGGAAAAAAATACTCTAAAAAGTTATATAATCCTATATTATCATTCATTACATATCTGGGTAAGGACAAGAAAATCTGCAATAGAAAAATCAGCTTTAACAGTAGGAAACACAAAATGAGATTAAACTATATTATTAAGATTCAATTGAATGAAATGTGATAATTTAGATAAATGTATAATAATAAATTTTATGTGTATAGAAGTAGTTTAATTTAGGCAAAACTCTATGCAGGCAGACTTTAACACAGAATCCTACAATGTGTTATGCAAGGGTCAGGATTTCTACAAAAGACTGTGAAATAAATGAATAAATTTGAACTTATGTTGAACCTGGGCAATGTAAAAACAAGCTACCCATGCCTACTGTGTAACATATAACTAATTCTGCAGTCATTTCCAGGAGTAAATACCAGGCAATATTGCAGTTACTGAATTTCAATGCAGAAAATCTCCAAGATCTAAGGCACATTCACCTTTTCAAATTAAAGGTGGACTCTGGAGAGATTAAAAAAAAAATCCACAGTTCCTGCGTTCCTAGAATATAATGCTAAACTGCCTGTTACACTTCTATAATGTTTAGAACTCCTATAAATTGCTTAATCACTAACTGCTCCTTACCTTTCACCCCTCCTGTATGGGACAGTATGTTAAACCTGATTGAGCTGCTCTTCTTCTTCTTCTCAGACAACTTTAGCAACATCCAACACATCCTCATTCCTCATTCAATCATGTGGGTATGACATCACAACAGGTCCTAGAATAAGATGGAATTTGGATATCTGTTGTGGAACAGTGAGCAGAATGTGAAACCAAGGACCTTATGTGACATCACATCCATGTTATCCAATGAGGGAGTGTCTATTCTCGGATGCACAGATGTTTACTTCGGAAGGAGGAGGGAGAACTGCTCCATCAAGCATGATACATTGTCTCCTCTAGGAGGGGTGACGGGTAAGGAGCAGTTAGTGGTTAAGTAATTTATAGGAGTTCTAAACATTATATAAGTGTAACATGCAGCTCAGCATTATATTCTAGGAGCGCAGGAACTGTGCAAATTTTTTTTTAATCTCCCCAGAGTTCACCTTTAATTTGAAAAGTTGATTGTAGAGCAGTTAGTGATTACATGATTTATAGGAGTTCTTAACATTATTCAAGTGTAACAGGCAGCTCACATTATAGTATAGGAGTAAAGGGACCATATAAACATGTTCTATCTCCCCAGATTTCCCCTTTAAAGCTTATTATTGCTGCACTAAAAGATATATGATCTAACTATTAAAAATGAGCGGATTGTTTGAAACTTGAGTTTCCAAGATATGCAGACTTTTTCCCCCATAATATATTTGCTATGACAAAATTTGTTGTGAATATCAATTCTGCAAACCTTCTAATTGTCCAGAAAGTACATGTGCATTAATGTGAGGTCTGCTAACCCTGTATTATCCCTTGTCTGCTACCAGGAAATTCAAGTACACTCTGAATGGAGTCACATTGACCAAATGGTATTGACAAGGGTTAAACCCTATTTGAGCTGTTTAACAGAAGTAATGTCCGAGGGATTCCACCCTATCTGGCTAGGGGAAAACAAATGATAAATAAGCTGTCATATACAATCAGTTACCAACACACAAGAGCTTTGAACTAGTTATACTGTAAAACTGACCAAAATGAACCCTTGTTGGTTGTAGATACCTGTGTTGCTAACGCATTGTGCAAATTTATAATTGGAATACTAAAAAGAATTGTGTATAAAAAAAATATACATTTATTACATACAACACACACTTTGAGAAGCAGTTGAGTTAAAATTTCTGGGATGTAAATTTTTTTTTTGGTCTTTCAAAAATGGCTTTGCTATCTAGTATTGACATAAAAGCAAAATATTTCTTCAGAACAAAAACTAGAACAGAGGGTTTTTAAAGTGTGTGAAGAATAAAGCTGCTTTTATTGCAGTATATCACAGAACAATTAACTCACCGTTAGGATTAGCTCACACTAATATTTAAAACATTGGACTGATTTTCTTCCAGACAAGTTGAACAAGTGAAATCCTTTTTTTTCTCACCTACCATCCATAAGACATGGATATGTCATTGGCATGTACAGTGTTTATGTACCAGGTTTTCTATTGTAATGATCATATTAATGAAAGGCCTGTTTGATTACACCCTACCAAAGGTCAGATGCTGAGTGCATATCCATATTTTTGGGAGATCCCCATATTCTACTCTTCTTGATGAATATTGTTTTATTCGGGGCTAGAAATATTCCATATAGTTTGTCATTCAACTGGACATTTTTTTCAGGTTCTGAGAAGATGGTACAGCGTATGAGTCCATCCTGTCGTCTGCCTCCATGCCATAAGTGGCCATTTTTAGTGCCCCTGTGACAATCTACACAGGTGTAAGCATATGATGGATAGAAGATGCACTGAGCTACTATCTCGCAGTACATGCAAGTAAATACCGACATATGCTAGTTTGACTGAGCAGACATGAGAATAGCAGAGTATCATTGTAGTAGAAGTAGCCTGAGAGTGCCCTGATCTAAAAGAAGACCTAAGTTATACCAGTGGCAGAAGAAGACCAAATGTCAAAGATCAAGAACCAAAGATCGGACTTCACAGATTAAACACACAAGGCCATGCACCGAAGGTAGGACTCTCCAGGTTAAGCAACAAAGATCAAACACCAAAGGTCAAGCACCAAAGACTCAACATTGACGACCGAATACATAAGACTGCATATTGCCTTAAAAAAATATGCTAGAAGAACAGTAATAATTGAGAAAGTTTGCTAACTTAAATAAGATTTGTGGCTTAGTGAGTTGTATTATAGCCCTGTTAGGCCCTGTATGTTGATAAGTTGAATTATCTACTGATATAGTGAATTATTTATATAAAAGGAAGTTCTAATGAGTTGTGGTGAGACTAACATTTCCCAGACAGGGAGACTGTAATTTAGTTAAATGTTCATTAATCTACTAGTGTATCTCAATGAATTAGAATATTATCAAAAATCAATAGCATATTGCCATGTTTCAGGGCGTTTCTGGGAGTCCTGAAACATGTTACTAATAAATCAGGATATTATTCACCCTTTGATGTCTCGTGGAATATGACAGCACAATTTTTAACTCTTCATCCTACCTACTTTAATTTTCTCAGATAATGATCTTTGAGTTTTCATTGGCTGTAATCCATAATCATCAACATTTACAGAAATAAACACTTGAAAAACTCTGTTTTAATGACTCCAAATATATATAATACATGCGTTTCACTTTTTGTATAGAGTTACTGAAATAAATTAACTTTTTGATGATATTCTAATTAATTTAGATGCACTAGTATGTTATCTAGTGGCTAAGTTAAATGAATTTTAAAAAGATTGCATTTATGTTTCGTATATTACTGAATGTGTATTGATTTGCCTTCTTATAGCCATCTATACTGTTTCTTGATTATCCCATATCACTGCTAACTATTTCTGTAAAATAAATACCTGTTGTGAGTCATTATTGAGTCGCCATTATTGCGCTGTTTCCTTCTTGAATATTGTTAACACATGCACTTGATGATTTTTTTTTCTTGCTGCCAGATGCACCTTCAGACCTTTTACCAGCTCTTGGAGTACCCATGGCCAGGGATAATCCTTCAAAATACACAATGAGGCAAAGTATTTCTAATGAGGAGCATCTGCTGGTGACCCTCCAAGTAATCTATACATTTCCTTGTTACGATATTTAACAAAAAGAAGCCTGTTTCCTCCTTGAGGAGATTGATTACACTTAGATCTTTAAAAATGTGTGAAAAAAGAACCCTTTTAACTTGTAATATTGTATAAATAGTAATAGTGGGCCTGCCACATATCCTTTCCATCCAGCTTTAGTTGGCTTACTGGTTGAATTGATTATTTGATGATGCTGGTTTAAATTCATAGAAGCATTACATAAGTCTTTATCTTTTTACTTTATTTTATACACTCAAATGTGTTTCATGCATATACTCCCAAAGATTCAAGCCTGTTTCTTATCATTTTTACACGTCTTCCTTTTCATACAAACATCAATGTTTTGTTTCCGAATGTTAATTTGCAATTTTGCCCAGCCCCTTTAGATTTCTGGCAATTGCACTCTCCTACACTGCATTACTGCTAAAGTTTCACTTGCAACAACATCTCAATCATTGTCCATGCAACATGGCAGCAGATCTGGGACAGACTTGACTATGCTTTCTTGACCAAGCCAAGCACACAATACTGGGAGCGTATTGCTCTTTAGATATATTAAAACTAACTGTTTGGTAGCCCCTGGATGAGAAACCTCTAACAGTTAAGAAGTTACTGCATTCAAACTCCCAATACTACTGTTACAAGCAACATTTTTCTGTAGTACTGTTAGCTTTGACTATCAGAAACTAACTGTTTGAAATAGTAGATATTGGGGCCTCTGGAAGAATTTGAGATTCTCAAATCCTTAATTATTAATGGGTCTGTGGGTTTTGAACAACAGGTTGGCATTCACATCCTTGCTACTCCCTGGCTCTACTTGTAACATAGTAACATAGTTTTTAAGGTTGAAGGAAGACTTTAAGTCCATCTAGTTCAACCCATAGCCTAACATGTTGATCCAGAGGAAGGCAAAAAAAAACCATGTGGCAACACTAAGCTTCACATTGGGGGAAAAAATTCCTTCCTGACTCCACATACGGCAATCAGACTAATTCCCTGGATCAACGCCCTATCAAAGAATCTAGTATGTATAACTGGTAATATTATAGTTTTGAAGAAAGGCATCCAGGCCCCTCTTAAATGTTAGTAGTGACTCACTCATTACAACAGCATGTGGCAGAGAGTTCCATAGTCTCACTGCTCTTACAGTAAAGAATCCGCGTCTGTGATTATGATTAAACCTTCTTTCCTCCAGACGTAGAGGATGCCCCCTTGTCCCAGTCTCAGGCCTAAGAGTAAAGAGATCATTAGAAAGGTCTCTGTACTGTCCCCTCATATATTTATACATTATTATAAGATCACCCCTAAGCCTTCGTTTTTCCAAGCTAAATAACCCCAAGTTTAATAACCTGTCTTGGTATTGCAGACCCCTTAGTCCTCTAATGACTTTTGTCGCTCTTCTCTGGACCCGCTCTAGTTCAGCTATATCTTTCTTATACACCGGAGACCAGAATTGTACACAGTATTCTAAGTGTGGTCGCACTAGTGACTTGTATAGAGGTAAAATGATGTTCTCCTCATGAGCATCTGTGCCTCTTTTAATGCATCCCATTATTTTATTTGGCTTTGCAGCAGCTGCCTGACACTGGCCACTAAATGTGAGTTTGTCATCTACCCATACACCCAGGTCTTTTTCAGTGACAGTTTTGCCCAGTGTTTTACAATTAAGCACATAATTATACCTTTTGTTTCCTCTGCCCAAGTGCATGACTTTACATTTATCCCCATTAAAGCGCATTTGCCATTTAGCAGCCCAAGCTTCTAGTTTACATAAATCCTCCTGTAATATAAAATTGTCCTCCTCTGTATTGATTACCCTGCAGAGTTTAGTGTCATCTGCAAATATTGAGATTCTACAAAAAGATGGAAGCGTGATGTATGTTTGGGCGCTGAGGTAAGGAAGATCTCTGATGCTGGGTTCTTTCCGGACTTTATTAAAATAATTGCAGTTATAATTATTCAAGCTTAAGGCTCTCAAAACCCACGATGCATTTCGACGTGCATACACGTCTTTCTCAAGTGAATAGTGTATAGGCGCACTACAAGCTGTTGTTGTTTTTTCTTTTAAATATTGAGATTCTACTCTGTATGCCCCCTACAAGGTCATTAATAAATATATTAAATAGAAGCGGGCCCAACACTGACCCCTGTGGTACCCCACTGTTAACTGTGACCCATTCTGAGTGTGTTCCATTAATAACCACCCTTTGTTTCCTATCACTAAGCCAGTTCTTAACCCACTTACACATATTTTCCCCTATCCCCATTGCCCTCATTTTATGTATCAACCTTTTGTGTGGCACCGTATCAAAAGCTTTTGAAAAGTCCATATACACCACATCCACTGCATTTCTTTGGTCCAGTCCAGAACTTACTTCTTCATAGAAGCTTATCAGATTAGTTTGACAGGAACGGTCCCTCGTAAAACCATGTTGATAATGGGTCATGAGGTTATTTTTCTTCAGATACTCCAGTATAGCATCTCTTAGAAAACCCTCTAGGATTTTACCCACAGTAGAGGTTAAGCTTACTGGCCTATAATTTCCAAGTTCAGTTTTTGTCCCCTTTTTGAATATTGGCACCACATTTGCTATACGCCAGTCCTGTGGTACAGACCCTGTTATTATGGAATCTTTAAATATTAAAAATAATGGTCTATCTATGACAGTACTTAATTCCTGCAGCACTCTGGGGTGTATCCCATCTGGGCCCGGGATTTGTCAATTTTAGTGATTTTTAGACGATGCTGTACTTCCTCTTGGGTTAAGCAGGTGACATTTAATTGAGACTTGTGAACCACACCTTTATTTCTGGTGGTGATGAAGCCTTCCAGTTGAGCAGACATATGTTGTGGCAGTATTCCCGCAGAGGTCTAGATCACCAATGCTTCATATTTAATTCCAAGTTTACGAGAGATAGGAGAAAAGTGTCACATTAAAAGAGAATAGACAACAGGCTTGAGTAAACGTGTGTATAGTTTAATTTGAGGGGCTTTCCAATTAAAGAAGTGTGTACATTTAAGTCACAGGCTTTATTTTTTAACCATTGACTGACAGATCATATCGCTCTGAGTGTTGGGACCACTAAAAAACATCCCCACACCTCTCCCCTGACCCTTAGCTGCCACTGACAGCTGTCAGAATTGAGTTGTCACTGTTTGTTTAAAAGCAGTGACAGTTCAAAGCCATGATGGGTTTAGCCGTCATGGTGCGGGAACTGACATTTTCCATGACGGCTAAACCCGTCATTGGTCATAATGGGGTTAAATATGCTTCAAATTTTAACTTCCTTTATTAGTATTTCTTCAGAGATCCTGTTTTGACTAATTTTACACTCTTGAATATCAGCACTTCCCTGCATGATCTCTGCAGGAGTCGGACTATCAGCTGTGCCCGGCTCCTGCAATCATCACCTGACCATGTCTGCCACCCCCCACTCATGTTCCCACTCTCCTGCCTCCAATTACCACTTTCCAGTCTCCTACCTCCACTCCCCGGTCTCCTCCCTCCTCCCCTCTCTCCTGTCTCCGCTCCTCAGTCTCCTCCGTCCTCTGCCCCGCTCACCTCCTCTATCTGCTCCCCGCTCTCCTGGTCCATTCTTGGGCTGCTCAACTGGCCTGCCACCTCTGCCTGCTCCTCTCAGCCTCATCCCCTGCATGGAGGAGATGAGGCTGATCAGAGATCTGACAGCCAGGGCAGTGATCTGTGATGTCGCTGTCCCTGGCACTGTGTCGCCCCCTAAGTGTTGTGATATTACAATCACAGCACTTAGGGTCCGGGGAGAGGGAACGCATGGTCACTCACCTCTCCCCGCGGGGATCGGCCCATCGTATTGTAATTGTGATTGGCCATACATCATGGCAACCTGATAACGACATCTAGTAAACTGACCCAAGCCTCAGACATCATTTGATCTCTGGGACTTGGGTTTGCAGAATTGACAGCTACACTGTATGGCAAATTTTTGCCATACAGTGCAGCATCAGTGTGACCCCCCCAGAGACTGCAGCAAAAGGACCCTTGATCCATTGCTGTAGTCTCTGGAGGTGACTGAGCGTTGTGGGACCATCATTGTGGACTACATCGGAGGGCATGTGGGGGTAATAAAGATGGAGTCTAAATATGTTTTTGTGTTTTTTGTCATAATAAAATGATTTTTTCATGGTGTGTTGTGTCTTATTTATCATTGACTTAGAGGTTCCTAATGGGCGGGTCTAACATTGGCCCAACATTATGAACCTCGGGCTTAGCGCCAGCTGCCAAAACTAAGCTGGCGTTAACCCCGTTATTACCCAGTTTGCTACCGGCACCAGGGCAACTAGAAGAGCCTATATACAGCACCAGGAAATGGCACTACTAATGAATGCGCCATTTCATGGGGCTGCTACGGGCTGCAATTTGCAGTGTGGGGATCCCAGAATGCTTGGGCCTCTCCACACTTGGATTCCAGCCCCCAGCTGCCTAGTTGTACCTGGCTGGAAACTGAAAATACGGAGAAGCCCACATCATTTTTTTTTTAATTGTTTCAAGAAATAATTTAAAAAAAAAGGGCTCCGCTGTATTTTGGTTACCAGCAAGATACAACTAAGCAGCTGGGGTGGGTGGCAGATCGTAGCTGCTAAGTTGTTCATGGCTGGAAACTAAAAATATGGCAAAGCCCACATCTTTATTTTTCTAATTAATTCAAGAATTAAAAAAAAAAAAAAACGGCCCCACTGTATTTTGATTACCAGCCAAGTAATACTAGACAGATGGGGCTGGGTGGCAACCTGTACCTGCCTGTTGTGCCTTTGCTGGTGATCAAAAATACAGCAGAGCCCCATATCATCAGTGCAAAATCTCACTTGTGAGGGAGCTCCATTGTTTTGGCATATCAGGGAATCTCCAAATGTGACATGGTGTTCACTGATATTTCAGCTAATTTTCCTCTTTGAGAGTCAAATAGAGCTCCTTCCCTTCTGAGCCCTGCCGTGCTCCCAAACAGTGGTTTATGACCAAATATGAGGTATCAGTGTACTCAGGAGAAATTGCCCAACAAATTTTAGGATCCATTTGCTCCTGTTTCCCTTGTGAAAATGCAAAATTGAGGGTAAAGCAATATTTTTGTTGGAAAAAGTAAAATGTTAATTTAGTTCCTGTGAAGCACCTGAAGGGTTAATACTCTTCACGAATGAGGTTTTAAGTAGTCTGAGGGGTGCAGTTTTTGGAATGGTGTCACTTTTGGGTAGGTTCTGTCACATCAGCTCCTCAAAGTCACTTCAGATGTGATGTGATAACGAAAAAAAGTGGCTTTGTAAATTTTGTTGGAAAAATGAGATATTGCTGATGACCTTTGAACCCTTCTAACTTCCTAACAAAGAAAAATTTTGGTTCCAAAATTGGACTGATGTAAAGTAGACATGAGGGAAATGTTATTCATTAACTATTTTGTGTGACATAATTCTCTGGTTTAACAGAATAAAAATTAAAATCTTGAAAATTGCAAAACTTTCAAAATGTTTGCTGAATTTACAATTTTTTTTTTAAATAAATGCAAAAAATGTCATCCTAAATTTACCAATTACATAAAGCTCAATATGTCACGAAAAAAATATCTCACAATTGCTAGGATCTGTTGAAGTGTTCCAGAGTTATTACTGTACCTTAGCTGCAAAGTGACTCGGTCCTTAAGGCTGTAATTACACTGTCCGTGTGATATGCAACTAAGGGCCCTTTCACATCAGCGGTAACCACTGATCGCGGCAGTTGCAGTGAAAAAAACACAACTGCCGTGGTTACCGCATGAAGCTTTGGGAAAGGAAGGTGTGCCACAGTCCGCGCTGCCAAAATCTTCCGCTCCTAAATAATGCAAGTAGCCGATGTCCAAATCAAACCTCTCTTTTATTTCTCCAACGCGTTTCAACGCCCTCCTGGCGTCTTCCTCAGGGATACCTCCACCCCACCAAGCAGCTCTTATTTATACACACAACAATTGTCATGATTAATGGGTGTTCCCCTTCATGTGACGTGAAAAACGTCATCAGGGCTGGGAGGGTAATACATTTTGGCGCAAAAAATATCAAAGTCTTTATAAACACATAGAAATACAGAAAAGATGCTATTTCATACATCTAAAAACTCAGTTAAATGTCAACATAAAAAACTTTCCTAAAAACCATGCGGAAAAGCTCCTAAATCCTGTCCTGTGTGTGTGTATTATACAAAATAAAAAATGATAGCAGTGAAGCATCAAATGTCACCCCTGAGACTCGAACTTATATCTTCAAAGTAGTCATTCGTGTGGGTAGATTCTTTATGTGTTGAGCTATCAGTATTGACAACTGTCTGATCTTTGAGTTACATTCAAAAAGGTGACATATATCTCTCTCTATTTTGCAGAAACGTTCAGGAGCACCAATCCCGAGGCAACTGTCATCAAGGAACTTGTTTTGGATATAAAATTCATTCTTTTCTCCTTTAAAAATGCCAATTTTATTCATGAAATAAAATTTAAAAATTAATAAACTATAGAATGAATATTGAGATCATAGTCATTATTAAGCGAACTATTAAAAATGAATGTTAAAAAATGACTATTAAAAATAGAAAAGTGAACGAAAGATTTTAATATGAATGTGATCATTTTTCATATAATTTAATATGATTTAATAAAAGTTTAAAAAGATTTTTACATAAAAAATCCCTGAGGTTTCATTCTTTGTGTGCAGGAGTCAATACCCAATACATGGGAGAACAGGGGCGACTAGCAAAGGGGGATCAAGGTACATTTGCTCATCTCTCCCTGTGTATTGTCCCTCCATGTAGGATGTGTATAAATAAGAGCTGCTTGGTGGGTGGAGGTATCCCTGAGGAAGACGCCAGGAGGGCGTTGAAACGTGTTGGAGAAATAAAAGAGAGGTTTGATTTGGACATCGGCTACTTGCATTATTTAGGAGCGGAAGATTTTGGCAGCGCGGACTGTGGCACACCTTCCTTTCCCAAAGCTTCAGATTTCGTCTACCCGTGTGGAGACCGGTGGAAGTCCAGCAGCAGCCATCAGGATACTCATCCTATCAGGTCTATTAACCAGTTGTGGGTGGCACAACTGGAATAGGTGAGTGACCATTTCTTACTCACCTGCTTTGATTTAGTGTCGAGTGATAAGGGCACTTTTGCGCCTCTTGTCCCCCCCCCCTTTTCTTGTGGTTACCGCATAACGGCTGCACTTGCGGTTCACCTGCGGAAAGCCCCATGCAATGTCTATGGGGCTTCTGGCAGGTGCGGCAAGTGCGGTATAGTTGCAGTTTCGGCACTTGCTGCAGATGCGGCCGCGAAAAGCCGCAGTCAGCCGCGTTTTTTTCGCGGCCGCATCTGCCGCAAGTGCTGAAACCATACCTGACGCACACTTACTGCAAGCCCCATGGACATTGCATGGGGCTTGTCGCAAGTGAACCGCAAGTGCGGCCGTTATGCGGTAACCGCGGCAATTGCGTTTTTTTCACCACAACTGCCGCGATCAGCGAATACCGCTGATGTGAAAGGGGCCTAAGTCAGACATGTCATGGATGATTAACATGGAATGGCCTCCCCCCTGTCAGGAAGGGATTGTGGAGCTGCTTAGAAACACAAGCAGCTGACGCTCCTGTCTAGAGAGGAGGTGGCGATTCCAAGTTACTCATCCATGACATGTCTAACTTAGTTGCATATCACAATGACAGTGTGATTCCAGCCTAGGGGGTTTCTTTACATACAAAAATTAAACTACCAACTAAAGACTATTGCATCATAAAAAAACATCTTTATTTGCAATTTATCTACTAATAAATTGTACATACTGTTTGTTATTTTTTGTAAATTAATACCGTGGTGCTTACATTCAGTAAATACCTTCAAAAAGTCATGTGTTTGTTCATGAAATAAATATCTTAGTCTATACCTATAATGGAACAGAATTAAATAATGTATGACTCCAGGAGAGTTAGGGCTGTAAACTGCAAGGCATTTTAGTATTGTAATTTAATGAAATGCTAAAATGCTTTGCTGTATAAAGCCTTCATGAAATTCTAACTACACAAGACAGTTTCAATTATTATTGATTTGTACTTTCAAGAAGCTAGTGTAATGTTATTGATTTGTGGTATACACTTCCACAAAATTAATAGTCTTGCATTTTCTTGCAAGTTTATATGCTATCATGGGGGACCATTTTACTTGGAATCTTTACATATGTATCAATGAATTTCTATAAATATTTAATTAAAAGGAAAACTTTCTATTCTTGCACCACAGGACAATGAAAACTATGGTACATTACTAAATAGTAAGCTCGGGTTTATTTTTAGGGAGAATTGCTTATTAGGTCTTTTAAATGTCGGTGAGCATTCTACCATATGCTCTTTCTGTCACCTTCGCTATCTCTATTTTGTTTAGGATTTTTGCTCAATGGAGCGTCCTACCTTTTTATTCTCATTGTACGTTCAGAAACGAAATAAAGGTAGATTGTATGGACCACGTAAAATAGTATAGACGTAATGGTTGTTAAAAGGAAAATCCATGTGCAGAAAGTAAAGACTTATTAAAGTTCAACCGAAGGACATGTAATTGGATAAACTTCATATAGAGAACTGAACAAAAAGGGAAAATGTCCAAAGATAGTATTGATCCTCAATTAGTTTATTGGTGACAATTTATCACCAGTAAATTATTTTTCATCATTTATATTCAAAGTAAAATCCTCCTCCAGCTTCCATACCTTATGGTTGTATGATCTAAGTGCAAGCACATTAAACCGATGAGGGCCACTGAAACAAGGACAGACTTAATGGATTGTAAAAGGAAAATCCATGTGCAAAAAATAAAGACGTAAATATCTACAGAAGGACATTAAGATAAAATGTATATATGAATACATTATGAATGTTACTATAGAAAAGATACACGCATGCATAGTAACCACCATAAATATGTAAATGCCAAGAGTGCACTATAAACAGTTGTTGTGAGCGTTTGTATAGAAGCATTAAAGAAAGAGTAAATTATGCAATTAAATAAAAGTAAACTATCAAAGATGCTCTAATGAGTCATTAAGGTATGACATGAAGAAATAAATATTAATGTTACCTCAAACTAAAAAATATATCACAATTAAGTCATAAACCTGTAAAACTAGACAGATAATATTAACCCCTTAGTGACGGAGCCAATTTCCACCTTAATAACCAGACCGTTTTTTGTAGTTCTGACCAGTGTCCCGGTATGAGGTAATAACTATGGAACGCTTCATTAGATCCTAGCAATTCTGAGATTGTTTTTTCATGACATATTGGGCTTCATGTTAGTGGTAAATTTAGGTTGATAATTTTTGGGCTTATTTATGAAAAAGTAAAAAAAGTTGGCGAAAATTTTGAATATTTCACAATTTTCAAATTTTGAATATTATTTCTGTTGAACCAGAGAGTTATGGGACACAAAATAGTTAATAAATAACATTTCCCACATGTCTACTTCACATCAGCACAATTTTGTAAAAAAAAATTTTGTTAGGAAGTTATAAGTGTTCAAAGTTCATCAGCAATTTCTCATTTTTCCAGCAAAATTTACAAAACCATTCTTTTAGTGACCGCATCACATTTGAAGTCCGTTTGAGGGGTGTACATGACAGGAAACACCCAAAAGTGACACCATTCCAAAAACTGCACCCCTCAAACTACTCAAAACTACATTCAAAAAGATTATTAACTCTTCAAGTGCTTCACAGGAACTAAAGCAAGGTAGAAAGAAAAAATTGACATTTTAATTTTTCGAACAAAAATCTTATTTTAGCCTCAATTTTTTCATTTTCACATGGGCAACAGGATAAAATGGATGCTAAAATTTGTTGGGCAATTTCTCCTGAGTACACTGATACCTCATATCCAGTCATAAACCATTGTTTGGGCGCACGGCAGAACTCGGAAAGAAAGGAGCGCAATTTGACTTTTGGAGCTAATTTTCCATTCAAAAAGTCAAATGCCGCTCCTTCCCTTCTGAGCCCTGCCGTGTGCCCAAACAGTGGTTTATGATCACATATGAGGTATCAGTGTACTCAGGAGAAATTGTCTAACAAATTTTAGAATGCATTTTATCCTGTTGCTCATGTTAAAATGAAAAAATTGAGGCTAAAAGAACATTTTTGTGAAAAAAAATGTACTTTTTCAGTTTTACAGATCAATTTGTGAAGCACCTGAGGGTTCAAAAAGTTCACTATGCATACGTTCCTTGGGGGGGGTCTAGTTTCCAAAATGGGGTCACTTGTGGATGAACTCCAAGGTTTAGGCACACAGGGGCTCTCCATACGCGACAAGTTGTCCACTAAAAATTGGAGCCAATTTTCCATTCAAATTGTTAGCGGACACCATGTCGCGTATGGAAAGCCCCTGTGTGCCTAAACATTGGAGTTTCCCCACAAGTGACCCCATTTTGGAAACTAGACCCCCCAAGAAACTTATCTAGATGCATAGTAAGCACTTTGAACCCCCAGGCGCTTCACAAATTGATCCGTAAAAATTAAAAAAGAAAATTTTTGTGTAAAAAAAAAAAAAAAGTACTTTTTAGGCACACAGCGGCTCTCCATACACAACATGGTGTCCGCTAACGATTTGAATGGAAAATTAGCTCCAGTTGTTAACGGACACCATGTTGTGTATGGAGAGCCCTTGTGTGCCTAAACATTGGAGCTCCCCCACAAGTGACCCCATTTTGCGAACTGGATTCCCCAAGGAACTTATCTAGATGAGTGGTGAGCATTTTGAACCCCAAGGTGCTTCACAAATTAATTCGTAGAAATGAAAAAAGAAAATGTTTTTGGAATGTTTTTGGCTGGATTTTTTTTCGGGAGCCTATATTAGCTTTTATAAGGCTAGAGACTATTGTTCTATTACGCTTATAAGAAAAAAGGGTGTGTTTTTTTGAACTCATCAACTTGTGGTTAACATTTATTGAGCATCCCCCAATGTTTCTGTATAATTTTCGCAATGGGTTTGCTTTTCTCACAGAAAGTTGTAACCATTGGGATCCGATCCATTAATTTTGGTTCTCTGTCCTGAAACAGTATCACTTCTCTTGTGAGGTCATCTACTTTGTTTCTCTGTTTCTGCAGCAGTCTATTGGGATACCCTCTCTCCAAGAATTTTTCAACATCTTTCCCATAGATCCAGTCTCCCCACCCTACTCACTTTCAATCCTCTTGACTCTAAGAAGTTGACTATAAGGTATACCTTCTAGAGTCTTCTTAGGGTGTTGACTAGAAAAGAGTAGGAGGTCATTCCGTTCTGTAGCCTTAGTGTAAAGTTTTGTCACTAACCTATTGTTACTCCTAGACACATCCACATCCAAACATTGGATGTTGGTGTCCGAGTGAACCAATGTAAACTTTATAGTTTTATCAATCGTATTGAGAAACGTATGGAAGTCAAACAACATCGACTCATCTCTGGTCCAAATGAGGAAGATGTTGTCTACGTATCTCCACCACGCATCTACATAGCTGAAGTGGTGGGACACATAGACGACATCCTCCTCAAGGACACTCATCACAAGATTTGCATACACGGGCGCCATATTGGCGCCCATAGCTGTACCGCGCTTTTGCATAAAAAAATCATCACCAAACAAAAAATAATTCTTTGTAAGTACCAATTCAAGCAGTTGTCTGACAAACATACTTACTTCCTGTGAGAATTTTGCCTCCTGTTCCAATTTCTTCATCACAGCCTCCATGCCTCTGTAATGGTCAATTGATGTGTATAGCGAGACCACATCGAATGAGGCCAAAATAACCTCACCCGATATGTCCACACCTTCTATTTTTAGTCAAAAATCTGTAGTATCTTTTACGAATGATTTAGCTTTTTTAGCTATAAGATTTAAGATTCTAAGTATACGCCTATATTAGACAGAATTGACTCACAGCCTGCAACAATAGGCCTACCCGGGGGGTCTATGAGAGACTTATGAATCTTCAGCAATGCATATATCACCGGCGTTGTTGGATTATTCACAGTCAAAAAATCACTGATCTATTATTTTGTTCTTAATGGCTTTAGCCAGAACAGTCTCTATGTCTCTAGCGATATTAAATTTTGGATCATATGTAAGTCTCTCATAGACCCCGGGTTCAGCCAGCTGTCTCCTGATCTCCTCAATGTACTTTTCTTTATCCATAATTATTACCGCACCGCCCTTATCGGCGCTTTTGATCACTATTGTTTTATCATTCGCCAAATTATACAAAGCTTTTATCTCACCCTTGGTTATATTTGGGGTTTTAAATTCTTTACTCATGCTGTTTCTCAAAATACCCACGTCCTTATTCACGGCACTAATAAACGCTTCTATTGCTGGAGGGGAATTAGGGGGCACAAGGTTACTTTTCTTTCTCAAACCTACTTCAGTCAGATTGAGCTCACTGGTCTGAACATTAGTTGTTGGAGATTTACCACAAAAGTATTCTTTTAGTTTTACGAGTCTAAAAAAATTAAGCAGATCTAAATGAAGTTGAAACCAATTTACGGCATCTATCGAGCGATCCAAGATGGCCGCCGACTGAGCAGGACATACTCCTGTGAGCTCCCCAAGATTCGACTGAATCCGTGGCATCCTGCCCCTGGAGGCCGGTGAAACAACGCTGACCGCACCTGGGGACATACCCCAGGCGACGAGGATTGCCGGGGCATCAATATTTTTGAGCCCGCGGCTCCATCGGAACACTTTGGAGGAGCCTTCCCATCCCCCCCTCCTGCACATGGTGCCCGACCGTCTCTGCAGCCTAACGCTGATCCGATCCACGGTGAGTGTGTCCCCCCTCCACTAAAGGGCCCTGCTGTTGGAGACCACAGAGCTGACCCCTTACTCGGCACAGGAGCCGGAGAAGAGGCACGGGAGAGGAGCTGTGCGGGAGGGAAGCGCCTTCCCGCCGGACGCCATTAGCGTGGATCCCCGCCCGGGTGACACCGGCAGCTACTGATTCGGCTCCCTGCCTACAGTGGACCAGGAAAGACCGGCGGTCGGCATGGGGAGCCGACGGGAGTGAGGGGCAGACACGCGGGCCCACACCCCGCCCCCGACCAGCTACCAAGGAGAGCAGATCCTATATCCTTATCACCGACTGAGGCATAGAGGGGCCTGGACGGGGAACGCAGGAGAGCTTGCCGGTCTTGATACAAGAGGTGAGGAAGGGGGAAAAAGCGGGAACCGATAGGTGGAGTAACATAAAAGACGCATTATATCATTATAAAGACGGCACCTGTACTGCGGCTACTGTAACATAGATTTACCCCATTCCCCCTGCCCCCTGTGGACTTGGGAGCCTGCGAAAACCCTGAAACAGCAGTCCTAAACAACAAGATTGTAGAGCACAGGGTACTTTATCTTTTCAATCAAGCACAGACACCGTGCTAAGTGTGGATGACAGTATACAGACTAGGACATTGTGCAGCATATCCTGAACCACTCCACCATAATAAGGGAACACTGAATGCTTGATTAACCCCCTCACTGCCTTGATTTTACATACGGACTTCTCTCATCACTTACCAGCAGGGGGCAAGGCAGACCTATCCTATAGTCCCAGCTATTCTGATCCTCTAGGAACTCTTTCTTCAGAATTCCAGGTACCATACAATGATGCCCAATGTACATTTCTACAAATTCTGATTGAAATACCACAGCAATTTCCACCCACCTGCCCTGCTCAGCGGAAAACATATAAAGAACTTTTTCTCCACCAAGTTCACCCATCTTCTGGATCCCTACCCAAACTTTTCCTGACAGATTCTTTCTATAAGCCCGCAATGTGAAGATCGAGTGACGTTCTGGGAGGGCTGACGGAGAACAAGAACCAGATAGACTTTCAACTTTTTACTACGTCACCATGGTTAAAACTGGCACAAAAACCACAAAATCCTCCACTAAAGCGACCACTAACACCACCCAAGTGGATTTGGATAAATATTTAAAAAAACAAGCTGGCCTGTCTTCCTTATCCAAAGCTTCGAGACAACTATTGGTCGAAGACAACATGCCGAAGGACCACGATAGTGACTGTGAGGAAACAGATGATGATGAGGAACTCCCGATTACTAGAGCCTACCTCAAAAAGATACTGAATAAGGCTTTAGAACCCCTGGCAAAAGAAATGGCGGATATAAAACAAGACCTCACACAGACTGGCCGTAGAGTCGAGGCCCTAGAATCGACCAACACAGAGGTGGTCAAACAAGCCAATGCTACCCTTTCTGGCCTCCAACACCATGAAGACCACCTTAACAAGATATACTCGATGTTAGAGGATCATGAGAACAGGGACAGGCGAGGCAATCTACGCTTGAAGGGGTTCCTGAGACAATCACACAGGATGCTTTAATCCCAACCATTATAGATACATTCCGTTCATTATTACAGTCAGATGACCCGACCGGTATGGAACTGGTGAGAGTCCACAGAGCATTACGCCCGAAACCCCAACCTGACGAGTCTCCGCGAGACGTAATCTGCCGCTTTTTGGATTACAGAACAAAGGAGCTGGTTATGAAGAGGGCCAGGGAAAAGACTAATGTAACATGCAATGGCTCCCCAATTCAAATTTTCCAAGATCTTTCATGGATAACTTTAACTAAACGGAGACTCTTAAAGCCATTAACAACGGTTTTCCACCAAAGACACTACCCATTCAGATGGCTATTCCCCTTCGGCATATCTGTGACAGCTGGAGAGAAAAGGATCCAAGGCCGTACGTCGGCAGATATCAAATGGATGTGCCAAGAATTGAGTATTGAATTGGAACATTATCCTAATCTGGAGGAAGTGGGAGCTGCATACCAGATGACGCCCCTGCAGCAACCGCCACCATGGCAAACTCACCTGACGCCAAAGTCTCAAAGATCAAAACGAAAAAACTCAAGGCTGACCGACCATCGAGGCGATGACAGCCCGAACGGATGATAAAATCAGAGGATCGATCGCGTCCTCTTCTGCTTCCCAAGGCCTCCCCTCATTGTGACATTGACGTACCTGCGCACACCTAATTACACAATGGGCCTGGGACACCAACATTCCTGTCTCCTTCTTTGAGACGCCACTGTTGTGGCTGACAGGAATTATATTCCAAATTGTTTTTGATGACCATTGTGTCAGACACACACTAACTGGTTGGCCCCTAGGGGCGCTCTTGGGGTAGTTACACTTCTCCATGTTTACTCTTTGACGTTATTACCACTTTTTTCTGGTTCTTGTAATAGGTTCTACTTGTATGCAGGCTAATTTGCAAGAGACTATCTTGTCACCATGTTAATAGTACGAAAGCCTGATAATTATATTTCCTGATAAAGAGTGGAACCCTCTCTGTCGGCCCACTCCGTCACATGCGGACTTTACGCAGTGCCGGGATGGCTGTGATAGAGATGAATCTGTTCACTCAGATCTTTCATCTACAAAAGTATATTTTTACAAAGCATGTATATGCATTGATCTTCCCTTGTTTTGTGTTTTCAGAAAATTTTTCTCCATTGTTTCCTTTCCTTCCCTCTGTTCTCTCCCTCCCTCCCCAATCACAACTCCCTGCAAGAGAGTCTACACTTCCCCTCCAGCATGAACCAGAACGTCCACCATGATCGACAACCGTAAGTCATACCAAGTGGTATCGCATAATCTACATGGCTTCAACTCCCCTATTCCTAGGTCTCAAACACTACACTACCTTAAGAAGGCAGGCTATGACATTCTGTTACTACAAGAAACCCACTTTGTTGAATCTAAATCGCCTAATTTCGAAAAGAATCATTATAATAGCTGGTACCATGCATACTCTCCCCAAAAAAGGTCCAGAGGAGTAGCTATTGCCCTGACGAAAAATGTCCCATTCTTACTCATTGACAAACTGGTTGACGATGAGGGTAGATATATATTTGTGAAGGGTTTACTGGAGGGTTCCATGATTACATTAGGAAGTATTTACGCCCCAAACACAAAACACTCTTCCTGGATAAAGAAGGTCCACAATAAACTCTCACTATTTGCTGAAGGCTCAGTTTTGATTGGAGGAGACTTAAATATAACGTTGGAACCTTTATTGGATACCTCGACAGGGAACAGTAACATCTCAAGGCGAGAATTAGCTCAAATACGATCTTCTTTCCACACAGCGAACTTGATAGATATATGGCGATATCACCACCCCCAGGATAGAACATACACTTATTTCTCTCACCCTCATAAGAACTATCATAGACTAGACTATTTATTTGTATCCAAAAATCTCCTCCCGACAGTTATAGAAACAGGAATCCTTCCGGCGTTGTACTCAGACCATGCAATGGTGACTATAAAGCTGGAATGGGGCAGACCTATCCAACCCAATAGGACATGGAGATTGAATGAATCCTTATTAAAATCTACCGAGATTAAACTCAAAATTCAAACGGCCATTAAAGATTATTTTCAACATAATAACACCCCAGACGTAGAACCCACGATTATTTGGGAAGCCCATAAGGCAACTATAAGAGGTATTATTATATCTATAGCATCATTCCGAAACAAACAAAGGAAAGCTGACATAGAAAAATTGTATAAAGATATTATTTACCTAGAGAAACAACACCAGACAACACTACACCATCCAACCATGATAAAACTCACAGAATGCAGACAACGCCTTAAAGATCTCCTCAATCAGAATGGAGCTAAATACTTCGCAAATTGGAGAAACCGAATTATGGTACATGGGGATAAAGCTTCCAAGTTAATGGTCTCTTTGATTAAAAAGAGACAATCCCGAACCTTTATCCACAGGATCAAAACAGGTACAGGCCAAATATCACAAAACTATGATCAAATTATCTCAGAATACCTAACATTCTATAAAAATTTATATCAGATTCCAACACACAACCTTGTAGTGAACCAAACTCACAGACAACAAGACATAGACTCATTTCTTTCATCTTTATCCTTACCGAAATTAGATGAGCAACAACGGGAACGGTTAACAAAACCCTTTGCGCCGGAGGAACTCCAGTCCATCCTGTCTGAGGGTCAATCGGGCAAATCCCCAGGGCCAGACGGCTTTTCGCTACTCTATTATAAGACGTTTTCTCCAGAATTAAACGCACACTTGTTAAAGATGTGCAATGCAGTATTAAACGGCAGCTCTCTTCCCCCCCAGTCCTTAGAAGCACATGTTACACTTCTGCATAAAGAAGGCAAAGATCCAACACAATGCGGGAACTACAGACCCATCTCCTTGCTCAATGTGGACTTAAAACTGTATGCTAGCTTAATAGCAAGACGCTTGACGGACCTGATTCCCCATTTGATCTCGCTGGAGCAGACGGGATTTGTGCGAGGACGGGAGGGAAGAGACAATGCAAGCAGAATTTTACACCTAATGCAATACGCCAAAAGAAACCAAAAACAGATGGTCCTTCTGAGTACAGACGCCGAGAAGGCCTTTGACAGGGTGGACTGGACATTTCTTCGTAGCACCCTAATGGCTTTTCATATACCTTCCCCATTAATAGAGGCCATATTCAAAATGTACATTTCCCCGTCAGCTAAACTAAAAATTAATAACACACTTTCAGATCCCTTTCTAATAAAAAATGGTACGAGGCAGGGGTGTCCCTTGTCCCCCTTATTGTATGTTTTAGTTATGGAACCATTGCTACGGAGCATCCAAATGAATAAAGATATTAAAGGATTCCAACTGAATAATGTACACCACAAGTCAGCGGCGTTTGCAGATGACTTGTTGGTAATTCTATCCGAACCGGATAGGGGCATCCCTGCCTTTGTTCAAACATTAGAAAAATATGGCCAACTCTCCAATTATAAAATCAATTTGTCTAAATCAGAGGCGCTAGGCCTCAATATTCCCGAACATATCATAACCAAATATAAAACTAGATTCCCTTTTAAATGGCCAGAGAAATACATCACTTACCTAGGTATAAAGATTGGACACTCGGATAAAGATCTTCTCTCCCTTAATGTACTTCCCACATTAGAAAAAGCAAAAGAAACGATTAAATCATGGAGAGCGCCCTTCCTATCGTGGATAGGCCGAAAAAATCTAATTAAAAGCATGATCCTACCAAAATTCCTTTATCTATTTCAGATGCTCCCAATCCGCATCCCGGAATATATGTTGAACAGAATCCACACATTTATTTCTAACTTTATCTGGAATGCTAAAAACCGCGTATCAAATACCGGACACTTACCATGCCAAGAAAAAGTGGTGGTATGGGAGCACCTGATATACGTAAATACTATACGGCAGCTATGCTGACGAGAGTCGTGGACTGGATTAGACGACCACCACATAAGTTATGGTTGCCAATTGAAGAAGCTATGTCACCCGTACCTTTAAGGTCCCTGGCACTTCTCTCAGATTGCTATACTGACTTAAAGTTATTTGGTAACACCTTTACTAAAACCATTGTAGCCATTTGGAAAAAAGAATGTGGTCGGCTGCTCCCTCCAACGACTCCGATTCTAAATTTGAGAGACCTCGTAGGCAGATTACCGCCAGGTTCTCGAGCTGGCAACCCAGGGGACTTGGAACTGAATCCTAATGACCCTATCCCAATCGATCTCCTCCTGTTGGATGGAGCACTGCTCTCCCACCAAGAAATACAGCAATCCAATTTACTGCCTAATTTATCCTTTCTGCAATACGGTACATTAAAAGCATTTATGCACAAACACCTGAAACACTTAGACTTCATGAGACCTTTGACAATGTTTGAACAATTATGTTCACAACTGGCAGAGCCCACAAAAATACTATCTTCACTATATAAACAACTAACGCTTGACACAGACCATATTAAGAGAGACTTTCTGGAACAGTGGGAACGGGATCTACAAATACAATTTTCAGAACAACAAGTGAGACAGATATACAGAGGATCTCATGGCCCTTCCTCTTGTGTAAAAATTCAAGAAAGCACTTATAAAGTGGTAACGAGATGGTACCGCACCCCCTCACAACTACATAGATGGCACCCACAAATGTCAAGCTCCTGCTGGAGATGCAACTCCGGAGAAGGGACATACTTTCATATGTGGTGGCAATGCCCTCTTATCCAAGTATTCTGGTCAATGGTATCAACATTACTCACGGATGTTCTACAGAGGGACACAACTCTCACGCCTCTTACTTCCCTTCTTAATTTTTACATATGGCCAAAAGACCTGTTTGTATCCAAATTAGCTTCTAATATCATAGCCGTTTGTAGACTCCTTGTCTCTGCCCTATGGAAATCTGATAAGACCCCGACGAAACCACAAATAATACGAGAAGTAGACATGGTGTATCGTGCAGCTGAACTGGCAGCTCTTTCATTTGGTTCACAAAAGACCTTTGAGAAAACTTGGACGCTCTGGATGTGGTATCGTTCGACTCCTGAATTTCTGTTGTTGCATACCTCCGAGTGAGGAAAATATCGGGTTCTCTCTTGCATATACACCCCCCCCCCCCCACCTCCTTCCCATCCACCCCTATTTTTCCCTCTGTTCCCCCCCCCTGTTGACTCTTTTTTACTTTTACACTTTTGCTATGAATGCAGAGTATTTACAAAAATGTTCTATCACATTTCTATTGAATGTTTTATCTGTATCTACTGTTATGCCTTTTTCCCTATGTTAGGGGACGAAAAATGTTGATTGTTTGATTATGACTTAAATCTTCAATAAAAAGACCATTAAAAGAAAGAAGAAACCAATTTACATGGGACGAAATCCCAAAAGACAACCCCTTATTTAGTACAGACTCCTCATCTCTAGACAAAACACGTTTAGAAATATTTACAATTAGACCGCCTCTTTGCTCCTTGTCACGATCTGTTTCTCTGCTGCAGATTTGCTTTTCCCTCTTTTCTCTCTTTTGTTGTCTCCGGTGTTTTCATCCCTCCCCTCTTTTTCGATATTTTGGTTTGTCCTTTGGAGGATTTTCCGGATCTGCAAAAGTCACTGTTATAAGATACAGAATTTTTATCATAACTATTGTATAAGGACCTCCCCTTTGGCCAATAACCTTTTTTCTCCCAATTTCCCGTGTTGTCCCTTTGCCAATTATAGACGTTCCCATTTCTATAATCTTCCATGTCACGATTCCACTTACGACGTTTTACGTCCTCTAATTCCAAATGGAATTTTGTCAAAATGGTATTTAAACCCTCAGAAAAAACCTTCCACTCCTCTTCTTTCACCAAAGACTTAATCTAAATCTCCAATTTAGGTGACTCAAAATTATGTTCTTTCAGTTCTTTTTGCAAAAATTCAATATTGCATAGCATCACATCCATGCTGTATTTATTAGAAATCATACAGAACCTTGTACAGAAGAAGGGATCATTTGCCATCAGGTTAGGGAGGGTATTTGAACGCAATCCTCTCGGAATTTTCTTGTCTCTCTAATACTGACTTAAGGTGGTTAGATGCAGTTGTAAAGTTATGCATTTCTTTAAAGCGCGGTACGGCTATGGGCGCCAATATGGCACCCGCGGACGCAAATCTTGTGATGAGTGTCCTTGAGGAGGATGTCGTCTATGTGTCCCACCACTTCAGCTATGTAGCTGCGTGGTGGAGATACATAGACAACATCTTCCTCATTTGGACCGGAGATGAGTCGATGTTGTTTGACTTCCATACGTTTCTCAATACGATAGATAAAACTATAACGTTTACATTGGTTCACTCGGACACCAACATCCAATTTTTGAATGTGGATGTGTCTAGGAGTAACAATAGGCTAGTGACGAAACTTTACACTAAGGCTACAGACCGGAATGACCTCCTACTCTTTTCTAGTCAAGACCCTAAGAAGACTCTAGAAGGTATACCTTATAGTCAACTTCTTAGAATCAAGAGGATTGAAAGTGAGGAGGATGTGGAGACTGGATCTATGGGAAATGTGTTGAAAAAATTCTTGGAGAGAGGGTATCCCAATAGACTGCTCCAGAAATAGAGAAACAAAGTAGATGACCTCACAAGAGAAGTAATACTGTTTCAGGACAGAGAACCAAAATTAAAGGATCGGATCCCAATGGTTACAACTTTTTGTGAAGAAAGCAAACCCATTGCGAAAATTATACAGAAAAATTGGGGGATGCTCCATAAATGTTTACCACAAGTTGATGAGTTCAAAAAAACACCCCTTTTTTCTTATAAGTGTAATAGAACAATAGGCTCTAGCCTTATAAAAGCTGATATAGGCTCCCTAAAAAAATCCAGCCAAATGTCCCTAACAGGTACAGATAGGAAAGGTTGTTACCCCTGTCTGTCTTGTATTGATTGTTGTTTAATGATAAAGGGAAACACTTTCCAACACCTATTGACTAATGAGGTCTTTAAAATAAATCATTACCTAACTTGTGACTCAGAGTTTGTCATCTACGTTTTACAATGTCCTTGTCTACTTTGGTACGTTGATGAAGCAACATGCAAATTTAAGACCAGGATAAATTTGCATAGGCGTAGTATAAGTAAAAAGAGGATGGATCTACCAGTATCTAGACATTTCCTTGAGAAGGGACATAGTGAAAAACAACTACGCTTTAGGATTTATAGATACCGTTCCAGTAATGAGGAGAGGGGGAGATCATATCAAATTACTTAAGAGAAAAGAACTTCAATGGATAATGAAGTTGAACATGTTGAGGCCAAACGGTCTGAACGTTGATTTCAAAACTAGTGTAATCTAGATCATATACCTGTCTATCACTTTTAAGGCCCTAACTGGTAGTGATAAGTGTATTACATCTGAAGGAATTATATATTTTAATTGACATTGCTTTTTTGTGTTTTTTAGGTCTTGCTATTGGGAAGGTGGCTTTGCTCGCTTTTTCATGGTGCATCATTTAATTCCACTGCTGCGCATGTCATATGGGACATAATTCTGTACATTGCACTATTTGAATGGTCTACTGTGATTAGAATAATATTCTTATAACAAATTTAAAAAAAAATAGCATTCATAAAGGGACCTAAATCTAGTTCTATGATTTTTTTTTGATGTGGTAACAATGACCGGTGTGAGACGGGTTGGTTGGTGGTATGCGTGTGGGGAGCTCTGGGGTTAAAAACCCATGCAGCCCTCTTTTGCACAGAGGTGTGGGGTTTATTTGCGGAAGTGGATGAGCCCAATCCGAGTGTCACGGCTTTTGGCTTTGAAGCCAGACCTGTAGTATACATATAAGATCTATGTTACTTGCTACATTCAGCGAGAGTACTTACAATTAATTAATAAGTAAAAAAACAAATATTTCTGATATAGAGTCCCTTTTGTTAAAATAATGGGGCATTATGCAGTTTTATTGTAACTCTGAGGCAAGTTTTCTTTTGAATTAGTATGGTAGATGGAGTTTTAATCAGTCAGATATAACTTGCCCACACTTTATAATGGTAATCAATATCAGTGACCATATTCAAGATGGCGGAGCCAGCCTCAGTGCACTTTTTAATATAGACACAGCTGCAGTGCATTGTGGGCATGATGTCATATCCTGCCTGGAGATAGGTAAGTGCAGTGACCCATAATGGAAATGGAGTCACTGGCTTCATAACAACATACTGAGGTTGTGCAAAGCGGTGCACTATGGGTATTGTGTCATTTCCTGTTTCCTGACATGCTCAGTGGGATATAGAGAATGCTGATAACAGAATTATGCACCATTACATGTAAGTGATTGTCAAATTCCTAATAGCGGACACCTGATTTTAATGTTCAAATGCACTAACTAATTAATGTATGTGGGCAATAAAGAACTGTAAATCATGATGATAAAACGTTTTAGTAGTCACTAAATGCACTTTATAATATATAGAACCACTATGTATAAATGATGATTCAATTTGATTTTATAATGATATTTCACTAATGATTTGATAATGAATGAACCTGTGTTTACCTTTATAAACTGGAGCATTATCACTTCTACACTGCTTGAGAAAGGACCTCCGGTCCGAAACGTTGCCACGCCATTGGCAATAAAGGTTCACTTGACATCTATTTGGTGCTGCTTTTTCCTATTTTGGATTGTTTACATGGACACTTGACCGGTGCTGAGAAAGCGCTGCACAAGTCTGGTAATATCTGGTGCCGTTCCGTTTTTTTTCATTTATATATACCGTATATATATGTGTGTATTCAGTTAAATGTTCATACTTAACAAAATAAATTATAGTGACTTGTTTAATTTATGGGACAACGAATATTGACCTATAATATCCAAATATACAGTTAAAAGAATGAATACAAAAAAATTTGCATAGTTGTTAGTATTTCAACAAATATATGTTAGCATTTTATACAGTTGGAAATTAAAAAGATAATTTTTGTTCCGTGTCCGTGCCACCATTGTTTTTAGTTAAGTTGACTAAATAACATTGAATTTTAGGTTTATAGCGTTCTTGACATAAGAGGTGACATTATAAATTGCCGCTCTTGTCGCATAACATGCTCTAAGAATTTTTTCGTGAAAGGGTTTAATTGCCTGGATAAAACATTTGAAACATTAATTATTTTTCTTTTGCAGGTTATAAATGATAAAATGCTTCAATGCTTCACAGTTTTAAAAGGTTTAAAACATCAAGATTATTTTGGACTTCACAAGAAGTGCCTTTCAGTCTTTCATTTTTTGTTTTGCAATGTATACAATCAGTTTTTGGCATTTGACATTGTTTATAGCATATGGAACTGAAACAAGGGTGTCCTGGGCAGAGGTAAAGAAAAACAAAATCCCCCTGTGCTGGTCTCCTAGTAACTATCATGATTTAGCAATGCTTTTGCCATATTTACCTTTTAATCACCTGCAGTCTTTCACAATGTATAGTAGTCACAGCAAATTGTACAGATTTTATATAAATCTAGAGGATTTAATGCCGCAAACACTTAATATGATATCAGTTTCTTAGGACCACCCATCTGCTCTGTATTTCAGTGGTTCTGTATCTTTAAATGTACATCTATAATAGAACAACAAGGGTCATTAAACACCTGACCCAAAGCTGCTAAGAAGGCTTCCAAGTTGTAAGCTTAGCATCATTATTTTCGAGAACGAGGCTGGCTTAAGCTAAAGATTGATGTGTCAGTAGGATAATAACACACAGCACTTTCGATCCATCAGTAGTGAAGTAGGCATTACATGGCCCAAAGAATAATCTGGTTGATAAATCCACAAAATTTCTTGAGGACCCTCCTGAACCTCAAAGGTGAGAGTGGGAGGGTAGGTGGTGGGGCCAAAACCATACCTTGGCTTTGTTACTGAAGGATCTGCTCTGCCTGCTGAGCAACAACATTCTACAGATCCTGTAGAGCTTGTCCAAACATTTGAACACTATAGGATTTATGTGATTCAAATGCTGCATATTTACACTTCAGTGTTTACATGTCTGTGTGGCGCCCCTATGGGAAGGCGCCACAGGGAGGTACTGCACCCCAAACAGAAGGTGTAGTGCCTCTGTAGCCACAGGGTTTCATGCAGAGTCTGTCCTAAGCACCCATACACTAGCCCAGCTTAGCATAGGGACCGTATATTCAGTAGGTTCAGGGGGTGGAGCCAAGAGTAGAGTGGAAGACTTGAGTGACAGTTGAGTGAGTTCTAGTCAGACAGTGCTGGGAAGGCAGTCAGTGAGAACGTGCCTGAAAGTATTCTTGACAGGAGGGTACTTCCTTGGAGAAGCGTGACCCAGCAACAGAGGGGACAATCCAGGACCAGTTGGAGCCGGTTGTGGAGTCTGGGGTCGACACCAGCATACCGGAGCCAAGACAGTTAAAGGTCTATCCCTGACTGTGAACCAACAGGCTGTGGGACCGACAAAAGGGAGCCATAGCGCCACAGACTGTACCTCTTCTTCAGTTCCAAAAAGGTCTAGGACACATTAGGGAAAGGACCGAATTCCAGTGGCAGGAGGATTAGCTTGTTGTCACTCCTGTCCGTACCGGTAAGGAACCGACTGTACATAACAGTAGCAGACCAGGGGACTGGCGAAGGAGCTCTTCAGGGAGGTGAATGAGAGTAAAGAGGAACACAGACCCCGAAAGTTGTAAGAGGGTAACACCGACAGACTGTGCTAAGTTACCTCAAATCTGTGGCTTTGTCCCCGATAAACCAGACAGTACTGTGTACCTGTTTTTCGTCTGGAGACAGTAAAGAACTTCTTGAGCTGATCCGGTGTCTGACCTCACTTGCTCTCCTGCCCGGAGGGCTCCTACAGCATCAAAAAGGTGAGGACTACTACTCCCCTCATCTAACCCCGCTGCCCTGAGGTAAAGCTCCACCTGTGGGGAGCTGTACTACTCTGAGCTGCACCTCCATCACCTCAGAGGCTGGCCGCAGCGCTGGTATTCACGTTACCAGGTACCACAGGTGGCGTCACATTACCATTACCCCATCCATCATCCATCATCATCATCCCCCCACCATCCCCACCATTGAGGGTCCACGGCACAGAACCTGGCCAGCCGTGGTCCCCCGTCAAAGTGACTACCTGTCCTGATATTCGAGTACCTCCTACCCTGTCGACCAACTCATCAGCATAAATGTCAGTAAGCAAAGATTTCAATTTGTTTAGACAAAAAGCCACACTTGCTTCTACAGCAGACTCTATACTAAAGCTTGAGTATCCTGTTAGGATACTGGGGAATAAGGCCAGAATCAGATGGCTGGAGGGGCATTAGCAGGGAACAGCAGTCAGTGGTATGCTGGAAACACATGAGCGTATAAAAAATCTTAGCATTTTGCCTCCAGGAGAGTAGGGTGAGTGCAATCCATATTGTCTTCCATTTCATATTGGAGTGCTATGCGATTGTGCAATGTTTTCTCAGGTAAAATCTGTGTAATAACCGTGTGTTATCCGTGTGGCATCATTGTACAATGCATTTTTCTCATTTTTTTTCAATCAAAAAAATCTTGAAATTAAAGGAAAGTTTAGAGCCTATAAATCCACCCTCAAAATTGACAACTTTGAAAGCACAATAATATTAGATCTGAGGAGGTAGCGTAGAATGTGGATTCATCCCCTAGTCAATGCGGCACCAGAGGCTATCTTCATAGATTGTATAGACTGTGCAAGGTCCTGACAGTACATCTAGGACCTTGCAAATTGGCCAATCAGGTGGCCGCTAGCGATCACGTGGTTGTGACGTGGCGCCATCTGATTGGCCATATCGCTACCGGCCATCTGATTGGCTGGTAGTGACAGGTCCTTGTCCAGCGATTGGATTTCTTCTCTGCCAGTCCCAATGCAGGCGTCGGACAGGCGAGTATGTCATTTTATTATTTTTTAAAAACTTTTATTCACTTTTAGGCTACTTTCGCAGTGTATCTATAGATACACTGCGAAAGTATTAGGACTACTCGCTAGTCCCGAGTACACATAAGCACTCGGAGATATAGTGAGTAGCCTGAATACTGCTACTATTCGGCGTTTTGCCCATTCTGCAAATTCAATGCACTGATATGGATCATCCTTGTAGAGATGCTGCATCCTCTGGATTTTGTAAGGGTGCCATTTGTGAGTACCTAATATCTGCCGAAGGGATGTTCGACTGATGCCACTCTCCAGTGACATGTGGTGAGTGCAATGCTGTGGGCTCTAACTAAATGAAGCTAGGACAGCCACTGATGTTTCTTCAGTAGTGACAGTTTTCTTGGGTCCACATTTTGGCAAATCCAATACTGAAACTGTTTCATGAAATTTGGCAAGCAGTTTCCTAACTGTAGCAAGGAAGATGGGTGGTCTTGTAGGGTGTCTTGCATTGAAATCTGCTGCAATCACCTGGGTACTGTATTCACCAGACATCAACACAATTTCTATCCGCTCCTCACATGTTAACCTCTGCAACATGTCAATGTCTGTAAACAAAGAGAAACTTTAAATAACTCATGAAAGTACAAAGGAACATTAAAACCCAGTACATCATTATTTTTCTTATGAAATTCTCAATCAGTTTGATGTGTCAGATGACTCTCTTCCCATTGTAAAAAAAATAAAGTTGGATGCAAAATGGCTATCTTCAAAATGCTGAAAAGTTTTCCCCATCCCATAAACTAATGCGCCACAAACAGGAAGTTGATATCACCAACCATTCCCATTTTATTTAGGTGTATCCATATAAATGGACCCTCCTGTATACAAACAAATATGCAGTTTGATCACACATGTAAAGTATTAAAAAAAGAAATAAAAAACTTATGATCTTAAGTCCATAATGGGTGCCAAAAGGCAGTCAAATTATAGTGTACTTCCATTTTTTTGTCGCCTCAGATTTACTGCGCCCTTGATGACACAACATGCAACATTGTGTCAGAGATACATGCTGTCATTACTCAATACTTAAAAATAAGGGAAGAAGAGGCAAAATAGGGTCTTATCTTTTATAAAGGTTATGTGAAGTCATGAATATCGCCACTACACTGGACTGGTTGTGGGACCCACAACCAGTATATGCGTTTAATACAGCCAGTGCTGGATCCACACTTCCACGTGCACGGTCGTTAAGATACATGTATCCAAAGAACAATGCTTTGCGATACACGCTGATTGTATACAGATGATGACCACAAAGGATCTGTAAGCAATGGTGCTTTATTCCCAACGCATTTGAGAGCAAACCTCGCTCCTTCATCAGTAGCAACATCCTGATGGTTGCATCCCTGATGAACAAGCTAGGTTTGCTCTAAAAAGCGTAAAGCACCATTGTCTACAGATCATTTGTGGTCATTATTTGTATACAGTCAGCGTGGATCGCAAATCACTGTCCTTTGGATACATTAGTCAATACTAACATTTTAAAGAAAAAAAATCTTACTTATGTCACGTTGGATCCCCTTTGTGCTATCATCCCTCAATTTGTAATAAAACTGAGGGATCCCTTATCAATCTTTCAGTTTGAACTAAAAAACATTTTTTGCCTCCAAGCAGTGGTTAGCAAATGTTTCACTTTCACCTAAAAAGACAATTTTTTACCTGTAACCGGTGATTGCCAAATTCTTCAGTTTGTACTAAAAGGCATTTTTTTGCATTAAAGAGGACCTGTCATCCCCCAGTGCTTTTGAAACTGAAAGCACCCCTGAATGTAGCATATCTGTTGCTTTCAGGGAAAGGGATCCCCCATCTCTCTACCCCCCCTGTAAGTTGTACAAAACACTTTAGAAAATTTACAGTTAATGAGGCCGGAAGGTATTACTCAGTAATGAGTCCTCACTGCTCCCTGGTGTTCTTCTCACCTCCAGCCCTCTCTGTGCCACCTCCAGCCTCCTCAGTAACGCCTCCTTTATGTGCCTCCCCTCCTCGACGCTCACTGCTCCTTTCAATGTCAGGCAATGTCTGACTTTCATTTGTTCATTTTCATAGATTATTTATTTTTTATTACTTTTGTCAGATTAAAGTTATTTCTGAGACCATTGTGGGTTTTCCTTTCATTAAACGTGGGGTACCAACAGTTTTGACCATGTGTGTATGTATCTTAGCTGAAAAGCAAGAATGTCAAAAAGGCGCACCATACAATATTACACGAGTTTTATATGGGGAATATGGTTACAAGGAGTTGCTCACTTTGGGAAGTTGTGACCACAACTACTATGACCACAACTACCACAACTACAACTAAAACCACAACTACTATAAAAGCATATGAATGAAATATCTTCAGCTGCGGCAGTCCCAGGCACCACCATGCCATGCTGCCGTGTGTAGAAAGAAGCTCACAGAGATAGATGTATTAATAAACTCATAATTTAATGCTAAGCATTTCAGAGCTGCATACTCCTTCTTAAGGCTAGGGTCAGACTTGCGACATGCATTTGCTAAATGCATGCACTATTTTCATGTGCAAATTTTGAAAAACGCATGCGTTATCGCACCCATAGGCTCCAATGCAAAAAACTTATTGCAAAAGGGCAATGCGTTTGACGCTGTGTGTTTTTGCAAGTGCACCAAAAAACGCGGTATGCAGCATTTTTTGCTGATTTTGCAAAAGCGCATGCATTTTTTTAACATGGGAATCTATGCGAAACGCATGCGTTAGCGCATGGTACATATATGTACCATGCATTAATGCATGCGTTAACGCATGCACTAAACATGAACATACATGCCATGAAAATGGCAAGGGGAAAAATGGATCCATTAATGCATCCTTCCAATGGATTCAAGCTCCCAGTAGAATGTGGCCACTTTAGGGCACTTCACCTTGTTCAATCAGTCCCTTACCAACTTCAAGTTCACACTCACTGCTGCAAAGCAAGCCTTCTTCTCATCCCTAATATCCTCCCTGTCCCATAATCCTAAACAGCTTCTTAAAACTTTAAATTCTCTACTCTGTCCGCCCCTCCTCTACCCTCTCCCATTATCTCTGCTGAAGACTTTGCCTCCTTCTTCAAGCAGAAGATCGATAAAATCAACTTTGAGCCACTGTCCCCTCTCACCTACACTGCCTTCTCCTTACATAAGCTGCTTCTCCCCCATAACTGAAAATCAGCTCTCCTCCCTCCTGTCAAAGTCACAACTTACAACCAGTGCCCATGACCGGCTCCCATCCCACCTTATTCCCAGCCTCACCTCTGTCTTCATCCCAACACTAACCCATCTCTTCCACTTATAACTTAATACTGGCATCTTCTTCTCATCCTTCAAACATGCCCTGATCACACCCATCCTCAAAAATCCCTCCCTCGACCCAGCATCTGTCTCTAACTACCGCCCAATGGCCTTGCTCACACATACCAATCCGTTTTTTAAGCTCTTAGAAAAACAGATGCGTTTTTCTAAGGGTGCCAATGGTGTCCCCTGAGGTCCTGAACATTTTTTGGAACTTTTGGGACTTAGTCATTTTTTCACCAAAAACGCATGCATTAATGCATGGTGCCTATATGTGCCATGCAAAAACGCATGTGTTTCCCATAGGGCCCCATGTTAAAAAAACGCATGCATTTTTTAAAAAAACGCATGCGTTTTTTTACAGCACCCAAAAACGCTGCATGCAGTGTTTTTTGGGATGCTGAACAAGAACTCATGTGTTGTTAAAAAACGCATTGACATTTAAGTGCACCATGCGTTAACGCATATGCATTTTTGGACTTTGAAAAAAAACAGTGCGAAATGTTCCAAAAACGGATTTAAGGCAAAAATGGATGGTATGTCTGAACAAGGCCATTAATATCTTTTCTCCCCTTTGCCTCAAAGCAACTTGAACAACACGTCCATTCAGAACTATCCTCCCATCTCTACTCTTTGTCCTCCCACAATCCGGTTTCCAACCCCACCACTCTACTGAAACAGCCCCAACCAAAGTCACCAACGACCTACTGAAAGCCAAGAGCAAGCGACACTACTCTGTCCTCCTCTTTCTCGACCAATCTGCCGCCTTCGACACTGTTGATCATTCCCTCCTACTTCAGATCCTGGAATCTCTTGGCATCACTGATTTAGCCCTCTCCTTGATCTCCTCATACCTAACAGACCAGACTTTCAGCATCACCCACTCCCACACCTCCTCTTCGCACTACCCCCTATCTGTCGGTGTTCCCCAAGGCTCGGTTCTAGGACCACTACACTTCTTCATCTACACTCTCGCAGGATAATGAAATGGTGGTCTTGTAGAAGCGCTACTAAGGCTCAGGCACCAGGATGATAATGTTTATAAATCACAAACTTTTATTTTCCCCTCACAGCGCCAAAACGTGTTTCAACTGCTCAAGGCAGTCTTCCTCAGGTAGTGTGGTAGTGTGAAACTACCTGAGGAAGACTGCCTTAAGCAGTTGAAACATGTTGTAGCGCTGTGAGGGGAAAATAAAAGATTGTGATTTATAAACATTATCTTCCTGGTGCCTGAGGCTTAGTAGCGCTTCTACAAGACCGCCATTTCATTATCCTGCAAGCATCCATTCCCCTTGAGGGATCAGCGGCTGGAGCAGCACAGCGAGGGCACAGCGGTAAAGGACCTGGCATTCCCTAGTTAACAAGCAATGACGCACATCCGGGACCGGCGCCACATGACCAGAAAGTTCCTATAAGGACAGCTGGGGACCAGCGAGGACGAAGGAGTGGAACGTGTACATTGCCAGGGGTCCCCCGTATATCAGAGGCTATTACACCGGGTTGTGCAGGTCGTGCACAACCCAAACAGGTGAGTGGCCACCTGTAATAACGCAATATTAACACAGCTATAGGGATCCTACACATGCGCCCCTTCTCCCTTTTTTCTTTCATCTACACTCTCGGCCTAGGACAACTCATTGAGTCAAATGGCCCCTAGTACCATCTCTACACCGACGACACCCAGATCTACCTGTCTGGGCCTGACATCACCTCCCTACTATCCAAAATTCCACAATACTTGTCCGCCATCTCATACTTCTTCTCTGCTCGCTTCTTTAAGCTGAACATGGACAAAACTGAGTTCATTGTTTTCCCCCCAAGTCACTCTCCCTCACTACCGACCTATCCATCCTTGTCAACGACGGCTCACTCTCCCCAGTCCCCCACGCCAAGTTCCTCGGGGTAATCATTGACTCTTCCCTCTCCATCAAGCCTCACATCCAGGCCCTCATCACCTTCTGCTGACTCCAGCTCAAAAACATTTCCCAGATTTGCAGTTTCCTTGACCACGACACTGCTAAAACACTTGCTCTCATCATCTCCCGCCTTGACTACTGCAACCTCCTGCTTACCAGCCTTCCCACTACCTCCCTTGCACCTCTTTACTCTATCCTAAACCTAGCTGCCTGACTAATCCACCTGTCTCCCCGCTACTTCCTTGTCTCCCCCCTTTGCCAAGCCCTTCACTGGCTCTCCACTTCTCAGAGATCCTAGTTTAAAACACTAAGCATGACATACAAAGCCATCCACAACCTGTCCCCACCATACATCTGTGACATGGTCTCCCGATACTTACCCTCACGCACCCTGCGATCCGCTTCTTATCTAGTCCCCTCTCATCTCCTCCTCCCACAACCACATACAAGATTATTTCCATGCATCTGCTATACTCTGGAACTTTCTCCCCCAATGCATTGGACACTCGCCTACCCTGGGAACCTTCAAAAGAAACCTGAAGACCCACCTCTTCCATCAAGTCTACAACCTGCAATGAGACCCGGTTCACCGCACCATTTCACTATTGACACTACCCCTCCTACTGTATCCCCACCCATCTCTCTTAGACTGTGAGCCATTGCAGACAGGGTTCTTTTCCCTCCTGTATCTGTACGACTTTATTGTCAAAATATTTTGTACTTGTACTCGTCTGTCCTTTCCACATGTAAATGTGGCGCCCTGCTCATGCAGGTAGCCACAGCCTTCCCTACTGCACAGATGAGTTTCCACAGCAGGTACCTACTACATGCAACACCTTCCACCCCGGCACAGTAGGGGGAGCTAGACTCACTGACTTTATTAATAACAAAATCTTTATCAGCAAAATTATGGTTTAAAACCCTGGTGAATGAATCACCCTTTATGGTACCTTTACACGCCGCCACCAAAAGGTAGAAACCGGCAGGTATCGGACACAATTGTACCTTTTACCTTCAAAACACCGCGAAGTAGCGGCGTGTAATTCAGATTGTTTCTTCCTGTCTCTTTGGATACCTGTGTTTCATCTGTATTCAAAAACAAGCAGGCATAATCCCTATGGTGGCGGCGTGTAATCGGGGCACAGGCACAGTATTTGAGTTCCCTGGGGCATGCCACAGCGTCATGTATACCATGCCCCATCAGCTATCATTGGTGGGGACTACTATGTACCCATTGGCTGTCCCTGCACAGGGCGGCATATTTAACGAGCTGACCAGTCACAATACACATTTGCAATAGCGTCATGTATTAGCCAGCCTCCCTGCGCTGGCTGGCCAATCATGATTTTATTGCATTGTCCAATCACCGTATGAGCGTCGCGTAATACACAACTCTGTCACGCCTGTGTAGTTACGGCGCACAATATGTACGCCCATATTCCCTTGTGGTAGCGGCGTGTAAATCAGGGAAGGTACTCCACAGAAGGTAACCTGCGGCACCCGTCGGCACTTCCGGGAACAAAAATACCTTCTGTGGAGCACCTTGTGGCGACGTGTATTTGTGGCATCAGGCACCGTTAGCAACCGTTGAAAACGTGCGCGTGCACGTGCGGTGCCTACCTGTTGCTACCCTCGGTGGCGGTGTGTAAAGGTACCATTAAGGTACCTTTACACGCCACTACAACAGGATGGATACAACCCGCTACAGGCTACGATTGTACCTTGCGTCGTCAATATAGCCCGTAGTAGCGGCGTGTGAAGACGGTAGGAGGCAACCGGCAACAGATACATCTGTTTCCGAGCACTGCTCTGAAACAGGTGGCTACAAAGCCGATTGCAGCGAGCTGTATCGGCGTGTAAAGGAGGAACAGAAGGGTTGTTTCTACACCATGCTATGTAGCTGGGGCGTGACACAGGCTCCGGGTTACCGCGCCCCCTTCAACGATCATTGGTGGAAGCTCCTGCGTTGCGATTGGTTGACGCTGCACAGGGCGGCATATTTAAGGAGCTGACCAGTCACACTACACAATTGCTCGAGCGTCATGTATTAGTCAGCCTCCTGCGATGCCTGGCCAATCATGATGTTATTGCTTTGTCCTATCAGCGTACGGACGTCTCGTACTCCCCAATTGTGGCACGCCTATGTGCTGTCCCTGCTGCACCAGGTCCTCCCATATTAGCTGGTTGTAGCGGTGTGTAAATGAGGTAAGGTGAGCTACAGATGGCTACTTGAGACACCCGGCGATGTATCTAGCTGTAGATGTAACGTAGCGTAGCGCACCTTGTGGCAGCGTGAAAAGGTGGTGCGTTTCCCATTTGTAGCCGTTTGGGCGTGCTCGTGCACGTGAAGTAGCTGGTTGTATCCATCCTGTTGTAGCGGCGTGTAAAGGTACCTTTAGGGTTAAGTTTGCATAGTCTCCAAAACTAACATTTATGAAACTGGAGGAATTAACTGGAGTATATTGCAGTAAAAAAGTGATATTTTTATTTTAACTTTTTTAAAATACGTGATATCAAAAAGTGGATACAAAGGGGGTATGAGATGCAACTCACCCCTATGGTTACATGATTTTCCAAAAACCAGTACTGATTAAGTTACAGGGATTGATTGACAGATACAAATATGGTATATACAATACTACATGCTAAATCTGGTTGATAAAGTGCACAATAGTTCGCAGATACAGTGTCATGTCAAAAACACCAGTTTATATAGCATTAGACTTTAAAATTACACATACTGTGTCCAGCAAAAAACCTTTACAAGTAAAGACATGGCTAAATGGAAAAGAATCATCCTAATAGGTGTTTACAACATACCTATGCAAGAACCATGGAGGGAGAGCAGAGCTCGAGGAAAGAATAGTCCTGACTTAAAAGACCCCTACATATGTTTCGCCAGCATAGTAGCGCAGCTTCCTCAGGGAGAGGTTTGTGGGAGTAGTTGGCACCAAACTAAACCAGCAGCGGTGTCTTTATAGCGCCAGGGAACCCAGGTGAGGTGTTTGGCACTTCCGGGTTCTGCAGAGTCACTGCCCGACTTCCAGGGGCGGGCCACACTCCACGCCAATCTCAACTCACCGTCTATTGATGAGACGCGTCACCATCATTACCAGGGGAGGAGCCAGGGCCCAGCACCACCCTCAGGAGGAGCGATGACGTTAGTGCAGCGTTGTGCCGACATTCAGGTTACCATAGTGAACGTAAACAACAAGCGGAACAGCATGTAAATTGAATTGAGCCACAAAATGAGAAAAATCTTAGATAGACTGTAGTAGATGCCTAGACATCTGATGTCTGGGCCCTTGCTGAAGTCCCTGCCTAAGGATTACCTGTTTCTACAATCAAGCAACATTGAAGACATCATTTATTATGGATGGAGAGAGAAATCTTAACCATATTCAAAGGAGGACTGAATCCTAGTGTGTATACTAGGCATCTACTACAGTCTATCTAAGATTTTTCTCATTTTGTAGCTCAATTCAATTTACATGCTGTTCCGCTTGTTGTTTACCAGGCGGTGGGTTGAGATTGGCCTGGACTGTGGCCATCATCATTATCTAAACCACATCAAGGGGAATCTCTTAAAGGGAAATACACACAATTTCTCTTAAAGGGAAATACACACAATATAGTGTTACACCATAAAAGAGAGGAGAGTACCTCACTAGGGACCTAAAAATACTGTAATCCAACTGTAATAAAAGAATAAAAAATGATTAAAATGTAAACAGGCCAATAAATATATAAAAATATATATATAAAAAGCTCCCACTAATCATGTAGAAAAAAGAAGAAAAGGGGAGGGGGTTCTGGTGAGATAATCCATAATCCATTACATAAAAAAACACAATATTACCACAACGTTTAAAATAATAAAAACATTAAAAAACATTTTCAAGCTTTAAATTGAGGCCTTCAGGGTGTAAACAACCTATTTTAAAAATCCAATAGTTCTCTCTGTTTACGAGCCGTTTTAATCTGTCGCTGAAAGTATCAGGAATATGATCTATAATGATTAGTTTAAACTGCCGGTAATCCTTCTGATGCACTAATAAAAAATGATTGGATACACTATGCTTAATGAACTCATGAATTAAGGAACTTACAAGACTGCGTTACTCGGTCTAGGACTTATCAGATTCGGTCATCTATGTCCGAGTCTGACAGGAAACTTCCTCTTCCCTGCACGGATACACAGGCAGATACTAGGCAAGATAGATCATTTTGTCACCTTTTTGTAGCCTGCAGGTCTCCCCTCGTGCATGGTCTGTACCAGTAATGGAGGTTTGGGTGCGGCTGTCATCCTCTAGACGCCTCATCCTAGGCCCATGTTGGAACACAACTGAAATGGAAGGCCTCACACTATGGGTGGGCTATCATCTTAAGTGTCTGCCGCCAAATTGGATGCCCTGTCAAGGTGTCTGCACACACCAGTTAAGAACCACACTGAAGCCTAGTCAAGGTAGAACTCATGACAAGTCTTACTTGAGGAAGCGATACAAGCTTTATATACTAGTCTCTCAGGGACTTTCCATATGGGTGTCACTGGGGTGCATTACATCATGAGAGTCAAAGCAGCAGTTTGTTCTTTAAATTAGCTTATAATCATCATATTTGTGCAATAGCTTTAATCCGGAATCATTGAACTTAATCTTGACTCAAACATTACTACGTCCCAAAAAGGTGGAGTAGATAGGAACATCATGTTATGTGAACATGTTCTTAAATTCCTATCTTATTCAAAACATGAGCATGTGTATGATCACCTTTATGTATGTGTTCTGTAGGTATTTCTATATGTCTATGATGTAATCATTAACTTTCTATTCTTACAGCCTTTTCAGGCTGCAGTCATAGTTGACTTTGTGGAACTTTTCCCCATCTCCCTACTGCATCTCTGCAGCTCAGCCACAGTGATATTGAAATTCTTCTTTACCTCTCTCACCAAGGCTCTTCTTCCCTGATTGCTCAGTTTAGCTGGACAGCCAGGTCTAGGAAGATTCCTGGTGTACCCAAACCTCTGCCATTTTAGTATTATAGAGGCCACTGTGCTCTTAGGAATCTTGAGTACTGCAGAAATTCTTTTGTAACCTTTTCCAGATCTGTGCCTTGTCACAATTCTGTCTCTGAGCTCCTTGGGCAGTTCTTTTCACCTCATGACTATCATTTGGTCTGACATGCACTGTGAGCTGTGAGGTCTTATATAGACAGGTGTGTGCCTTTCCAATTCAAGTCCTATCAGTTTATTTAAACACAGCTGGACCCCAATGAAGGATAAAAACCATCTCAAGGAAGATCACAAAGAAATGGACATCATGTAACTTAAATATGAGTGTCTGAGCAAAGGGTCTGGATACTTAAAGAGGACCTGTCACCAAACCAGGCATGATGATCTAATTACAGCACTGGATGCAGCATGTCTGCTGCATACAGGCAAGGGGTCCCCCAGCCCTTGAGCCCCCTTGTACCCCAAGTAAATACACTTAGAAAACTTACATCCTGTAGCCAAAAAGGAGGTGGCTAGAGGTTGGAGCCAAAGGGAAGATTCACACCCCTGCATGTTTAATCTGCCCACCGCTGCCAATCATTGTCTTTCTCGTCTGCAGTATAACACAGAGTTTATTTTAGAAATTGCTGCTTAGCCCCACCCCTTGTGGTGATGTCACCACTTATACCCGCCCTGCTCTATGGTTAACATAGAGCAGGGCGGGGAAAGGTGGTGATGTCAGAGTAGGAGGTCGGCCGCCCTATCAGTCCCTATCTGATGTATTTAAAACCTGACCATGTGGGTACCTAAAATGAGCAGGATCCAGACAGGTTCAATGTCTGACTTGGACTGACTGCAGAAGACAGCTTTTTATGTGCAGGTCTCAAAGGGGAGGGGAGGGATACTCCTCAATCTTGCAGAAACAAGGAATAATTTAGACAAAAACTAATGAACCATGCACACAGTGAACACATCTGTAGGACAGTGTTCACACCACCAAAAGATTGAATCACAAAAAACAGTCGAACAAACACAGTCCCTATCTGATGTATTTAAAAACTGACCATGTTTAAATGCATCAGATAGGAACTGCTCTGATACGGGTTACCTTGAAGTTGGTAGAGCAGCTTAGTATACAATTTTTGCAAAAAACGTATCAACTAAATACCCTGTATTTTACTTTTTAAGCAGCACTTGCTTTTTACTGTGTTTTTTTTTTTACAACAGAGTATTTTTGCAAGTTTGTTTGACTGTTTTTTGTGATTCAGTCATTTGGTGGTGTGAACACTGTCCTACAGACGTGTTTACTGTGTGCATGATTCATTAGTTTTTGTCTAAAGTATGCTTTATACAGTAATTGTTTAACAAGTTGGAAAGGTGCAAAAATAATGAAAATATACATTATCATGAATTTTTATGTGACTAAACCGACAACATAGTATGTTATTAGTCCCTCGCAACAATAATATGTCTGAGCAAAGAACATCTATTTCTACTCTGAAGTAATGATGTACAATGCATCTAAGAAAAAATGTCATGGTATTTTCTATGTCCTTCAGTTTAGGAAGACTGTTCAATATGACATTTTTTAAAACAGGAAAGGAACAATTTAACCTGAACCTGTTCATCTTAATCACACAGCAGGATATCTATCATTGTAACTCTGTATAATTATTGTACTATATTTTAGCATAATGTCAATCATGATTTTTTTATGCTAAAACCCTTGAGAACTTTTAATATTAGTTAAAGGGTAACTGTACTTTATAGTAGAATATCAGAATAAGCTATCCTGTTTGGAATAATAATATTTTAGCCTATTTTGCCTGTAGGTTCTCCTTCTTAATTTGCTATCCTCTCTGAGCTGATGAAAAGAGACTATCCGCCATGATTTCTCCCTCTCACAGTACACAAAGAGGAATTCCTGCTCTTCATGACATTGTTAGCAAAGAGAAACGGCATCAGCATAGAGCACATTATACAGTCGTTCTGAGCAGTCTAAATGTGAAGCAAGCTCTAACATGAAACAAAAGAATACCGGTAGAGATGGGCGAACCAGGTATTATAGTTTGGGTGCTTTGAGGCCTGTACATTCAGTACCCTCTACATTCAAACATCCCGGTACATTCAGTGCTCAGCCCAGTGTAAGGCGCTTGCAGTGTTTGACTCCCTCACACTGGGGGTAAAATCAGAGTTATTTGGTGTAGTATGTTATAAAAAAAAGGTTACAAATCCCCGCCCTCTCACCCCCAGAAATTATTTGCTTAAGGCTGGCTGCATGTGGGCAGAGAAGCATACTTCTTAATTAGTGACTTCCACTGAGGTTCAGGTCACGTTTTTCTCCGAACAGAACATAAAAAAAGTCTGTCTGTGTGGAACCCACTGGGACGGGGTACTCGGTACTGGACCGGGGTACTGCTGAGGGTATCACGGCAGTCTTGGTTCCGACCGGGTTCCGCAATAAATGGGGGGATATTAAAGGGGAGTTTGTCGTGACACCACCTACGGGTTGTGGTCAGTGAGGGGACCACCGCTCCTGCAGAATCTCCGGGGATGATGTTTGGCAGCTGGAGATGTAATGGCTCTCCGCGGGTAGAGCTTGATTCCCCAGGGCAGTTGTAGTAATAGCCTAGAGATAGTGCTATGGATGTTGTAGGATAGGGGTAGTAGTAGAGATAATGGTAGTTTGTGAGGGTATGCAGGGTTTGAGCACAAGGATCACACACACTCACGGTTTTGAAGTTTTCCAAGGCTTTACTGGTGATGGTATTCAGTAGAGTACTGTCCACGGAGTCTGTACCGGAGCCGGGTTGCTCCCACCTTTTCCGGATCCTCAACTTCCTACTCCTGCACCTTGTGTGTGGCCCTGCTGCTGCTTTAGCTGAGCTGCTGGCCCTGTTTCTCCTCACAGGTAACCCCTTTGCTAGGCAACTTGAGTCATTATGTGTGCTTCTGACCCAACGTGTTGCTTCACTGAGGTATGGTGTAGGTATGTAACCTCCACTATCCCAGTGTTTTCTGTGCTGCGTGTTCAGTCACAGATTCGGATCCGGTATCCGATCTCTGTGTTCCTCTGGGGCGAGTTATGAGGTAACTCAGTCTCCAAGATATGTTCCTCTGTTTCTTGTACTCCTCTCCTCAGACCCTGGCTTCAGGCCTGAAAGTAGTCAGTGGTCCCTGTCAGGAGCTCAGCACTGCTCCCATTTACAGGTCCACCTCCTAGTGCTCCCTGCACTAAACTGAACTGTCAACTAACTACTTCCTCCTCAGACTAAAATATATCAGGGAGTTGCTTGAGTTCCCCCTTCTGGCCTGGAGGTGCTAGTGCAGTGTCCAGTGTTGTGTGGGGAGTTAACTCTTGTGATGTTACTGTGGCACATTAATCCCTGGAGTGCCATATCTGCACCAGCCGAACCCGAACTTCCAGGGGTCCGCTCATCTTGAAATACCACTTAAAGTGCAAGCAGAAATACATATCAAGCAGCCGACCAAACAATAATGGTGAAACAAATCAATAACACAAAATCAGTCTACAAACAATCAGAGGTGCATCTAGATTTGCCAGCATCCAGAAAAAGAATGCAGTGTGGTGCCCCCCTCCACTGCATGCACTTTGAATATTTGTCATACTAATGGTGATATTCCTATGCAATATGCACACTTACAGTCATGAGCCAACGAGCTGCTCTTCCTAATTTTATCAATGTTAATTGGAAAACTACAGCTTTTTCATTAAGAGAAGCAGGAAGAACAGCAAGATGTCATGTTATCATAACTATGAAAATCGCATATGAGTGGAGTGGCCATGCAAGGACTGCTGGTAGCAGGGAGCAGAGATGTGAGTATATTGCATGCTGTGAGGGCCGCTTTACACACACCAACTTCTGTGTCCAACTTCTGAACAGATCTCTGCTTGTACACAGCCACAAAATGGAGCAATGTGTCCATGATTTCACTGCAACCAGTAAGTTGTTCAGAAGTTGGACACAGAATTTGGTGTGTGTAAAGTGGCCCTCAGAATTGGGCAAGTTACAGTGTTAAATGTCATAATTAAGGGCTTGCCCATGTTTTTGATGAAAGTCTGCAGTTTCTCAAGGTGACTACAAAATTCTGCACTCTTAGGGCCCCTTTACACGCGGCTACATTTCTAGGGTGGCTACAGGTAACTTACTGGTTGCAGTGAAATCATGGAGAGATTATTCCATTTGTACACAGCAACAAGATAGAACCTTGTCTCCATGATTTCACTGCAACCAGTAAGTTACCTGTAGCCACCCTAGAAATGTAGCCGCGTGTAAAGGGGCCCTTACAGTGGGCACACTGCACACTTTTTGGATTCTCTTTTATCGAAGGCAAGAATAGAGTGACAAATTAGTGCATGAATGTAATGTGCAAACTTCTAGTAACTTCTGACTAGATGTGTCTGGCCTCATTAAGTTTACTTGTACAGGACAAGTCCACGCATGTGTAGTTGGCACTTAATCGCTTGTATGCTTGTATGTAAACTACATAGGTGTGGTTTCGTGGCTTCCCATTCTCACTGCCGCCACAAGAGAATTACACAGTTCACATACTGAGAGAATTAGATAACACAATACTTTATTACCATAGCCATGTATAACAAAACCTTACAAGTTACAGATTGCTACAGAAATACTAGATCAGAAGTAATAACGGCACAACGCACAAGAATACATTATCTGGACCAGTATTAAAATACATCATTAAAACCCCTATGAGTACAAATAAACATCAACAGGAAAATCAACAGTACAGAATGCATCACAAGACCTAACATCAGTATTTGACACATAACAGTCAATCACACTTTAGTGAAATCAACCTGTTCAATTATGAAGCAAACATGATTGTAAATCATTTTCTCCTTCTGTTGTGCAAATGGAAGAGAAGACAGTATAAATGGTAGGCAATTGGCAAGACATCCCCTATAAATAAGTGGTTCCACAGTTGGTGACAACAGACCATTTCTTTGTTCTCATCTTTTTTTGCTGTTGTTTTGGTCACTTTTGCATTTTGTTATTGCTCTAACCCTTAGAGGTAGCATGAGGCGGGGTCTAGAACTTACAGACGTTGCTCAGGTAGTGCAGCTCTTCCAGGATGGCACATTAATGCGAGCTGTGGCAATATGATTAGCTGTGTCGCACAGAGCATGGAGCAGATTCCAGGGGAAAGGCCAGTACATAAGGGAACTTGGAGGTGGCTGTAGGACAGCAACAACTCAGCAGCAGGACCGCATTTGTGCAAGGAGGAGCAGGAGAAAAGGGCCAAAGCCCTGTAAAATGAAGTCCAGTAGGTCACTAATATCCATGTTTCTGCTCAAACTGGCAGAAATAGACCTTATGAGGGTGGTATGAGGGCCTGATGTCTACAAACGGGAGTTATGTTTACAGCCCAGAATAAAGCAAGGTTATTGGCATTTGCCAGAGAACCCAAGTTGGCAGATTTTGCCACCTTACGCTTTTGATAGATATTAGCAGTTTCACACTGAGCACATGTGATGGACGTGACTGTCTGGAGAGGCCAAGGAGAATATTCTGCTGCCTGCAACTTCCTCCAGCACCACCATTTTGTCAGTGTGTCATTAATGTTATCAGAAGGCATTTCTTTGGAGGGTAGTAGAGCACTCCATATGCTAGCCAGAGGTAGCCAGACTGCCATCAGGTACCTGGTTGAGATCCCCAGTCCCATTCTGAAACCATATGCAGATGTGCAGTGGACCTTGCTTTCCTTCCTGGTGCATGAAAATGCCAGGCCTCATATGGCTAAAAAAATGTCAGCAGGTCGCACACGATGAAGGCATTGATGCTATTGACTGGTCTGCCTGTTGCCCAGACCTGAATCCAAATGAGCACATATGGGAAATCATGTCTCATTCCATCCACTAATACCATGTGGCACCACAGGCTGCCAGTAGATAACAGATGCTTTAATCCATGTCTTGGAAGAAATTCCTCAGGAGAACATTTGCCGCCATCATGATTATGCCCCAGCATTGCATTGATGTCATAAAAGTGGAGGCCACACAAACTACTGAGCATCATTTTCTTGTATTGAGGCATTTCAACTGAAGTTGGATTAGCCTGGAATTTTATTTTCCACTTTGATTTTGCATTTCATTCCAAATCCACACCTCCATGGGAATTAATTTTGATTTACATTAATAACTTTTATGTTTTATTGTTTTTAACACATTTCACTATGCAATAAATAAAGATTTGCTACCAGAATATTTCACTCATTGAGATCTATGTGGTATATTAGTGTTCACTTTATATTTTTTGAAGAAATGTATGATGTCAGGTCAGACCCATATACATGAACCTAAAATGTCCATTAACAACTCTTAGAAAATACTGGGAGTTATCAGTCATCATTCAACCTCAGACACTACTGTAACCACTTGATTAATGAAGGAAAGGGAGAAGGGAGGACACTCACGCTTCATGTGACAAATTTGGTTAGGATTTCCTCCGGAATTTACATGCTGAAAGTTTGAATATTGCCTACATATTACATCTATTCTATCTTAATGCAGTTTATATAGAATCACATGAGAATGATGGATTCATAAGATTAACATGCAATTTAGACATATTTTATAAGTTTTATGTGGGAAAATTGATACATGACCCATGAAATATATCCATTCTGCTGTAATGTGGTTGAACAGGACAATATATTTGAAAAAATGCAATAAGATGATAAAGATATTGTTACACATTAGTGCATTAATATTATACATACCGTATATACTCGTGTATACGCCGAGTTTTTCAGCCCAAAAATTGGGCTGAAAAGTCCCCCCCCCTCGGCTTATACACGAGTCATATGGTATGCTGTGGGGGGGGGCTGTGACCGGTGGCTGGAGGAGGCAGGAGGGGGCCGCAGTGACCGCAGGCGGTCACGTGGGGCCGCCTCATTAGTGCAATGAATATGCACGGCATCCCCCCGTCCATCAGCGGCGGGGGGATGCCGTGCATATTGTAATACACAGCCCCCCCTCCTTATTATGGGTCCCCCAGTATTAATAAACAGCCCCCCCCTCCTTATCAAGTTCCCCCCAGGCTGCGGCAGCTGTGAAAATAACAAACACTTTATACATCACCTTCCGGCGCAGCTCTCCGGTCCTCCGCTCCTCCGCTCGCCGGCTTCTTCTTCCTTCTTGTGCCGGTGTCATGTGACCGGGCGCAGGAGATGACGTCATTTCCTGCGCGCGGTCACAGAAGCCGACACAAGAAAGAAGAAGAAGCCAGCGAGCGGAGGAGCGGAGGACCGGAGAGCTGCGCCGGAAGGTGATGTATAAAGTGTTCGTTATTTTCACAGCTGCCGCAGCCTGGGGGGAACATGATAAGGAGGGGGGGCTGTTTATTTCTGCTGGGGGACCCATAATAAGGAGGGGGGCTGTTTACTACCACTGGGGCTGCATATACTACCACTGGGGCTGCATATACTACCACTGGGGATGCATATACTACCACTGGGGCTGTATATACCACTGGGGCTGCATATACTACCACTGGGGCTGCATATACTACCACTGGGGCTGCATATACTACCACTGGGGCTGTATATACCACTGGGGCTGTATATACCACTGGGGCTGTATATACCACTGGGGCTGCATATACTACCACTGGGGCTGTATATACCACTGGGGCTGTATATACTACTGGAGCTGCATGTATACTACCACTGGGGCTGCTGTATATACCTCTGGGGCTGCTATATACCACACTGCTGGGGGCTGTATACCTGTGCTGGGGTCCACCCTCGGCTTATACACGAGTCAATAGATTTTCCCAGGTTTTGGGGGCAAAAGTAGGGGGTCGGCTTATACACGGGTCGGTTTATACACGAGTATATACGGTAATCTGTGCTACAATGATTTTGTACATGAGTCTCTTGACTTTACTTCTTGATTTGGCGAAAGTAGGGTTAACTATCCTGATGTCTTGATTGAAACACTTGTGCATGTGGGTGGGGCTTATTGTATATATGTGTATGGATTTGTTTTTAATGTAATGCTGAGGGCTAAGAGGTATACCCTCAAAACGCGTCCAGCGTTAGTCCAGTTCACAAGTTTTAACCAACTTCAAATAAGAGGATAAAAAAGAAGAATTGGTTTCTGACAAAATCTCTTCATATGTTACTACTGTAACCACCCTACTGAAGAGAATAAGTCAGTACCACAAATAATTATTTACATTCAGGTGCCTTATAGATGGTTTTATGTCTGATCACAGTCATTATGTCTAGATACCATGATGACTTTACAAATCCATAGCTTGCCTATGCAGTCTTCTATTTTCTACAGTCTTTTGCAGCACATCCTGACACTATACCATTAAAAATAGCATAATCATTATACAGTGATGCTCTTGAATGCTAAAAAAAGACCCTGTGCTGATTCCCTGAACTATTTCCCCTCAATGTGTTCCCTGCACAAAATATGCTCTATACTCTGTCCTCCTTATGGAACATGACCTCCACATTGCCCTATCATTTCCATACAGAGCCCCCTTTTTATGCTGTCTTCTCTCTGAGTTCATCCAATACTGCCCAGTCTCTATATTGTGCCCACTTTTCACAAACACCCTCCTCAAAGTACTCTTTCTTCCTGTTTGTCCCTTCAAAAGGCTCCTCATACATTTTCACCCATCCCAAATACTGTCTTTCACATTCCCCCAGCTAAACGTACTGGCTCCTCTCATATTTACCCCTTCACTCTCCGTACAGTTTCCTCAAACATCCTTCACTCCCCATAACTCACACCTCATGAAAACTCAATGGCAAATGCCCCAATCGGCCCCCTTAAATTCATCCCTGCAAACAATAACACTTTTTATGTCCCTCATTTGTGTGGCATCCCTGCTATTAGAATGTTTTTTTATTATGTAAAGTTCACTTTACTTGCCTCAGTCATATACATTGGCACAATTACATAGTCATTTTGAATATGTAAACAATAAAAATAGCTGCCATATGAGCATAGAAAGGAGGATGGAGTTAGTTATTACTTAATGGTATAGTATGGTATTCTACCTCCCTTTCAATCTTGTGTTGCAAATCATAACATGAGATTACAGGAGGTAAAACAGAGGATGTCTGAAATGGAACATCCAGTTATTTAGTGCTTGTGGGATAGTTTCCAATATAAATCGTCAGACATTTATTTGCACCAGAGATATACAAGTGACAATGTGTTGTAAATTACAAATGATCTTTCTTGAACATATCTCCAAAATATGCTTTATGGCTCAAGATCCCCTTTACCAAGTAACAAAGACAGATACAGGTCAACCAACATTCAGGATTTTAAAATACTATAAAAGGGTCCAAAGGATCAGTTCACAAAAACTCCAAGCCTCGCTAAAACTAAACACACTGGAAACAAAATTAATTCACACATATAATAAGATATATAAAACACGTATACATTACACAGATAATTTGCACAAATAATAATAATAATAATAATAATTATAATAAAATTAATTTAAATAGCGCCAACATATTCCGCAGCGCTTCACAATTTAGAGGTTCATATTCAAACAATCATAAGTAACAATTATCAAAAAATGCAATAACTAAAGTAAAATAATGACAGCCCTGCTCATTGCCCATAAGAGCAACATCTGCAAGGAGTTTGTATGTTCTCCCCGTGCTTGCGTGGGTTTCCTCCGGGCACTCCGGTTTCCTCTCACATTGTAAAGACATACTGATAGGATGTTTAGATTGTGAGCTCCAAGAGAGACAGCATTACTCATGTATGTAAAGTGCTATGGAATTAATAGCACTATATAAATGAATAAATATTGTTATTATTATTATAATAAGAGAGTGAAAGGTGTTAAAGAGTTTCTTTGGATTGTTGGATAGTGAGGAGATCAGGGTGGTGAAGTAGGTCTGTTTGGCGAGGTGAAGTGAAGAGTCGTAAGTTCTCAGCATAAATTTATAGTAAATGAAGTTTTCTGGTGTGCGGGTTTTCCTCCATAGGTGTTTAGCACTTCTAGAGCATTGCTGGAGGACTTGAGTTTGTGATGTGAGCCAGGGCTATTTTATTGTGTTTGCAGGTTCTGCAGGTGAAGGATGCTACCTGGTCCAGGGTGCTTCTGAGAGTGTCATTGTAGTGATTCACAGCAAGATCAGTGCAGGAGAAGAAGGATATTGGGGACAGTGATGAGAGTAGAGAGTCTGTGAGTGTATGAGGGTTATTGGCCTGTAGATTTCTGAATGTGTGATAGGTAGGAGTGTGCTGGGATGGGTGAGAATTTGTGAGTGTGAATGAGAGAATGTTGTGCTCAGAGAACGGAAGAGGTGAGTTGTCTAAGGAGGAAGTTGAACAGAGCCAGGTAAAGACCATGTTAAGGGTGTTACAATGTTGGTGTGTCTCAGAGGTTGAGAGCTGTGAGAGGCGAAGAGAAGTGGTTAGAGATAGAAGCTGGGATGCAGATGGGGAGTTGGTGCTGTTTATGGGGATGCCAAAGTCTCCCAGAATAAGGGTTGGTAATTCTGAAGACATGAAGTGCGGCAACCATGCAGAGAAGTGGTCGAGGAACTGTTTGGGTGACCCTGGGGGGAGGTATACCGCCGCTACTCTGAGGGGAGTGGATGTAAGTGCCTAATGATGTTGACCTCAAAAGAAAGGAATGAAAGTGATGGGGCTAGATGGATGACCTGAAAATTGCACTGAGGGGAAAGAAGTAAGCCAACTCCACCACTATGTCTGTTCCCAGGTCTTGGGGAATGGGAAAAATGTAGGTGTAGTGCCCCTCTAGTCAGCACGCTACAAAAGGGTACTGCATCCCTAACAGAAGGTGCAGTATGCTTTGTCCTGCTTTGTCCTGGTAGAGGGTAATAGAAGCCTGAAGTTCTATCACCACACACACACCTAGTGATAGAGGATCAATCAGACACCCGTTACCAGGGTAACTGGTCCCAGTGGGAGGAGAGCTAGGTTATAAAGTGAGTGGGGAAAGACAGAACAATGAGTAGTGCAGTGAAGAGTGCAGAAGTAAAGAGTAACAGTAAGAACAGAGAACAGCAGAGGAGAAATAATGGGGAAGGCACCTCAACCTTGTGACCCAGAAGAGAAAGGGGCAAATAGAGGGTAACTGAAACACCCTGGCCCAGTCCGAAGTGGGGTACCAGCTCCGAAGTGGTGCAGAGGTCCATCCCTGAGCCGCAAATTATCGGCGTGGTCAATGTCTTCATAGGAGCACGATCCAACAGCCCTACGCACGGTCCAAACCAGAAGGAGCCTGGTTCATCAAGCAGGATTCGTGCAGGGCAGCACAAGGAAGAAGGAGAGTGCAGAGGTAGGACAGAGAAGGTGATAGAGAAGGAACATCAGCGGAGCTTCAGAGGGACACTACTCACTGCCAGGACCACCTGGTCCACTACCCTAGCTGAAACAACTACATACCCTGTAAGACTGCAGATTACTGGAGTAAAGTACCCGTTCAGAGTGAGCAACATGTCTGTTTTCCTTACGGATGAATTGTGATTTACCTGCCTTGCACCACACCGCAGAAGCTGCGCAGCCCCATTCCAACAGCAACCTACAGCCCCAGGAAACCCGCTCTTCCTGAAGAGAGCTACAACACCTTGCTGCCGCCCATCACCCCGGAGGTCCCAGCAGCGCCGGTACCATCACTGGACCTACAGGTTGTGTTACGATTGACTTTATTATTTTTCTTTTTCCCTTTTAATTGTTTCCCCAAGGGCACGGACTCGAGCACCGACCTCCCGTGACGTCCCCGTATTAGTACACCCGATATTCGAGTAGCCCGACCCTTGTGGGCCAGACATAAGATGCCATAAGAAATAGTAGCATGGGAAACCGTGTCTGAATCCTGGATCCAGGTTTCTGTGCGGGCCAGCAGATTAAGAGAGTTAGTGAGAAAGTAGTTGTGAATCAAGGGAAGCTTGTTGTATACAGACTGTGGATTTCAGAGGGGGCAGTTAAAAGAGGGAGATGAAGGTGTGCAAGTAATGTTAATAAGGTTAGTAGAGTTTCTATGTGAGGTGGGGAAGGGGGTTGAAGTTGGCAGAGGGTGGATCAGGATCTGGAGAGATATCACCTGACAGAAGCAGCAGTAAAAAGAGAAAGATAAAATAGTTTTCGAAATTAAGACATTATCTATGATGACATACTCTGGAATAAGATGGATTTTTTGGAAGGGAGAACAGAATATGGGGCTGTGCATAGTAGAGGGAAGAAGAGAGAAAATTATGTGGATGAGAGGTGAAGGAGGGGGATGGGGTGGTGAACGTGAATGACAAAAGCACAGAGGAAGTAGACAATGAAATAACAGACATGGTTAATAAAGAGAATGAAAGATTGGGTTATCTGACACCTGCCCTGACTAACTGCCATGGATTAACTGTTTCCATTTAGCAACGGTGCCTTTTTGCATAAGGTGCCACTCGCGTGCACACCACACAATCGCGTGCCCCCCTTAAGACAGAACTAAATATATAGATTACTATGGTATTGGATAAGGGGGATTGTGGGAAGTCAGATGATTTAGGTAATTAACAGCTGCTTCACAGACCATGTGATAAATGGCTGATCAAAGACCCCTATGAGATCTAAAGGCCCAGTCACACATAATGATGCACCAGTGATCCCAATAACAATAATGATGTGCAGAGATCACTGGTGTGTTTTCACATCGCTGGTAAGATGTCAAACAGATATCTCAATAGCGATATGAAAAATGATGCACAAGCGATCCAGGTTGTTGGGAATTGTCACTCCATAGCGTAGCATTCAGATAATTCGTCATTGACCTTGTCAAACACAACGATATAGTGCTCCCAGCGGTAGTGCAACGACATAGAAATGATCCTGAGCAGTGTGTAGGGGCTAGCAGGGGCCAGATCGTTGATGCGTGTCACACATTACGACATCGCTAACGGGATCGCTGTTGCATCACAAAATCTGTGATGCTACAGCGATCTTGTTAGCGATCTCATTATGTGTGACAGGGCCTTTAGATTCGCCCAGAGACAGCTACAGATTCACACCTTCCTCTGAGATAAGCTTTTGCAATACAGAAAATAAACATTCATAATGGTGAGTATTGGTTATAGTGCATACAGATAATGTGTAACAGAGATTACACGTAGCAGATATACGTAGATATGAAAACAAGCACAGTTATTATAATAAGGATTTGGCAGCCTCATGTAGCAATGGAAGTATGTATATTGCAGTTAGCTAAGTTGGAAGCTGGATTTACCATAAGTCTTAGTTTGTCAGCCTGATGTAGCAATGGAAGTCTGTATATTGCAGCTAGCAGAGTTGGAAGTTGGCTTTACCATAAGGGTCTATGTGTCAGCCTGATGTAGCAATGGAAATCTGTATATTGCAGCTAGCAGAGTTGGAAGCTTGATTTAACTGTATGAAGAGGAGAGGAGAGAGGATGAATGTTAGTCAACTGCCATGGATTAACTGCATCCATTTAGCAATGGTGCCACTTTGTATAAGGTGCCACTCACATGCACACCCCACAAACTAATGTGATAAAAAATATGATGTTGAAAAATTATGTGACTAACAAGAGCCTCAATGGTATATGTATTGTTTATGTATAGTCTTATCACTTACACAGCAAATATCAACTGTATACCGTGATCAGGTAACAAGACATTTACCACTTTTATTAACAAACTAAACTTCACACTACCATACAGTCTGGATACCTCCTGTATACAAGTCATGAATTCACGCCTGTAGTTGTGGTTATCCATGCTCAGATGAAGAGTAGCAGCGTGATTTGTTTACTAAGCGCCAAGATGCTTATCGAATTCAATTGATACAAGAGAGTGTCCTGCTTATGAACTAAAGTGCAGCACATTTTAAAAATTAGGTTGTTTAGCTATTAGAAGATTACTTACTTGTATCAACTCACTGTAATAAAATTGATCAAATTTGTACCATTAAACTGTGCATTCACATCCCTTCGTAACTTTGAGATAATTGAATTGATCTACCATTAACAATCACTGTAAAACTATAATATTACAAAACACAGTCATGACCAAAAGTACACCCTTTAAATTGTTGCAGAAAGTTAAAGGGATCGTGTCACCTCCAAAAAGCCACCTAAGCTACAAAAACACTTCCCTGCAGCATCCTATCACTAATCTCACACTCCTTTTGTCTCCTAAAAGCATCCTGTCAAAGTAGATAAAAATGATTTTATATTCACTCATTAGTGATTATAATTAGCAGGGGCTATATTCTTTAGCCCTTAGGGCGTGTTTGTTTTGCAGGCTGCATAATCCACCCTCTCTCTCTCTGTGCTGTTTTGCTTGTGCAGGCTTTGCCCTCCCCCTCTCTGTCAATCACACAATGCAAATCATTAGTCCTGCCTTCAGCTCCACATCACAGCAGCACAGAGAGAGAGAGAGAGGGTGGATCCTGGAGCCTGCAAAACAACACGCCCTAAGGGCTAAATAATATAGCCCCTACTAATTATAATGCCTGGAGGTGACAGGATCTCTTTAAGAATGTATCCCCAAACATTATTGCAATTACACGTGTTTTATTCAAAACACACGTTTACTTCCTTTGTGCATATTGGAACAACATAAAAAAAACTGAGAAAAATATCTAAATTCGGCATAAAAAATACCTTTTATTTGTAGAAAAGTTTCAAGGGTGCCAACAATTTTCACCATGTCTATACATGTGTATATTATTTGAAAACATCATCATAAATAATTTGTAATTATAGCATGATTTAAAATTCTTATTTGGTCAGTGTGATTTGTTTTAATAGAGAATTTGAAATGGTTAAATCAGTATTTCATCACTGGTCCATTTCATATTTTAATTGAAAGAACTCTGACCCTATGGATATATTTTTTCATTGTGTTCCATATATGCGCCTTTAATTTGGCTCTTTTATTATGTCTACTGGATATCATGGAAGATAGTTCTGTAAGTGATGAAACTTTGATTAATGCCTTGCAAACAAAACATACAGCATTAATAGATTGGAAGATCTGGAAACAGTTCATGGCAAAATAGTTTACATACTACTCTCCTCCCTGAATATAGATTAAACCTTACATTCTAAAATCTTTGTGTAGACAAAAATTACTAAACACAATTGACATTACTGGAAATTGTAAATTAGAATACTTTATAGGCCAGCAATTAAATTAAAACGTAACATTTATTAAAATGAATAAAAAACTACAGATGAAAGTATGGGTCATAATACAAATCAATTTACAGATAGTGTACCTACTTGCTTTGGCACTAAGCCTTAGTCTTATTTCATAGACTTGGCCACTTGGAAAAACTGACAACAATAAACCCATCAAGCTCTTCCGAGAGAGACGCCAAAACTGTTGGTTACCACTCTCTTCCAGTTGTCCTGGTGATTGTACAATAATGATGAAATCTGGCACACCAAAATGAGTACACAAGATTTTTGCTTTTTCAGTTGAGTCACACTTTTACTATGGGAGCATAGTCGCAATCATCAATTTTCTTCAAAACGTTTCGACCATGTGGTCTTCATCAGTTATGACAACTTTACAAAAAAAAGGGGGGTATACAAAACAAGATACATGTTATTAACAAATGTTTCCAAACTTTTACCTCATTAATGCTCTCCAAAACATGAAAAATTTACCTCTCTGGATCATGTTACAAAGAAATAATATATAAGAAAAATATTTCTGGATGGTCACAAAATTAGAGATTAAAGTAATTTTATATTATGCTAATATGTAAAAAAAAAATCTAGCAAAATAATATGAACAAATACGTGTATCTACCACAGAGCTTATTCATATATTAGTCAAAAAGTAAAAAAAAAAATTAATATATGAATTAGTGTAATACAAGACACTTTTTTAGGAATCATAAATGCAATAGAGGCAAACCCGAGTTCAATCATGCACCACTATTACTCCTCAGTGGATGCAAAAATTTGTGCTCTTATATACATATCTATTTATAAGTAAACTTCAATTACCGAAAAAAGGATCATATGTTGCAGTTGTCCTATTGTTAAAGAAGTGGGCTAAATACCTGCTCCTTCAGGTAATGATGTATACTGTCAGCAGAGGAAAACTGTTTTAGACTCTGTTCTCAACAATAGCCTGTCACAATGAAATATAGTTTATCACAATGAAATATAGTTTTACCCTTAGATCCACTGTATATGACCCAACATGCATATATAATAACAATTATGTGTTTGTTACCTTTTTAAAGATCATGATGCTATATAGACCTGCTATATCCTCCTACAGATACTGACTATTTCCTCAGTGCTATAAGTGAAAAAAGGTATAAACTTATCAGAAGTGTCAAAATAAAGCGATAATTATAGAAAGCCGCTATCCCAGGTCATTAATCCCACCTGGTTGATATGCAGAAAAAACAAAAGACATACCTCGCACTATAGAAAACCATAAACTTGGTTGGAATCAAAAAGAACCATAATAAGTCCAAAGTTAAACATAAGCATACAGGCATTACACTGCCTGTCTTACCGCAACCCGGTTTAGTCACTCACTGGTGGGGAACGTGTGCTGAAAATGGCTGCAGGTGGCAGTCTAAGAATAGAGTCGGCTTTAGAGCCACGTGTGTGATTAGAATGACGTCACCGACGCGACGTTTCCTGCCTCCTGTGTATGGAAAGCAGGGAGAGTCGTGTCCTGGAACGCAAGCCGGAAGCTGCGCAGTTCTATCGGCAAATAGTATTCTTGCGCATGCGCAGTGTCAGTATTGTTAGGAGAAGAGCGGTAATGTCGCTCTCACACTGCATAGTTCGCTCCACGCTGGAAATTGCTGTTAATAAGCCTAAAAGGGAAAGATATATGAAAGAAAGTATAAATTAAATATGAAATCATGTATGTTGAGTCATTTACCGTGTGAATTCCATTATAATATTGCAAAAGTGATTTAAAGTCACAGGACATGAATATATGAAAAAAGGGGGAACATAGAAAACACATTAAATCAAAAACAGTCCCCTGAAGTTATATTATTCAAATGAAATACAGTACTTGTACACCTAAATTAATCACCTCTATGATGTTCACAATTGTGTAACCAACCACTCTTTAAGGGATATCATATCTATCACTATATCAGTATATAACCTTGTACTCCCTATTTAGGCCATGTGGTTCTATAGTCTGTAATTGGTGAATCCAATAAGCCTCTCGCTCTTTGAGCTTTCGCAGACGATCACCCCACGGCGTGATAAGGGCACATGATCTATGATCTGAAATCTCAACTAAAAGATATTATGTCCCCTTGAAATAAAATGGAAAGGGATAGGTAATAAAGTATTGTGGCACCTGATAGTAGACTTGTGCTTACTAATGCGGTCTCGGATATGCTGGGTGGTCTCACCAACATATCCGAGACCGCATGGACATTTAATCAAGTATACTACGTATGAAGAACTACAGGTGAAAAATATCATGTATGGGATACATTTTGATGGTTCTAGGATGTGAGAACTGACTTCCTTTTGTCACATGAGAGCACTGAAGGCATCCCAAGTAAGGAAAATTTCCAAGCTTAGGAGTGCTCAAAAACTTTTGGATGCTTTTAGGGATGGGCGAATCTACTCGCTAGGAGTCGTTACTCTGCGAGTAATAGTGGAATCACAGGACTTGGTACTCTGCGAGTTTCCATGCTATTACTCGCACAGTAGCAAGTCCACCATCCCTCCGTCCCCCCGCAGCCTCCCCACCCGATCCTAAGTTAGGACCGGGCGGGGGGAGCAGGAGCAGGGCCTCAGGACTCAGGCGGGGAAGCTGGTAAGATGTCAAACAGATATCTCAATAGCGATATGAAAAATGATGCGCAAGCGATCCAGGTTATTGGGAATTGTCACTCCATAGCGTAGCATTGAGATCATTCGTCATTGACCTTGTCAAACACAACGATGTAGTGCTCCCAGCGGTAGTGCAACGACATAGAAATGATCCTGAGCAGTGTGCAGGGGCTAGCAGGGGCCAGATCGTTGATACGTGTCACACATTACGACATCGCTAACGGGATCGCTGTCGCATCACAAAATCTGTGACGCTACAGCGATCTCGTTAGCGATCTCATTATGTGTGACAGGGCCTTTAGATTCGCCCAGAGACAGCTACCGATTCACACCTTCCTCTGAGATAAGCTTTTGCAATACAGAAAATAAACATTCATAATGGTGAGTATTGGTTATAGTGCATACAGATAATGTGTAACAGAGATTACAGCAAATGCAAATGATATACTGTGAGCTGCAGAAATAAGACTAGACAGTCAGTGCAGCAGATATACGTAGATATGAAAACAAGCACAGTTATTATACAATAAGGATTTGGCAGCCTCATGTAGCAATGGAAGTATGTATATTGCAGCTAGCAGAGTTGGAAGCTGGATTTACCATAAGGGTCTATGTGTCAGCCTGATGTAGCAATGGAAGTCTGTATATTGCAGCTAGCAGAGTTGGAAGCTTGATTTAACTGTATGAAGAGAGGAGAGAGGATGAATGTTAGTCAACTGCCATGGATTAACTGCGTCCATTTAGCAATGGTGCCACTTTGCATAAGGTGCCACTCACGTGCACACCCCACAAACTAATGTGATAAAAAATATGATGTTGAAAAATTATGTGACTAACAAGAGCCTCAATGGTATATGTATTGTTTATGTATAGTCTTATCACTTACACAGCAAATACCAACTGTATACCGTGATCAGGTAACAAGACAATTACCACTTTTATTAACAAACTAAACTTCACACTACCATACAGTCTGGATACCTCCTGTATACAGGTTGTCGAGCCCACCGGGACGAGGGTACTCGGTACTGGACCGGGTCTTTACTGGGGAAGTCACGGGTGGTCCCGGTCCGGACCGTGTCCCGGGCCCTGGCAAATAAAGGGAATATTTACAGGGGTTGTCAGTCATGACGCCACCCACTTGGTGCGGCCAGTGATGGGGCCGCCGCTGCTGCAGAATCTCCGGGGATGATGGGGTAGCAGCTTAGGTGTAATAGTTCCAGTGGGTAGAACTGTGTTCCCCGGGGCAGTAAGGGTTAAGTCTATTGTGGAGTGTGTAGCACACTTACTTTGCAGACGCTGCAGCGATCTCTCCTCCTTGCTGGTGCTGACAGGCTGTATCCTGTATGGAGAGAATCACTTTCATGCAGAAACACAAGGGAAGCAGTTCCAGGGTTTTCCGTGTTTACTCTCAGTTCTTCCAGTCACTTTACAGCACAGTTACAGTTCTTACACAGTTCAAGTACAGTTCTTAGTACACGGGCACATTCTCCCTCTCCGGGTTCCCTTTGCTCCCTGCAGCCAGGCCTCTCTCTCTGTGACCCCTCACACAGTCTGCAGTGTCCTTTCCAGGCTATAACGGTCTCCGTCTCCACGGGTGTGTGTGAAACGCTGGACAGTATGGCGGTGACTCGTGCCCCTGTGAGTCCTTAGTTTGTCACTGAGCTGCCTGTCTTTGGGTAGGGATCTCAATCTGGAACTAAGACCCTTCGTCATGTTGTTTGCGGATGCCGGGTAAACTACGGTCCCCTCTAGAGCCGACACTCTACTTCAGCCCAGCCTCCAGCAGTCCTCCAGCATGAGGCTCTACCAGGCTCCTTTCCTTCTGTGTCTCTTAGTATCATAGGAGGGCTACCCCGCCTGCAGTCAGTTGCTTTAGCTGTAGTTCTAGGGCCCCGGGTATCACCGTCCCTCTCGGCTCTCTCACACTCCTGGGGATCTGGCTCTGGATAGGCTTTCTCTCTCCTCTGGCTCAGTACAGATTCTGCGTTCACTCTTCCAGGATGTGTGGCTCTCTCCTGCTCAGCTTCAGCTCAACCTGCTGTTGTTCTCTGGCCTTGCTCCTCAGCTTCTGGTCTTTGCTGTTCAGCTCACTGTGGCCTACTCAACACCTTCCTCCTCCCCCTTTCCTATATACTGTCAAGTCACCTGACTACGGGTGTGACCAACCCACTCCTCTAAATCCACCACCCCTCAATCTCATAGAGTCTCTAATCTCAGGGCTGGATGTTGCCTTCTCCTTCACGTGGGTTATGTGGGCTGTGAGGGTGTTGGTGTGCAACAAGTGTCCTACCTGCCTGGCTGCAGTTCCCTTTTGTGGCCTCCTGGACGCAGGGGCGCCACAAAGTCATGAATTCACACCTGTAGTTGTGGTTATCCATGCTCAGATGAAGAGTAGCAGCGTGATTTGTTTACTAAGCGCCAAGATGCTTATCGAATTCAATTGATACAAGACAGTGTCCTGCTTATGAACTAAAGTGCACCACGTTTTAAAAATTAGGTTGTTTAGCTATTAGAAGATTACGTACTGGTATCAACTCACTGTAATAAAATTGATCAAATTTGTACCATTAAACTGTGCATTCACATCCCTTCATAACTTTGAGATAATTGAATTGATCTGCCATTAACAATCACTGTAAAACTATAATATTACAAAACACAGTCATGACCAAAAGTACACCCTTTAAATTGTTGCAGAAAGTTAAAGGGATCGTGTCACCTCCAAAAAGCCACCTAAACTACAAAAACACGTCCCTGCAGCATCCTATCACTAATCTCACACTCCTTTTGTCTCCTAAATGCATCCTGTCAAAGTAGATAAAAATGATTTTATACTCACTCATTAGTGATTATAATTAGCAGGGGCTATATTCTTTAGCCCTTAGGGCGTGTTTGTTTTGCAGGCTCCAGGATACACCCTCTCTTTCTCTGTGCTGCTTTGCTTGTGCAGGCTTTGACCTCCCCCTCTCTGTCAATCACACAATGCAAATCATTAGTCCTACCTTCAGCTCCACATCACAGCAGCACAGAGAGAGAGAGGGTGGATCCTGGAGCCTGCAAAACAACACACCCTAAGGGCTAAATAATATAGCCCCTACTAATTATAATGCCTGGAGGTGACAGGATCTCTTTAAGAATGTATCCCCAAATGTTATTGCAATTACACGTGTTTTATTCACGTTTACTTCCTTTGTGCATATTGGAACAGCATAAAAAAAACTGAGAAAAATATCTAAATTCAGCATAAAAAATACCTTTTATTTGTAGAAACGTTTCAAGGGTGCCAACAATTTTCACCATGGCTATACATGTGTATATTATTTAAAAACATCATCATAAATAATTTGTAATTATAGCATGATTTAAAATTCTTATTTGGTCAGTGTGATTTGTTTTAATAGAGAATTTGAAATGGTTAAATCAGTATTTCGTCACTGGTCCATTTCATATTTTAATTGAAAGAACTCTGACCCTATGGATATATTTTTTCATTGTGTTCCATATATGCGCCTTTAATTTGGCTCTTTTATTATGTCTACTGGATATCATGGAAGATAGTTCTGTAAGTGATGAAACTTTGATAAATGCCTTGCAAACAAAACATACAGCATTAATAGATTGGAAGATCTGGAAACAGTTCATGGCAAAATAGTTTACATACTACTCTCCTCCCTGAATATAGATTAAACCTTACATTCTAAAATCTTTGTGTAGACAAAAATTACTAAACACAATTGACATTACTGGAAATTGTAAATTAGAATACTTTATAGGCCAGCAATTAAATTAAAACGTAACATTTATTAAAATGAATAAAAAACTACAGATGAAAGTATGGGTCATAATACAAATCAATTTACAGATAGTGTATCTACTTGCTTTGGCACTAAGCCTTAGTCTTATTTCATAGACTTGGCCACTTGGAAAAACTGACAACAATAAACCCATCAAGCTCTTCCGAGAGAGACGCCAAAACTGTTGGTTACCACTCTCTTCCAGTTGTCCTGGTGATTGTACAATAATGATGAAATCTGGCACACCAAAATGAGTACACAAGATTTTTGCTTTTTCAGTTGAGTCACACTTTTACTATGGGAGCATAGTCGCAATCATCAATTTTCTTCAAAACGTTTCGACCATGTGGTCTTCATCAGTTATGACAACTTTACAAAAAAAAGGGGGGTATACAAAACAAGATACATGTTATTAACAAATGTTTCCAAACTTTTACCTCATTAATGCTCTCCAAAACATGAAAAATTTACCTCTCTGGATCATGTTACAAAGAAATAATATATAAGAAAAATATTTCTGGATGGTCACAAAATTAGAGATTAAAGTAATTTTATATTATGCTAATATGTAAAAAAAAAATCTAGCAAAATAATATGAACAAATACATGTATCTACCACAGAGCTTATTCATATATTAGTCAAAAAGTAAAAAAAAAAATTTATATATGAATTAGTGTAATACAAGACACTTTTTTAGGAATCATAAATGCAATAGAGGCAAACCCGAGTTCAATCATGCACCACTATTACTCCTCAGTGGATGCAAAAATTTGTGCTCTTATATACATATCTATTTATAAGTAAACTTCAATTACCGAAAAAAGGATCATATGTTGCCGTTGTCCTATTGTTAAAGAAGTGAAAAAATGGGCTAAATACCTGCTCCTTCAGGTAATGATGTATACTGTCAGCAGAGGAAAACTGTTTTAGACTCTGTTCTCAACAATAGCCTGTCACAATGAAATATAGTTTATCACAATGAAATATAGTTTTACCCTTAGATCCACTGTATATGACCCAACATGCATATATAATAACAATTATGTGCTTGTTACCTTTCTAAAGATCATGATGCTATATAGACCTGCTATGAACCCCGCTCTTCCAGTGGCCCTGGTGGTGGGTGGCTCACTGGGTAATAAAGGGGTTAGGGCCAGCTTTGTATTATCAGCTATCCCTAAGCCCGAAATTTATGGCGGTCACGCCAATATTAGACATGACCGCCATAAATTTCCAGTAATCAATATAAAAAAAAACACTACGCAGAGAAACATTTTTTATTAAACATAAAACAAAAAAGACATTAGGGACTCCATCTTTATTTAAAAAATCCTCTTCCGTCCGACGTAGTCCAAAACGCAATCTCAGCTCTGCTACATCCCTGTCTGTGCACAGACACACAGGGATGTAGCAGAGCTGAGAACTGACTAAACAGTCAGGGTTCAGCTCAGGTCATTATGACCTGAGCTGAACCCTGCTGTCAGCCAGACTCGCTCTGCTGCCGGAGATTCCCGAGCGGTGATGGAAGTTAATTTATTCACTGCTTCTGTCAGCGCTCGTGAATCTCCGGAAAGAGCAGCAGAGAGGCGGGGAGTGAGTCTGCGGCCGGCGCCGGCAGAGGCAGCGGTAAGTAGCCGGCCGGGCCGGTGCACCCCCCTAGTCTCACCCATCCCCCTCCCTCACACCCCTCGCCCCCCCATCCCGTTCAATCCTTTTTTTTTTTTTCTACTATTCTTTAAAAGTCAGCGGCTTTTTGCCGCTGGCTTTAAAAGAATGACATGGGGAATGGCAGGTTTTTCCTCTGCTGCCAGACCCCTTATAGGGTCCGGCAGCAGAGGAATCGCTGCAATACTCGTTCCTCATTCATTTACATTGGACTTGCTAGACTCGTAACGAGTAGCGAGTCCTGGACTCAGACTCGTTAGAGTCTAGCGAGTCTGAGTAATTTAGGATTCGCCCATCTCTAGATGCTTTTAGTTTTTGCACTACCTAAATCGTCTTTCACCAATTTGTCTTTAAGATTGTCTGATCGTTTATAGCAAAATAAAGGTGAGGTAAAAAACTCACTAACAGTCAGATAGGATTTCGTTAATATGGGCCAATGTTCCTTGATTATTCTTTTAACTATGAATTGAAAGGGATGATAAGTACTGACAAATGTCACTTGTGAAGTTAACCTAGGTCGTCTGGGTACCTCTAATGTCTTAGGTTCGGACAGTCTTTGAGGGTAACCACGGGTCAGAAATTTAAGTGTCATTTCTTGGTGTTTTATTGACCTCACCATGGGGTCCGAGACTATACGCTGGATTCTTTTATGTTGTGAATGGGCTAATGAATTTTTAATGTGTGCCGGATGACAGCTGCTAAAATGTAACAGACTGTTTCTGTCCGTGGGGTTCGTATATAGATCCACATCTAATTGTCCTGCTCTTTAATCCCAATGAGAGTATCCAAAAAGTTGATTCTATTGGTACTATGGTTAATGGTGAACGTCAAATTAGGTAATAGGTTATTAATGTAATTGAAAAATTTCATTAAGTCTGGTAATGAGCCCGTCCAAATTACAAAAATATCATCAATAAAACGTTTCCAAATCAAACATTTGGACAACACTATAGGATAGTTATTAATGAATTCATGTTCAAAAAAGGCCATGACGATATTAGCTTAGGGGGCGCCACGTTTCACCCCATGGCAGTCCCCTACGCTGCAAGTAAAATTGATCTTGGAACATGAAGAAATTATTCCGTAAAACAATTTCCAAAAAATCGAGACAAAATTGTTTTTGTTGAATACTGAACTCCGTGAATTCGTCTAAGAACCACTTAGTGGCCTCCAGTCCCTATTCATGATCTATGGAGGTATCTAAGTTGTTCACATCTAAGGTAACTAGAATGCTGTTCTTAGGAATTGGGCCCAATTGTCGGATCACTATCAAGAAATCAGAAGTATCTTTAATGTAAGAGGACATTTTAGGTATGAGGGGTGTCAGGATTCTGTCCAATGTAATGGCTACTGGTGTCAACAATGAATCAGTGGAGGCCACGATAGGGCGTCCTGGAGGCTTTGTTAGGTCTTTATGAATTTTTGGGAGCACATAGAACACCGGTATAATAGGATTCAGTGCTATAAGATACGCTGCTAGTTTTTAATCCACTATGTTGATTTTGGAGTATAACTCAACATTCTCTATAATGAGATTTTTAATGATCAAAGAAGGATCCTTAGGAATAAGGGTGTAAGTATTAGTATCATTTAGTTGACGCATGATCTCATCAATGTAAAAACTGCGGTCCATTATCACAATGGCTCCGCCCTTATCAGCAGGTTTAATGGTGATGGTGGCAGACTGGGTAATAAGAGGTTAATACAAGCTTAATTTTGCCAGCTGGCACTAAGTCTGAGAATCATAATGTCAGTCCAACGTTAGACCCAGCTATTATGAACCTCTAAGTAAATAGTAAATGATGCACCACACTGTGAAAAATAATTTATTTGAAATAAAAACACAAATACATCCCTCTTCTTCAATGGTTATTATCGCCACACAAACCCTCCATGATCCTCACAGAAGCAGGACTAAAGTGAGACCAGAAACCAACTAGCTACTATGAACAGTTGACGTCACAGACTGGTTCATCTCAGGTCACAGCTTAACTTTGTCACTGTAGATGACCTCAGGTGAACCAGAATGTAATGAAGCCAAGCTCCCAACAGCCAGTCCGTTTCTGAATTCATGCTGCAGCATGAGTTATGCCAGTTTTGATTTTTTGGTTTGAAACCATTCTTCCTGCCCCTCAACAGGACCCCCCACAGTATAAGCATGTGCACACTTTTATTAACCTGTTCATAGAATAAGGACACAAACCATTTTTGTGAGGCTGGTGTCATTTTCTTGGAGTCATGACTGATCTAAGATCTGACACTTTTGCATATTTAGAGCGGATTTTGAGAGTATTTTGCGCTGATGATGTGAGGCTCTGCTGGATTTTTAATCACCAGCACAGGTACAGCAGGCAGGTATGGGCTGCTACAAAGTCCCAGCTGCCTAGTTTTGCCTGATTGGTAATACATTTTATTAATAATTGTTTTGCAGATATATACTGGGCACTGCTGTGTTGCAGGGACCGGTGCTACTTGCACATGTAAGGGTGCGAGTAAAGCAGGTTCATGTGCCCGGGTGTACGCTTATTAGACAGCAAATAGCAGTAAATAAGAAAAAAATGCGGCACTCACCGGGCAGAGCTTTTTTCTTTTTTATTTCAGAGTCCTCTTTACATGGTTTCTCTGCGATGGGGGAGGGAGTGAGGAGACACACAGGTGACGGATTCCGTTTCGGAGCACCTGCCCCTTCTACGGACCTTGTTGTCCGTAGAAGGGGCAGGTGCTCCGAAACGGAATCCGTCACCTGTGTGTCTCCTCACTCCCTCCCCCATCGCAGAGAAACCATGTAAAGAGGACTCTGAAAAAAAAAAAAAAGCTCTGCCCGGTGAGTGCTGCATTTTTTTCTCATTTACTGTTATTAATAATTGTGTCCATAATGTCTCTAGTTGGTGCCCACCCCCCTAGAGACATACCACCCACTCAGGTGGGCATATAATGATTTAATTGCTGATGTACAGTAGCCGACTCCTGTCGGCTCTGTACATTTTTAAAATAATTTCTTGAAATACTTAAAAAAAACTGACATGAACTTCACTGTATTTTTGGTTGCCATCCAGGTACAACTAAGCAGCTGGGGGCTTGAATACTAAGCATCAGGATGCTCAAGCACTGATATGGGTCATTCTATGGGGGTGTTGTCCGAAAAAGAGGTAAAGTATATATGTACGTAAGTGATCCAGTGGTTCCGATTTTTTATTCTGCACCCAAGCTCCACAAAGAGAGGTTTCCTATACCCCTGAGACCTTTTGTCTCAGGGATGGAATCCTTTAGTGAAAAACTATCCGAATGGGTGGACTCCCTCCTATAGCCTGTAGTCCAAATCTGTCCTAGTTACACCAAGGACACATGTCATTTATTGACAGCTTTGGACCATATTGTGTGGGATGATAAGTTCATGTGGGTTACTTGTGACATAAAATCAATCTACTCATTTATAACACTTAATATAGGCATATTAGCTGTTTCCAAAATGCTGATTAAGTATTCTAGCTATAGCGCTGATTTGATTTGTTTGCATTTTCCCTGATTTTTTACTAAGACACAACTATTTGTTGTACAACAAAAACATTTTTTGGCAGTGTAAAGGTGCATCATTGGGAGTAAAAGTCTCTCCACCTTTCGCTCATTTTTTGTGTCTTGGTGGGAATATGAAAACATTTTCTCTAATAACAACCCTTTTCAGTGTAGAATATTTAGCTATACTAGATATATGGGTGTACTACTGATTATTATTTGGTCTGCTGACGTTTCAGATATTCCTAAATTCATGCGTTACTTAAATAATAACAACTGTAACCTCTTTTTTACCCACACCTATGAAAAAAAAAACCATCAGCTTTTAGGACTTATTGATCTCTTTGAATGACAGGAACAAGGTGAAAATTACAGCTTTCCACAAGGAAACTATGGGTAGTATCATTTTGAGAGCAGATTCTTGTCATCCCAGACATGTGAGGGTTAATATTCCAAGTGGAGAACTTTAGAGATCCAAAAGAAACTTCAATGACCATGAATCCTATCTTTGGATAAAGCAAAAAAAGCTGTGGAAAAAATCCACAGGACAGACATGGTAAAAATTCATAAAAAAAAGTCCAAAGAAACAGGAGAATCATAAACCCATATTTGTCACCACCTATAGCAAAGAGTACAACCAGTTAAAAGTGATTATTGACAAATATTTGCCAATGTTTCAAAGTGATTCTGCTTTGGAAAGTGTTCTCCGGGAAAGCTCCTACCCATTCCAATCTCCTAACACTTAGTATGGTAATGGTTAATCCTAATAAAATGTCCTGGCTGTCTACTAAAGGTTTCTTTAGTTGTGGGAGTGGCAGATGTTGAGCATGCAAATAAACAGTAAATACTAAGCAATTTATTAAGAAATTGAGGTCTGACACAATTGTAATTCACGACTTTATAAATTGCAACAACTCATATGTCATATATATAGTTACTTGTAATATTTGTGATCTCTCCTGTATAGGCTGCACAACATGAAAACTCCGGCAGCGCATCAGTGAACGGCTCAGGGATTCAGTGAACGGAGATGCACCTAATCCTTCTATTGTACCGAAACATTTTTACCAAGCGCACAGTGGTGATCTGAGTCGTTTCCAGTTTTTCGGAATGGAAAGGGTCAGTAAACCCAGAAGGGATTGAGCTTGCGGGCAGAAACTTCTTTGCTGAGAATCCCATTGGATCCTGATGATGGAGACAACCCATCCCACTGGTTTAAATAAGCGCACAGACGTAATATTGTTTTATTAATACCTGTCACTGACCATTTGACTGTATATATTGAAAGCATTGTATTGTTGGTTTTAAGCTTGTATTTTTGTACTGGTAAAAGATTTTTAATGTTCGTGGAAAAATGTGAAACATGTGATGGGGGCAGGGTTTTTTGACTCCTTAGTCAATTTAAAGCCCTGACTCACTGGTATAACCTTAGGTTATGACTAAGGGGCATATTTGGCCCTGAACCTTGTAAACCGGTGTCTGGGACCCCTGCTATGTCTGCCATTTTTATACTGTTTGTTGCCTATGCTTTCAAATGAAGATTTTAAAATAAAGTTTGTTACAGTGCAACTTTTTGGTGCTCAATTCTTTACCACTGATTATGAACCTTGGGCTTAGTGCCAGCTAGTAATACATGGCTGACATTAACCCCTTTATTATACAGTTTGCCACCATCACCAGTGCAATTAAAAGAGTAAAGTACAGCGCCAGAAAATGCGGCTGTACTTTACTCTTACATGAATACATGGATGACCATGTTAATAAAGTGTAGTGCTGTATGATAAAATAAGGGTTAGTACATTTGTATTTATGTTAGGAATATTACAGGGGTTGTCTTGGTTTTTGATACTTCAGAAACAAAACATGCACCCTGCATGCTCTCAGCGTTCTTCATGCAGATGGTGAGAGTTGGAGGTCATGTATTTGCAAGAATACCATTTGCATATGTGTGGTCATGTGCCAACTAGATGTTCAGTGCTTCAATATTGTATTGAGTGAAATCATTCATGATGAATGTGGCATTCCTGCAGCTGTTAAAATTACTGAGAGTGAGCAGCGTGCAAGCTGTAAGGATTGAGTAGTAGGTATTCACATAGAATGGCTGCAGAATTTCTCCACAATCCTGGACTGCATCTTTAATTATAAAATGAAGTACTGTAGCTTGCTGAATCCTAACAGCATGTACATACTAAGGCTAGGGTCACAATTGCCAAATTCTAAGTTCCCTGCGTTGTTTGCAGAGAACTTAGAATTTTTTTCTCCCTCCGCAGCCTTCATGCAGGCTGCAGAGGAGAACGCGGCCCCTAACAACCCGCTGTGTATCATGGATACCAGCCACACAGCGGGCTGCGGGGAGTGCAATTTTCACTACGCACAGGGGAACGCATCATGCTGCGCTCCCCTGTGCGTGGTGCGAATCGCATTCCCCGCAGCCGGCTGTGTGGCTGGTATCCATGATACACAGCGGGTTGCTAGGGGCCGCATTCTCCGCTCTGCGTGTGACCCTAGCCTTACTGTGAAGAGTCTTCTTTTATTGTCAATCACATGATCACTACTCCTATGTAATTTTCATACTTACTGTGCTGACTTGATTCTCTCCATACTTTTCTTAATGAAGCAGGGACTGTAGTATTTCACTGAATGTTGAATTAGGCTAGAGCCACACTTTAAAGTAGAATTGCGTTCACCGCATCCAGATCCGGATGCGGTGAATGCAATTGTGGTCCCACACATTTTTAAACACAAATGTGTGGAGGGGACCGCAATGTGGTAACCGGATTCCTAAGGATGTGTAATCCTGAGCAATCTGATTACCGGACAGTTTGCTCATCCCTGCTGCCGCAGGGATGAATGTTATCAGTGTTTTAAAAGAATAAATTTTATTAATAATTGTGGCCATAATGTCTCTAGGGGGTGCCCACCCCCCTAGAGACATACCACCCACTGAGGTGGGCATATAATGATTTAATTGCTGATGTAGAGTAGCCGGCTCCTGTCGGCTCTGTACATTTTTATGAATGAAGCCGCCGGCTCCCCTGTGAGCAGCGCGCATACTATACTTAATGTACGTATAATATGTGCGCTGTCCAGGGTCCTGAAGGCTTATAGAGTAGATCTATGGGCTGTGCAGCGCCATATATCTACCGTATAAGCCTGCAGGACTTCAGACAGTGCACATACTATACGTACATTAAGCTTAGTATGCTCGCTGTGTGTGTATACGGTTACTGCATTGCAGGGCACAGAACCGCTCCGAAGACTGCAGCCTGCATGATTTTTCATGCAGGCTGCAGAGCAGGAAGTGGTAACCGGATTGCATGTAAAGCAATCCGGTTTTTAAAATAGGCTCCTATGAGTTGCGTTTCCTGATCCGGTTTTGAGCTTTTTAAAAGCTCAAAACCGGGTCAGGTTTTTTTTTAAAAAAAGCGCAAGTATGACCCTAACCTTGGTTGGAGAAGCTAGCTAGTACATGACTTTAATTCTGCAAATTGTATTTGAGCAGTCACATAATAAATAGTGATGAGCGAGCATGCTCGGTGCTTCTCGTTACTCGCACGAGTATTCCGGTACTCGGGATGCTCAGCGAGCACCGAGTACCGCCAAGATGCTCGAGCTCGTCACTAATAAATATCGATCTATCACATATACACAGCTCCCTTCAGTGCACACAGGGAGCTTGCACCTCACAGAGAGTAGATTTACTATTAGGGTCCCTCTGGGGGCCACAGCAAGGTGTTATATGTGGAGACGATTTGAAAAAGCCTGCCCTCCCGCCCTCTGACAGAAATACTCGTTTTATAGCCGGAAGTCTGTGGGCGGAGCCTATCACTCATTGACTTACATTGAGCTCGGTGCTCTGGCCGAGTACACGAGTATCTTGAGATGCTCGGCCAGAGCACCGAGCACCCGAGCATTTTACTACTTGCTCATCACTAATAATAAATACTCAAATCCTTTAATGAATGCATAACATATAAAAATGGTGGCAATCAAGGGTACTTCTTCCTTTCTGCCATTTAAATAAGGCAAAAAGGAAGAGGCCTTGATCCCAAAAATCTCAAGGGTTTCAGCTACCAGGGATAATTGGGACTCTGCAGATTAGGAATCAAGCCTTTTTTACCCATACCGGCCATGTCATTGCCGTTATACACTAATTACTGTTGTGTAACCGTGATCACATGAAAATATAGTGAATCATCAGTAAAAAAAATGATTTCTCTCTTATGCGACATGTTCAATTTTGTCGCATGACAAAGAAATGTCTGCCCCAGTCACCGGTTACCTGTACACAGCCCACCCTTCCCTCCTAAAATGGCACTGCAGCGTGCCAGAAGCTGCCGCCTGCAGCTGTTTTCTGTATATTTCTCTCTAATGTGACATGATCACACATGTCAAATCGGAGAGAAATAGTCCCTTGTCTTCCCAGTCCCTCCGGTCTCCTAGTGTGCAGCTCCAGTCCTCACAGTGCGCCTCCACCTTCATCACTGCAGTCATCATCATCATTTCTCTTCCATCTGACAAGTCATATGGGAGGAAAATTACTTGTTCTGTACTGTCCTCTTCCCCTAGTAGTCGCCCTTTTCTTTCGGTTTGTCAGGCACATGTGCAGACTGCTCTGCTCACAGAATGACAGCTCATAATCTCTGTGAGACCATGCCATGATCACAATTGACCCTTTGTGAATCAAGGATCATGAGCTGCCATGACCTCACTGAGGTCATGACCTTTCATTCTCCTGGCAGGATTCCTCCTTTTAAAGCATATGAGGTTGCTGCCATATCCTGTAAAAGACTAGAAATTATCAAAGGACCTCCCACTAGACTACGTCGGACCTTTCCACTGAACTACGTTGGATTTATTTTCCAACAGATTGGGAAAAGAGGGTTGTTGGGGAATGCTTTTGCAAAGAAATATTTTTTTGTGTGTTTACTTTTTCCTTACTGATTTCGTTAGCAATCTCTGCTCTGGGCATAATGCCAGTTGGTAGTAATGAGCTGGCATTAACTCCTTCATTCCCCAGTTTGCCACCACTACACGGCAGCTGGAAGAGTTGGATACAGAGTCAGAAAAAGGTGTTTCTATGAATGCACCATTTTCTTGGACAACTGTGGGCTACAATTCAAGGCAAAGGGGGAAGGGGAGCAAAAAGCTTGTGTCTCCCTATGCTGAGGATTCCAGTCCCCAGCTTCCCAGTTGTACCTGGCTAGACCAAAAATATGGCAAAGCTCCACATCATTTTTTTTTCCATTATTTCATGACATAATTAAAGAAAAAGGGCTTAACTGTATTTTTGGTTTCCAGCCAGGTAAAAGTACCTGGCTGGCAACAAAAATATGGTGAAGCCCCACATCATTTGTTTTAAAAATTTAATAAAGAAATAATAATAAAGTATTTTGCATTACCAGCCAGGTAAAACTAGGCAGCAGGGGTTGGATGGCAGCAAATAACTGCCTGCTATACCTGAGCTGGTGACCAAAAATGTAGGAGCCGCACGTTACATTATGACATCTTAAACCTTTTTATTCCCCCGGCCTAACCTAGCTTTATTCACAGTCACGACAATTTCTTAAAAAAAAGCACAATCCGCATGAAAAAACGTGACAAAAGTGCACCATTGGCACAGTCATTTTGTACTGCATTTTTTTTCTGCAGGTGCGGATTTCTGGAAGCACAAAATTTGCATCACTATTTTCTAGTCAGCACATAGCATAAGGTTATGTTCACACAATCAGTGTTTGCAGTGGTTTGGGCGCAGCGTGTTATCACTACATCTAAACCACTGTGTTGTGCAATACAAGCACAGTGCGATGTACAGAAATTTTATGGGCACTGTGCTTAACATGCCAGGCAGCTTTCTCTGCCACCGATTGATCGCATCATGTCAATTTAGCGCTGAGGATTCAGAGGCGATCTTGTTGGATGAATGCAAGGAGAAGCCACTGTGGGCACAGGTGGCTGTATTCATCCACGAAGATTCAAAGTGTCCCCGCAGGAGAGGAGACACTGCATCCAGGATGCAGTGTCTCCAGATCATGTCAACATACCCTTCAAGTGAGAAATTTTGTGTGAAAGAAAGAAAATGTTCATTATGACAATCCAATGTTATCGAATTCTGTGAAGTACCTGTGAATTCCAAATGCTCACTGTACCCCTGGATAAAATCCTTAAAGGGTCTAATTTACAAAATTGTGTCATTTGTGGGTGGTTTCTGCTGTTTAGGCACCCTAGTAAAGCTGCAAATGTAACATGGTGCCAGCAATCTATTCAAATATTGCTCCTTCCTCTCTGTGCCCTCCTATTTCTTGAAACACAACTTTTTGTCTACATGTGGGGTATCGTTGCACTCGAAAGAAAGTGGGTAACAAAGTGTGGGGTCCCATTTTTGGCATTACCTCTTGTAAAAGTGAAAAATGTGGTGCTAAAGAAGGACTTTTGTGAAAAAAAAGAGAATTTTCAATATGATGACCTATTTTTATCAAATTCTGTGAATTATCTCTTGGTTTAAAATGCTCACTATACCCCCTATAAATAATTCTTGAGGGGCCTAATTTCCTAAATGGGATCAATTGTGGGGGGTTTCTGCTTTTTAGAAATGTTAGGGGTCCGGGATATTCAAGATGCCCATCACCTATTTTAGCCAAATTTGCTTCCCAAATTTCAGATATTTCTCTGTCCATTCTGAGTTCTGCGGTTTGTCCAAACAGAAATTTTTGTCTACATGTTAGGTATCGTTGCGCTCATAAGAATGTGGCTAAAAAATGGTGTTCTCCACTTTTTAGTGTTAGCTCTTGCAAAAGTAAAACATTTGGCGCTGAAACAACACCTTTGTGAAAAAAAAGAAACATTTTCAGTATGGTTACTTTGTATCAAATCCTGTGAAGTACTTGTAGGCTAAAAATGCTCACTATATGCCTAGATATAATCTTTGATGGGTTTAGTTTCTAAAAGGGGTTACTTATGGGGGTTTTCTGCTGTTTAGTTACCTAAAGGGTCCGAGATATGGAAGATGGTGCCTGTCATCTATTTCAGACAAATGTCAAAAATCCAAATAGCGCTCCTTCCCTTCTTAGCCCTCCCGTTTGTTCAAACAGCAGTTTCTGACCACATGTGGGGTATCCGCGCATTCAGAACAAACTGGGTAACAAATTTTTGCTTCCAATTTGTCATGCTCTGCCTTGTAAAAAAGAATAAATTGAGGCTAAAACAACATTTTTAGGTAAAATATAAATGCATTTATATTTTCATTTCACTTTTTAATCATTCCTGTGAAACACCCAAGGGGTTAATAAGTTCTTTAACGCTAGAACTACAGAGGTAGTCATTTTGACTACTTCGCACTATGTATTTCTATGTAGGTGTCACGAGTACAGTAGTTCTAGTGTGGTTTTGAGTAGCTTAAGGGTTTCAGTTTTTGGAATAGTGTCACTTTTGGGGGTTTTCTGTCATGTAAGGCCCTCAAGGCGACATCAAATGTGGTGTGGTCCCTGTAAAAATGGTTTATAAATTATGTTGGAAAAATATGAAGTTGCTGCTGAACTTTGAACCCTTATAACTTTGAACCCTTATAACTTCCTAACAATAAAAAATATATTTCCAAAATTGTGCTGATGGAAAGTAGATATGTGAAAAGTTTAATTTATTAACTATTTTGTGTGACATATCTCTCTGGTTTAACATAAAAGGTCAAAAGTTGAAAATTGCAAAATGTTCAAAAATGTCTGCAAAAATTCTGTTTTTTTCACAAATAGATGCAAAAATATTGTTCTAAATTTATCACTAACATGAAGCATAATATGTTACAAAAAACAATCTTGGAATCACTGGGATTTATTGAAGAGTTCTAGAGATATAACCTCATAAATTGACACTGGTCAGAATTGCAAAAAAATGGTCTGGTCATTAAGGTGGAAATTGGCTCCATCACTAAAAGGTTAAGTTGTCAATTGAAGAGGGCACAACATTAATTCTTGTCCCTGGTGATGGAAAACCTAGATCTGCCTCTGCCCATATGATATTACTTTCTTTTCTATTTCTGGTTTATGAAAAGTAACAAGTAAGGATTGTAGACAGAGTATTAAATACTCATCTGCCGCCACATGATTTTTTAACATTGCTTATGTTTATTTTATACTGTTTATACTATGATTATATTATGGGATTTTTACTATATACTGTTACAATGAAAGGCTTCACACACAAACTGATATGCAACTATAAGAAAGGTGCCCCAGGTACTACTTATTCCTTTTCAACTGAGGATGATTCTCAGATCTGAGTGTTTCTTTTCCAATCACACAAAAGATTTCTGTTTGGGACCCGTACCGAACATATAGTGTTTGGTCACAAGGTCCCGAACATTGGTTTCAATGGAAAACCTATGTTACAGTTCGGGCCAGTTCTGGGCCAGGGGCTGGAAAAAAAAGAATAAATTAATAATAAACATTATAATTATACTGGCCTGTCAAGCAACACATCCTCCCGTCTCGCTGTCGCAGACGCTTCTGCTTTTAGGGCAGCTCATTAACTTCTGGCAGTATTCGGAAGCTCAGTGCATAATTGGCGTAAGGAGTGTGATCTGTGGTATTGTAACCTGGAAGACAGTGGGGTCACCTGAAGACAGCTCAGGTGGCATGACCTGAGCTGTCCTCAGGTGACCTGAGTTATCCCCCCCTTGTGATGCCGCAGCACTCTGGGCTCTCCTTCAGGGACCAAGGGGATAGAAGCTTTGTTCATATCCTAGGCCTCTGATGAAGCAGAGCCGAGAGTGTTCAGCACAGAGATGAGAGTCGAGGGGTTAATAAAGATGCAGTCCCTAAATGTATTTGTAGTTTTATTTTTATTTTTTAATGAACTATTAAAAATAAATTTGACATGTGCTTCGCAATATTTTTGTATGCCAGCCAGGTACAGCAGACAGGTAGGGGCTGCCCCAACCCTCAGCTGCCTATGTGTACCTGGCTGGAAACAAAAATATAGGGAAGACATTTTTTTAAATTATTTCCTGAATTTCATGAAATAGTTTTAAAAAAAGACATGGGCTTCGCCCTGTTCATGTGTCTAGCCAGGTACAACTATGCAGCTGGTGGCTGGAGTCTGCAGATCTGCGTGGCCCAAGCTTTCTGGACCACCCACACTTTGAATTGCAGTCCGCAGCCGCCCCAGAAAATGGGGCATTCATAAAGGCGCCATCTTCTGGCACTGTACCCAACTCTTCCAGCGGCCCTGGTGCCGGTGGGCTCGCTGGGTAATAATGTTGTTAGGGCCAGCTTTGTATTATCAGCTGGCCCTACGCTTGAAATTTATGGGGTCATGCCAATATTAGACATGACGACCAGGATTTTCTAGTAAAGATTAAAAAAAAACACAGATGAAAAAATGTTTATTATAAATAAAACAAAAAAATTTAGACACTCCATCTTTATTAAAAAAAAATATTCAGTCCGACCTAGTCCACAGGGATAGAGCAATATTAGCACTGCCGCATCACTCTGCATAGACAAGCGTCTATGCAGAGCGAGTAGCAGGCCGATACTGACAGTGACAGTCAGAGTTCAATCGAGTTCATGGCCCTGGCCATGAACTCGGGTGAACCCTGACTTCACAGTGCAAACACTGCCAACGCCAGCCAGAAAACGCCGAGTGCCGGGTACTGGAGTGAATTACCTAGAAGTTAATGAGCGGCCCCGGAACTAGATGTGGCCAGAAGACAACGGGACTGCAGGATGCGTTGCTGGAGGGGTAAGTATAATTATGTTTATTAATAATTGGATGCTTTATTTTACAGCTCCTCCACCCCATCCCATATCTGTAAAGTCCATGTTCGCAGGCTCAGACGAAAGTTTGCGTCTTCTCTGGCCCTGAACTTGGACTTTACCAAAAAGCATGGGCAAACCTGCTGATCCCAAACATTGGGGGTTCGCCCATCACTAGTGTTTACCATTGAAAATAAAAGTTGGACAAATTAAAGGACCTGGAGTGCTGCATTGTTTTCTTCGTACCTGGTCTTCACACCCAATCTATACGCCTGTCTTTGTGATAAATAATTATTTAAAAAATAAACACTTACATCTAGTGACCCTGAACATCACAATCTGTCCTTTTAATTTTACTTTCCATCTATAGCAACATTTTAGAGATAATTAGTTTTATTATTGCACCACCTACTTCTAGATATCAGATTTTTAGTACTAACATACTAAGAAAAATGTTTCTGTTTCTTGTTTGTGGTGGGTATAACTTTTTTCTACAATGAATCAATACTTTAGATACACATCCAGATACTTTATTATAAAATAAGTGGATTCCCTGTAATCTGATGCCCTTGTTTTCCTATAGAGCTATCATAATAACTCTTGCAATAGAGATGATGAACAGAGTTCATACAAAATGCCTGTTTTTCATCAAAAAGAAGATAGGAGTATTTCATCGTGTTGAAAGATCTGCAAATGGATTACGGTACATGCAATATACAACTAGAATTCAGTCCAAAACAATAACTGAGCTGTGCAGAAGCAGAAGCCTGGTGTATTTAAATACATGTCATATCACACAACTATGAGTCAAATACACAGAAATAATGCAATGTAATGTCTTTTGCAAATCAATATGAAGGTAGCTTCAAAACAAAACTTATTTATGACTACTAGACATTGGCCTCTAAAGTAAAACATAACATATAACACATGCCCATCCAATCTGTTTGCATTATTATTTTAATTGTTATTATTACTACTATTAGTAGTAGTATTAGTGGTAATAGTAGTAGTAGTAGTAATAGTAGTAATAGAAATATCCCCCGTAACATATATTTTCATAGTTTTAAGTTTAACCCACCATTAGTCATCTTGGGTGGCAGAGAGGCATAGTGATTAAGATTGCGTCTTGGAGCACTCTACTCGAGCCAAAGTCAGCACACGGTTTGTTACAGAACACAAGCTTTAGGGAGAACCTCAGTACACATAGCTAAACATTATGTAGGGTTGCACTGACCATTCTTTAACATAAATATCTCAGAACAATTTCAACATTGTCCGGATGCTGATACTGTTAACACAAGAAGCAGGACAGAGACCTACCATTTATCTGTTCTGACAGTTTGTACCAGTCCATTGTTTTACCAATGAGAAGAGGGTCTTGCAGTTGACAGGAAAACAGGAGTGGATAAGTCTAATCTCATTTTTAATTATGGGTCCCAGGAATAAGGTGGGAGCTATGGGTGTCAAGGTGGCTCAGTGGTTAGCACTGCAGATGTACAGCGTTTTGGTCCCGGATTCAAATCCCACAAAGTACAACATCTGCAAGGAGTTTGAATGTTCTCCCTGTGTTTACATACAAATAGGCTGATTAGATTGTGAGCTTCGATAGGGACACTGTTACTGATGTATGTAGACTGCTATGGAATTAAAAGCACTGTATAAATGAATACATATTATTATTATTATAATCTTTAGGGACATCATGGGGGTATATACTTTGCAAGCTATCAAACTGAGTATACAATAGGTATGAGGCATCTTAGGGAGATTAGGGTCAGGGCATTTTACTGTGTATGGAAAGTGACATCATTATGTATAGGGATCAGTGGTGATAATATATTGGATATAGAGAGCTATTGTGATCATCATACTGTGTCAGGGAACTGTGGGGCCATCATACTTTGTGTAAGAAACAGTGAAAGCTTTATATTGTGCATGTAAGACATTGGAGACTATCGTATTGTTTTAAGTGCAAGAGGAGATCAACCCTGCTAAGACTCACATTGGACCAGCAATAGCACAATCACAGATGTACTTGGTGAAAACTACGATTACCAAGCAAGTTCCTAAGAGCTGGAAAAGTCTTCATGAGCTCCAAAATGGGAGGGGGCTTTGACAAAACCCTTCCAAGAGAGCTGTCACAGAATAGCTGGTGTCTAGTAATGTGGACGATGTCAGAGTCAAGTAACAGGAGTAAATAAAAAAACTAATAGCATAGTAACAAAAGGGAAAGTCAGGGAGTATAGTCAGGGTTCAAGAACCAGAAATAATCATTAAAAAATGCTGACAAGCAAACAAAAGCTTTCCAAAAGATTTTTATTCATCATAAGAAACTTTTTGCACTTTTTTATTGTCTGCAGGGTGCGGTTGGGCCCCTTGGGGCTCTGTTCATCCAGTGGTGCGGATGCATTGTGCTGGGTGGCCCGTTAGGTCAGGTGGCAGGACCAATGGGTAGCTATCAGACACTCCACATCATGTGTATCAGTGTGAAAAGCATCCTATGCAAGCCCAATGGCAAGTCACCTCCCACATGTATAGTAGGTAAAGATGATTTTATCTGCCTGCACCAGGGCTTGCTCTACATAAGGGGGTCTGATTGTAACTTGCCAAGTGCAGTTTTGGTTTTGTATCTGGCTATTGATGGTAAGTTTTTTCTGATGCTGCCTTTCATGAGTAGTTTTTGTACGAATTTTGTTAGGACTCATGAACATGGGGATCCGTGATCTGGATCATGAGCTTAAGTGTCTTGGCCAATACATGAACCAATACCCCATATGAAAGGTTTTTTGTTCATCATAAGAAACTTTTTGCACTTTTTTATCGTCTGCATGGTGCAGTTGGGCCCCTTGGGGCGCTATTCATCCAGTGGTGTGGATGCATCATGCTGGGCAGCCCGCTTGGTCAGGTGGCAGGACCAATGGGTAGCTATCAGACACTCCGCATCATGTATATCAGTGTGAATAGCGTCCTATGCAAGCCCAATGGCAAGTCACCTCCCACATGTATTGTTGGTAGAGGTGATTTTATCTGCCTGCACATGGGCTTGCTCTACATAATGGGGTCTGACTGCATCCTGCCAAGTGCAGTGTTGGTTTTGTCTCTGGCTATTGATGGTAAGTTTTTTCTGATGCTGCCTTTTATGAGTAGATTAAGAAAATGTATACTTAGGCCAGCTTAACATCATGATTTTTACCTGTCAGGTTCCGTCAGATGCTTTGCAGGATGCACCAGACAGAACCTGATCAGGTTTTGCCCCCATGCGTCTCTATGGTGGCGGATGGCAGTTATTTATCATCCGGTTTTGTGTCTGTCCAGCTGGATTTTTTTCCCCGGACACAAAATCGGAGCTAGCAGCATTTTATGTGTCTGGGGCAAAAAACTAACAAAACTGGATCCTCCTGGATCCAGGGAGATCTGGTACCCATAACATTGGTTTCTATGGGCGCCAGATCCCACAGGATCCAGCAAAAAAATGATCTGGTTCCCGGATGCTTGGTGCTGAAAGAGCGGTGGTTCTGAAATTCAAGTCACGCTCGTTCAGCACCTGGACAGCGCAACATAACAGATCCACAACTGAAGTTCAGCACGTGAAGAGCTCACAGCTGAACTTTCAGCACTGCGGTTGAAATTTCAGCACTGCGGCCAGCTCCTTGGCAGCCGTGGTGATGAAATTTCAGCACTGGACAGTGCCAGCAATGAAGCCGGCACAAAACAGAATGAGAAGGCAGAGGGCATATTTGCCCTCCGGTTCTGTTCGTCCGGGGCTGTCAGGTTCTGTCCGGTGCCTCTTGCAAAACACCGGACAGAACCTGATAGTCAAAAACCGTGGTGTGAAGCCGGCCTTAACAAATTTCAGCGCTGCTGTCACATAGCTTCTGGGTTTTCTCATTACATCTGCTTCAGTGATTGATTACAGTCAGGTTGCACCCTCACCCTCTGTGCCAGCAATTGTGATTGGCTCCCTCACACTAGCTGGCTGAGTCCCCAAAGTTTAGTGTAAAAATAATTAAATACTTAAAAAATGGCATGGGAGTCGCCTGTATATTGATATTCACCACCAATAAAGCAGATAGCTGGAGGTTTCATTTTGTCCAGCTATCAAAAAACAGGGAACCTGAAGCAGGTTACTTTACTATTTAAATAAATAATTAAAAAACAGTGTGAGGTTCACCCCTTTTTTGATACCCAGCCAAGATAGAGCAGACAGCTAGGGATGGTATTTTCAGGCTGGGTAGGTCCATGGTTATTATGCCATATAAGTTATATACTCAGCCTCATAAAAGCAACCTGCAGCCGTCCTAAATTTGGCACAACCATTAGGTGCCCAAATCCTGGTGCTTACAGGGCTCATCCCAATTGCCCTGGTGCTAATGTTTGTAATGGAAGTTGTAATCACGCTACACCAAAAAGTCCTGATAGTGTCACCCTATATATACAAGTGCATCTCATTAAATTAAAATATCATCAAAAAGTTCATTTTTTTCTGTAAGTCAATACATAAAGTAAAACGCATATATTACTGTATATAGAGTCATTACAAGCAGAGTGATCTTTTTCAAGTGTTTGTTTCTGTTAAGATGATTATGACTTACAGCCAATGAAAACCATCATTATCTCAGAAAATTAGAAAAATTAACACAAAACACCGGCAAAGACGTACTAAGCATTTAAAATGGTCCCTTAGTCTGGTTCAGTATTCTATACAATCATGGGGAAGACTGCTAACTTGACAGATGTCCAAAGGCATAGTATCAAAAAAGACAGCGCCTCACCAGTTGGTATTGTTCAAAACTTCACCTTCAATCTGCCCCCATGCGACGTTTCGATCTATCAGAGTTCTTTTTCAAGACGTGCGCCTTACTTGTGGGTAATTTTGGATACCCGATTCAACCAAGGCGCTGTGATCCTCGAAGCCATTTGAGATGTCCAAAGGCAGTCATTGACACATTTCACAAGGAGGGGAAGCCACAAAAGGTCATTGCTAAAGAAACTGGCTTTTTACAGAGTGCTGTATCCAAGCATATTAATGGGAAGTTGAGTGGAAGGAAAATATGTGGTAGAAAAAGCAGTCAGGCATAACCCCAGCCTTGAAAGGATTGTTAAGACAATGTGATTTAAAAATTTGGAGGAGATTCACAAGGAGTGGACTGCTGCTGAAGTCAGTGCTTCAAGAGCCACCACACACAGATGTATCCATAACATGGGCTACAACTATCATATTCCTTGCGTCAAGCCACTCATGACTAACAGACTAGGAAAGAAGTGTCTTACCTGCGCCAAGGATAAAAAGAACTGGAGTGTTGCTCAGTGGTCCAAGGTGTTGTTTTCAGATGAAAGTAAATTTTACATTTTATTTGGAAATCAAGGTCCCAGAGTCTGGAGGAAGAGTGGAGTTACACAGTCCAAGCTGCTTGTGGTCTAGTGTGACATTTTCACAATGAGGGATGCTTTAGGGAGCCACATCATTTCCTAGTGCAGGTCCACAATGTTTTATCAAGACCAAAGTCACTGCTGCCATCTACCAGGAAATTTTAGAGTACTTCATGCTTCTCTCTGCTGACAAGGTTTTTGGAGATGGAAATTTCATTTTTCAGCAGGACTTGGCACCTGTCCATACTGTCAAAAGTAGCACTGCCTGATTTAATAACCACATTATCACTGTGCTTGATTAGCCAGCAAATTTGTCTGACCTAAACCCCATAGAAAATCTGTGGGATATTGTCAAGAGGAAGATGAAAGACACCAAGTCAAACAGTGCAGATGAGATGAAGGCTGCTATCAAAGCAACCTGGGCTTCCATAATCCCTCAGCAGTGCCACAGGCTGATCGTCTCCATGCCACGCCACACTGATGCAGTAAGTTATGCAAAAGGTGCCCTGATCAAGTATTGAGTGCATTTACTGTACATACTTTTCAGTAGGCCAACTTTTATGATTTCAAAATTATTATTTCAGTTGGTCTTATATAATATTATATTTTCTGAGATAATGGATTTTGGGATTTCATTGGCTGTAAGCCATAATTATCATCATTATGTCATGCGCTGACTCAGTCTAAAGGTAATTTTCCAAGTTGTGCATAATGTAAACTTGAGCACGCCAGCCCATGTCCAGGCCCATTTTAAGTTCACCAATGACCATCTTGAGGATCCAGAGGAGGCATTGAGGAAAGTTATGTGGTGAAATGAGACCAAAATAAAACTTTTTCATATTAACTCCACTCGGCGTGTTTGGCAAAAGAAGAAGGATGAGTCAACATGTCATGTCATGAATCACCAACAGAGGGACAGCCAAAGATGTCCTGAAGAAAGTGGATGCAATAGACTTAGAGGTTATGAAACCTCTGTTATCTTGATGCTAATGGTCCCAGAAAAGTAACCGTATAGCCTATGTGGTAACATGGTCAGGCTACATAGTAGATATGGATGCAAGGGAATCACACCGTCTTACTGACTACTGGGAGTGGGGAGGCCTATCAAAGATGTGACTCTCATAGATGAGGCGATGGAGTCTCTTGTTAATAGAGAAGCGCTTAGTGTTAATCACAATGACGGACAATGATGGATGATGACATAATGACTAACTTTTGGTGGCGACAAGGAAGACACCCTGGTATGAAAAAATGTGGTGCCTAGCCCTACAGCTTTAGGCAGATGGGTTATGTAATTTGGCAACCAGCTGCATTGTGAATGGCCAGTATATATCACAGAAAATATTGTCCTCTGTGGTTTAATATGGAGGTTTTGTTGCTTTCTGTAGAGCCTTAAGCTGTAATGCATTCAAGGTCAGGTTTGTGTGCTGAGAAAATACATGGATGTGTCTGAACAAAAACACCTCTCCACCCATGGGTGTGTTTCAGGAGTTAAAGGGAACCAACCACCCCAAATGACCCCCCCGGACTGTTTATATAGGTCCCTACACCCAGCACACCCATTTGCTGCAAGCGTTTTTGCTAAAAAAACTGTTTTATAGAAGTGAAGATCTACCTTTGTAAAGTTTATAACATTAGGACGAGTGGGCATTACTTAACTCGTTCTCCAGCCGAGTTGCACCTGCCCGTCATCATCCTCTTCCCATCGCTGCAGTGAAGCCCAGCAATTTCATCCTAGTCGCAGGCTGGTGCACTGGATCTCATGCCCGTGCACACGTCATCAGCTAGAGCCGGGTCGCGAGCACACGTTCTGACTTCCTGCGCTCAGCTGTGGATTATCCCTGTGCAATATCCTGAAAACCTGACCTGTTTGCGGCTCTCGAGGCCTGGAGTTGGCTACCCCTGTCTTAGGGAATTATGATTTTTTTCATGACAGTTTATATGACACCTTCCCCTTTTAGAGGTGGAAACAGGAGATTGATTCACCAATTGTCTTCCATGCCAACCACTTTCCTGGATCCCATAGAACCCTCTCCATTTCGAATTTGGAAATAGGCATCTCCATGAGGTCACCCAGTGTCCCAAGACTGACACTTGTTGGTGGAGTAGCCCAAAACCACTTGCTAGAGGTAGCCAGAAGTGGCATTTAGCATCTTCTAGGACCTGTTAGTGATCAGAAAGTAATTTGGTTATTTCCTTAGTATTACATAGTATTACACAGGTAATAATATAATCACCTGCATCGGTGATAATTCCAATCCATGTGCAATACTAAGATAATCCTGAAGACATACACTGATGGCGGCTCTCGAGGCCTGGAGTTCCCTACCCCTGCTTTACCTGATTTAACATTAACTTAAGTTACAAATATCTATGTGTCGCACTAAAGAGATCATTTTCTATCCCCAGGAAGAGAGTTGATTTGAATTTTTTCCATAAAGGGAGCATTACCTGTCATATGCATTATAGTAGGATGTTATCTACAAGGAGAAACATTTTGGCAACCATGTTTCACGACTACCTATAGGCAGGGGTGCACCAAGCCCCACTGCCGCCTGAGCCGCGGCAGTGATTACCGGGGGAGGGGGTGGGTGCTAGTGGAGCCCAGCGCTGCCGCCCCTTCAATGCTCCTCCGGCGGGTCGCCGCTTACCTGCGGTGAGCGGGGTGAGCGGCCGGCGCCATGACAGGGGGAGGCTGTGTGCATGAGGCGCCGCCCCCTTCTGCACTGCCGCTCCCCTGCCTCTTGCCGCCTGAATGACAGGGCTCACACTGTCCAATGGATGGTGCGGCCCTGCCTTTGGTGGGACTGGATAGACTATTTTTATTTCAATTGCAGAGAAGTTAATTTTGAAGCAATCCTTATTCATCTATACACTGCCTATTTTGTAACTGTACACGTTAGCTTTATTTCAGATCACCATATCAACTAGTGCTTAAACAAGTCATTATCTTCATGAGACAATAAAATGTAATAGAACTAATATCCTTTAAACATTTTTTTTAACAATAATATGATTGGTAAAGAGTGAGGGTCTACTGCACATTTGTTTTTCATCTTCCAATTTAAAACCTAAAAGAAAAAAAATGTCATAGCAAATGATAAGGTTTGACTGGAAAATATAGGATATTTTTAAAGTACAATAGTATTATTCATGATTACGTAAACAGTTTATTGTTCAGAGAAGGCACAATAGCTTTATAAAAACAAAATCAAGGATAGCACAAATGCATTTTAATACAAGCAGTTATACAGATCACAGAAGGACATAATGTCTCATATAATAAATGTTATTATTCAAAGGAATAAGAGAATTAATGTTTCTCATGGTAAAAACAGCAACAAAAAGTAATTTAGGCTGGGATCACAGTTGGCATGAGCTTTTTTAGTGACTCGTGTTTTTGCATGCATTTTTCCATTTCTGCATAAGTTTTTTAAGGTGTCTGATGGCTCCCTGCGTTTTTGGCTGCGTTTTTATATCCGTGCATGCACTATTTTTTGGTGCGTTTTGAAAAACGCATGCATTTTTGTAGAAAACACATGCGTTTTTATAACATGGGCCCCTATGGAAACCGCATGCAAAAACACATGTACAATTAGTGCCATTCAAAACGCATGCGTTTTCCATAGGAGCCCATGTTAAAAAAACGCATGCGTTTTTTTAACATGGGCTCCTATGGTAAACGCATGCGTTTTTGGATGGTATTAATTTTTGCATGCATTTCCCATAGGGCCCCATATTAAAAAACGCATGCGTTTTTGGAAATGCACCAAAAACGCATGGTACTGTCACACATGCGTTTTTGCTATTAGGGCATGCGGTTTTTAACATGGGGGCCTATGGGTACGTTTTTAGATGCGTTTTTGAAAACGCAGGTCTCCAAAAACGCTTGTGAAAAATGCAACTGTGACCCCAGCCTAAGTCAAAAAGATTTAACCTCCAATGGAAAGTGCTGTAACTTTTCTGTGCAGCTGTTGAATAGAGGTGAGCGAACTTTGTTCGAACATGTTCACCAATTTCAAATCCAAATTTGCCAACGTTTATTCAGTCCCTCGAACACGAACATTTTGCTGAAAAGTTGGAAATTCAGGTTTTGTTTGTTAATTATTTGGATGTGTGTGTAGCCTCACTAGGGCAGAAACATTAGTACTTCTGTGTGTGTTTGACAGCTTTTGGACACCTTTGAAGGTGTGTTTTTGTATGTATTTCATGTTGCCTGCAATTGATTTAAATGGTGTTCGGGGTGTTTGGTGAATTGCTAGTCAAATAATTCAGCGAAAAACCCCATTCGCAGAATGGAGCCAAATTCAAACTCTCAGGTGTTCCCTCCTCTCTACTGTTGAAGAGAAACATAGTCTAAGGCTAGGGTCAGACCTGCGTCTGCCCATAGCCTGGCGGATACAGCAGAAACTTAGAATATTTCTGCCTCAGCGCATAGGTTTACCTGCAGCGTACCAACAACCGGAAGCTTATCTCAGCCTCCGGCTCCACAGAGATCTCCAAGATATGCACTTTTGCAGAGCACACAGGAAAACGCTGCAAACAGCGTTTCCTATGCGCTCTGCAAAAGCGCATGTCTTGTAGAGCCAGCGGCTGCGGTAAGCGTCCGGTTGCCATAGTGATCAATAGTCAGGCAGCGCATAGCGTAAAGGCTGACGCTAATCTGACCCTAGCCTATGTCAGCATCCTAAATGAATTGGTGGTGACTGGTGACCTGAATAAACTTATTTAGGCCATGTTCACACACAAGTTGCGTTTTTTTTAGCACTCCAAAAACCACATGCGTTTTTTTTAGAGTGCCAAAAAGTGTCCCTTGTGTGTCTGAAAGGATTAGAATCCTTTTTGGACTTTGTCATTTTTTCATCAAAAACGCAGGCAAAAACGCTAGCGTTAACGCAGGGTGCCTCAATGAGCCTTTTAAAAATGCTAGCGTTATCGCATGCGTTAACGCAGGTGCCTATATGTGTCCTGCGGTAACGCATGTGTTTCTCATAGGGCCCCATGTTAAAAAAACGTATGCATTTTTGGGAGCAACCCCTGCGTTTTTTTCCAGCACCCAAAAATTGCTGCATGCAGCGTTTTTTGAACTGGGGGAAAAAAAGGCAAGTGGGCTGAAAAACACATGTACACTCAAATGCACCCTGCGTTAACACACCTGCGTTTTTTTTAACAGCCCAAAAAACGCAGAAATGGTCAAAAAAGCTGATATGTGTGAACAAGGCCTTATTTTCATCATTAGGTTTCATACTAACATGTCATGCTTCAATAATGATTGCAACTAAGTATCCGCAACCCAGTGTATGTACATTTTGGCCTATACAAATAGACTACACCAAGGTAGATATCAAAAGTAATCTTTCTTAACATATCAAGAAAAAAATAATTATATTAAACTTTTTGTACATGAAAGTACATAAAAATTACATGAGATGCACAGAATTAAACTAGGATAAAGTTTGTGTGATACAGCACTAATTCAATAATATTAGAGTAATGGAGTAAAAGAATTTCTCAAAGCATTCCTCCATGCTAAAAATTTTGATACCAGTCTATGTACAATAACAACACATATACAAATAACTCGCTGGGTGATTATACATAATAAAATTCTTGGGAAAAAACAAACAAACACCAAGAGTATGCAGAAGTGTAACAGGTGATAATGAAGGTGATATGCGCAAGTGCAAAAAGAAGAAGGATTATACCTGTGTATAAGTGTATAATATATATTATACGATTTTAAAGAGCAGGTAAAGCAACAAAGTGTATACATGTGAATATGTACAAACATGTGCACTAAAATTGTGCACTAAATATATGTCCTGGAAGGTAGAGTATGGCCTTGTTCACACATACGAATGCGTTTTTTTAACCCTTAGAAAAACTGATCAGTTTTTCTAAGGGTGCCAAATAGTGTTCCCTGTGGTTCTGAATTTTTTTTGCTAAGTTTTTGGACTTACCGTATATACTCGTGTATAAGCCGACCCGTGTATAAGCCGACCCCCCTACTTTTGCCCCCAAAAGCTGGTAAAAGTTATTGACTTGCGTATAAGCCTAGGGTATGAAATGCAGCAGACCCCCATCCTATTATATAGCCCCCCCGTCACTGGTATATAGCACCCCTCAGTAATGGTATACAGGCCCCTCAGAAGTGGTATTATACAGGCCCCTCAGCAGTGGTATACAGGCCCCTCAGCAGTGGTATACAGGCCCCTGTGCAGTGTATACAGGCCCCTGTGCAGTGGTATACAGGCCCCTGTGCAGTGGTATACAGGCCCCTGTGTGGTGTATACAGGCCCCTGTGCGGTGTATACAGGCCCCTGTGCGGTGTATACAGGCCCCTGTGCGCTGTGTACAGGCCCCTGTGCGCTGTGTACAGGCCCCTGTGCACTGTGTACAGGCCCCTCTGCGGTGTATACAGGCTCCTCTGCGGTGTATACAGGCCCCTGTGCGCTGTATACAGGCCCCTGTGCGCTGTATACAGGCCCTCAGTGGTGGTATACAGACCCCTGTGTGCTGTATACAGGCCCTCAGTGGTGGTATACAGGCCCCTCTGTGGTGTATACAGGCCCTCAATGGTGGTATACAGGCCCCTGTGCGCTGTATACAGGCCCTCAGTGGTGGTATACAGGCCCCTGTGCGCTGTATACAGGCCCCTCTGCGCTGTATACAGGCCCCTGTGTGCTGTATACAGGCCCTGTGCGCTGTATACAGGCCCCTGTGTACTGTATACAGGCCCCTGTGCGCTGTATACAGGCCCTCAGTGGTGGTATACTGGCCCCCAGCAGTAATAAACAGCCCCCCCCTCCTTATCATGTCTCCCCCAGGCTGCGGCAGCTGTCAAAATAACAAACACTTTATACGTCACCTCTCCGGCGCAGCTCCTCAAGTCGTGGCTTCTTCCTGCGTGTTCCGGCTTCTAGTGCTGTGACCGGGCGCAGGAGATGACGTCATCGGCTGCGCCCGATCACATGACACCGGCACAAGCAGGAAGAAGAAGCCGGGACCGGAGGAGCTGCGCCGGAGAGGTGACGTATAAAGTGTTTGTTATTTTGACAGCTGCCGCAGCCTGGGGGAGACATGATAAGCAGGGGGGGCTGTTTATTACTGCTGGGTGACCCATAATAAGGAGGGGGGGGCTGTGTACCAATGCTGGGGGCCAGTGTAGTGCAATATGCACGGCATCCCCCCGCCGCTGATGGACGGGGGATGCCGTGCATATTCATTACACTAATGAGGCGGCCCCACGTGACCGCCCGCGGTCACTGCGGCCCCCTCCTGCCTCCTCCAGCCACCGGTCACAGCCCGCCCCCCACAGTATACCGAGTGACTCGCGTATAAGCCGAGGGGGGACTTTTCAGCCCAATTTTTGGGCTGAAAAACTCGGCTTATACGCGAGTATATACGGTAGTCATTTTTCCTTAAAAATGCATATGCGTTAACGCAGGTGCCTATATGTGCCATGCGTTAACGCATGTGTTTCCCATAGGGAGCCATGTTAAAAAAAGCACGCGTTTTTTAAACAACCCATGCGCTTTTTTACAGCACCCAAGAAACGCTGCATGAAATGGCATGTGTTGTTAAAAAACGCAGCTACACTTAAGTGTACCATGCGTTAACGCATCTGCATTTTTTATAAACAGCTAAAAAACGCAGAGAATGCCAAAAAAGATGGTATGTGTGAACAAGGCCTATGAGAGCTAATAAAATGATGCACCAATGCAATAATGGCGAAAATTTATATCCATGTATAAATGTGTGCACGCCTTGTGCAATTATGAGGCGGATACGCAATGAGTGTAATAAGTGTAATAAAGTGAATGTGCACAAATACTGTATATGCTCTACAAATGTGAAAAGGTATGATTAGTGTACACCTATGAACCCAAGATTAAAGAGACACCAGGAAAAATATCTAAATGAATGTACCCATGAGCGTATATTAGAACAATATTATCAGAAACCACATAGCACAAAAGCAAGGAGGAAAGCAAAAATTCAAGCTTATAAAGTTAAAATAAGTGCATATTTACCACTGTAGTGCCCAATGCGCATTTTGCAAGGGCTTTTTCAAGGGTAATGGAAGGTCCTTGCTCTTGTGCTATGTAGATGGAGATAGAAAGTGAGACCTATATCACCTGGAGCTTTACCGCACTTCATAACTTGGGCATCATCTGTAATGAGGTAAAGAACAACAAGACAACAAGGTCCGTAGAAGGGGCAGGTGCTCCGAAACGGAATCCGTCACCTGTGTGTCTCCTCACTCCCTCCCCCATCGCAGAGAAACCATGTAAAGAGGACTCTGAAATAAAAAAGGAAAAAGATTTGCTCGGTGAGTGCCGCAATTTTTTCTTATCCATTGATATTGCTGTCTAATAAGCGTGCACCCGGGCACATGAACCTGCTTTACTCGCACCCTTACATGTGTAAGTAGCACCGGTCCCTGTAGCACAGCAGTGCCCAGTATATATCTGCAAAACCTTCTGTAATGAGGTGCGGGTCCTGTCCTAGGTTATGATGCAAGCCGCCGATGTGAGGAGTGAGTCCCAGCAGTCAGATGACTTTTATTAATGTGTATGACAAGAAGCACAGACACCATCCAGATTGTGGAAATGCAGTCTGATTGCAACAGACAATCACAGACTCACAAAGCATTTGCATCTGTGATTGGCTATTGCAGGTCAATGAAGTGAATATGCATGAAGCTTGATGGACAGGACAAGAAGTAAGTGAGAGGGAAAGCGGCTGACCAAATAGCAAGCAAGCATCGGGAGACTGGTAAGATTATCTGTGTGTGTCTGTGTGTGTTTGGCAGCTTTAGAACACCTTTGAAGGTGTTTTCTATGTGTTTCATGTTGCCTGCCATTGATTTCAATGGGGGTCAGTAGGTTTGGCGAACTGTTTGTTGATCAATTTGGCGAACACCCCACATTCAGCAAACCAAACCGAATTTGAACACTCAGGTGTTTGCTCATCTTTACTTGTGACCACTGACCAAAATCTAATCTGCAATGATCATCATAACTTTATATCTACAGAGCTGAGACAGGAAATTGTTGGAGTTAGGCCAGGGTCAGACTACCGTTTTTAGAAGATGTCACAGACATCTCTCTAAAAACGTAGTCATTTTTTCAGCAGCGCATATGTGCTAGCCATCGAGGCTGCAGCTCAAAGCTGTCCCTGGTTACCTGATGTTGATCTTGGTAACCGCCCACACATCCAGCTGAATAGCGTCCGCTTAAGCAGAGCAGAGAGGGAACGCTGCATGCAGCGTTTTCTCTGTCCACTCTGCTTAAGCGGACGCTATTCAGAGAGAAGTATTGAACCAGATATGATGAGTGCTGTCTGTTTATTGATACGTTTGTAACTTATAGCAGCTGAACACTGCTGGAGGACTTTGAAACTAACTTTATACAATTGTTGCTTAGTGCTGCTCTTGATCTTTTCTTATCTATCTATCTATCTATCTATCTATCTATCTATCTATCTAGCGTTTTGTAAAAGCATAACTCTGCCCCCAAGCGCAGATCAAGAGCCTGACATTTACCTAGGTAATGTGAAAAGTAATGGTTAGTAACTCGATATATGAATTTTAAAGTCAAGATCCAGATGTAAACCATATTATGTGGCAAACATGAAAAAGATAGTGACACAGCATACATAGGTTTGTTGTAATGTAACACATATTAACAATATTCAAGTTAAATAAAAAAAAATTAACACAATTTATAAATAACATTATACAATCTTTTCTAAGCCTCCTTAAAATCTATAACAATCGGAGAATCCTACAAATTGTGATGAATTAAAACATCACCTTAATTTCTAAAATTAAAATAAGAATAAATATATTAAAACGTGTCTAAAAAGGCAGACAAGAGTTTATGCTTTTCAAGCAATGTACGTGCTCTTAATCATGACATATTCTTAAGAATCATAGAACATGATTTAAATCTAGTACTTTGCTAGAAATGCATAGACTGTTGTCTACTTTTCTATCCACATGTTTTAATATTGCTGTCCTTAGTTAAGTCTTGAAAATAAAAGTGATGTTTTCATTCTTTATACTTTGGTGGATGCTGGATTTTCCTCCTATTGTTCATCATCACCTAAAAATTGGTTCACAATCCTCAGTGCACTGCACATCAGTAACAGATATATTGAGTATTTGGGCACATACTTTTCAATCTTATTAAAGTTATATTCATTAACCTATGCATATTTTTGTTCATATCATTCATGATAATAATTTATTACTAAGAATGAGAATTTGACTGATAGGGCCATTGTCCAGCTTCTTAGTCAGCTGCAATTTTGATAAGTAGACTTTTCATCACACATTCAGGTGCATCTCAATAAATTAGAATACCATGAAAGAGTTAATTTATTTAATTAATTTCAATAAAGTGAAATGCATATATTATATAAAGTCATTACAAGCAGAGTGATCAATTTCCAGTTTTTTTTTCTGTTAATGTTGATGATAAAGGCTTAAAGCCAATAAAACCCAAAAGTTATTATGTCAGAAAATTATAATATTATTGAAGACTACGTTTTTTAAAAATAATTTTTTTAAGTTTTGAAAAAGTGTGAATTTCTGTGTTTTATGTCATTACATTTCTCCTCATAACTAAGGCAAGAAACAAAACAGAGAACTGGAGAGAACAGCATTCAACTCAGAACTGTCCAGGCTTCGATCAGATATGTCACAATAGCATCATTGTAAATATTTTAAGCATGTAGAATCAAAAACTAAATTTCAATGCACATTTCCAAAAAATCAATATGATATTAAATTTGCAAAAAAAAAAATCACATGAGCCTCCTATGCTCCCAGCCACATCTGTACGATAATTCAAGCTGGTCACTCAATGGTATCATGGTTTTAATTATACATATATATATATATATATATATATATATATATATATTTATATATATATATATATATATATGTATATATCACAAAGGAAGAAATTAGACCAGCGGCACTCACCATAGTTGAATCTTCTGTTTATTTGACGATTCCAAACAGATTACATGGGGAGATCGTACTGTAGGGGAGGGAGGTGCAGGGACGTCAGATGGACGACGGTGACCGTTTCGCAGCGGACAGCTGCTTCAACTGGTCCTGCTTCCACTGGTGGATTATGCCACTCCCCTTCCGGGCCCAGCCAAGGCGCAGGAAGCGCTGGCAGAGCCCGGAAGGGGAGTGGCATAATCCACCCACAGGGCTAGAGATAACCCTGAAAGGGGACACTCCTGGAGGCTCAGACCTGAATATACACTGAAGCATATCTAATAGATGCATTATTAAGAAACCACTACCAAAGGATAAAGATCCTCCTCTAAGCCAACACAGGACCTGTGGTTCCCCTAGGTGCAAACTCTATATACATAAAAAAGACAGCGATACTTTGATAAAGATCACGGGATGTGATCGAAACGTCAGCCTTATCGCAAAACTGTCTTGCGAGCGACCAATCAGATTCAAGCGGCGGCACGGCGCCATGTTTCAAAATCTAAGAATGTTAAAAAAAGAAAAATGTAAAAGATGGCGGCGCTCTTCTCATTGGTCAGCGCTAGGCGCGAGCGACCAATGAAAAGAGTGGGGAGTGGCACGGCGCCATATTTCAAATCCAGCGGGAACTTTGGATTTCAAATATGGCGCCGTGGCCCGACCCACTCTTCTCATTGGTCGCTCGCGCCTGACGGCGACCAATGAGAAGAGCGCCGAGAAACACGGCGCCATCTTTTAAATTTTTTTTTTCACTTCTCAGCTTTTTAAATATGCCGCTTTGCCGTGGCTTGAATCTGATTGGCCGCTCGCAAGCATGCTAACGAGACTACAGAGGACAGATGCAAGCGCCTGAACACTGTTAATACTGCTTTCATTAAACGCGTCACTAATGAGTCTTTTGAAGAGAAAACTAATCGATTAACTAATAAAGCTGCTGCTGCACGCTGTCAACGTTGCAAACATAATATTTCCACGTCCTCAGTCATAGATTCTGCCCACAATACAGCTTCTAAAACTGCATTAACTGAAAGTGCGCTGCCTGAACCTCCTGCAACCGTTGGTAAATCAGCACGTAAGCGCAAACACTGTCCTACCGACACTCCAAATGATAAACGCCGTCGCCTGCACACCGTTAACTCTGCTTATAATACATGTTTCACACCTGACTCTTCTAAGGCAACAAACAATCCATTACCAAATGCAACTGCTGCACGCTGTGAACGGCGCAAAAAAAAACCTTGCACCTCCACATTGATAGACCCTAACCACGATACACCTTGTAACTCCTCAGTGATTAAATCTGTGGACAGTGAAGATCCTCCACCAGGTCCACGCTTTATATATGTTGGCTTACAGAACCATTCCAATGCTCCGTTACCACAACCTCTACATCCTACAGGTTTTACTAATGATGACAGTACTGTAGTAGAACACACCTGTGGTCCTATGAACTATTTATGTCAACATTGTGAAGCATTCCATTTTAATGCTGAGATACCAGCAGATATAAATTTTACTCTGTGTTGTCACAAGGGTAAAGTCCATATACCTATACCCCAATATCCCGAGGTCTTTAAACGATTGCTGACAGGGGAGAGTGAGTTCACTAAGAATCTCATGGAAAACATCCGTAGTATTAACAGCTCATTTGCTTTCGCCTCCATGGGTGCCAATATTTCCCCTCCACCTGGACATGGCCCTTACTGTTTCCAAATACATGGACAAATATATCATCGTACTGGAACACTACATCCCTCTGATGATCAAGTTCCAGCTTATGCCCAACTGTATATTTTGGATACCGATACTGCGAATGAACAACATTTAAACTGTCAACAAAATAAAAAATGTCATCCCACTTTGATGAGTATAATTGCTCTTCAATTAGATAATGTAAATCCATTTGTTGCTGCTTACAAAATGTTACGGGATGTGGAACATGAAGAACATCTTAAAGCTGAAGCTAATGGCACTCTCATGCCAAATATCATCATGGCCCTTAAACAAGATCGGAATCAAGACCCTCGCTGATATAATAATCCAACTGTCAATGAAGTTGCTGTCGTATTTGAAAATGACAATGGAGAGCCACCATTCCATCGTGATATTTTAATACATTTAAAACCTGACCTCAAAAATCCTTTGGCGCCAAGAACACAACAGGTCAGCATTCTACACAGTAATTTAGATGCTTTACTCTATCCTTTATTTTTCCCTTACGAAGACCAGGGCTGGCATGATGGACTCAAACATCAAGGGCAAAGTCCACGCAGGATTACACAACTGCAATATTATTGCTATGTGCTGTCTGTCCGTAATCAGTTTAATCCAATCCTGAATGGTGGCAAACTCACTCAGCAGTACTTAGTGGATGCTTATGTGAAAATTGAGGCTAATCGCCTAAATTATATCCGTCAACACCAAAAGGATTTGAAAGTAGAGGATTATTGCGTACTCCAGGAACATCTCCAGAAAAAATCCATTGAGAAGGGCATCCCCATTGGAAAAACGGTCATTTTACCATCTTCGTTTGAAGGCAGTCCCAGGAATATGCAGCAGCGGTACCAGGATGGCATGGCTATTGTGACTAAATATGGTTGCCCTGATCTATTCATCACCATGACCTGTAATCCGAAATGGAGTGAGATTACTCAGAATTTGGAACCTTGGCAGCGTGTGGAACACAGACCTGATTTGGTAGCACGTGTTTTCAAAATAAAACTGGAAGCACTCTTGAAAGACATTCACAACGGATTATTTGGGAAAGTTTGCGCTATGGTTCATGTAATTGAATTTCAAAAACGTGGCCTTCCACATGCTCACATTTTAATTATTCTAGACAGCAACTCCAAATTAAGAACTAAGGAGGATGTAGACAATACCGTCTGGGCAGAAATTCCTCATCCTACCGACTACCTTCAGCTCCATAAAATTGTTATGCAACACATGATACATGGTCCCTGTGGAGAACACAACCCCTACTCTCCCTGTATGGATAATGGAAAGTGTACGAAAGGTTTCCCAAAAGATTTACAACCATCTACCATCATTGCTAAGGATGCCTATCCTACTTATCGCAGATCGATGGGTCCTTCATTTGAACACCATTCCAAGATGATTAATAATTCTTGGGCAGTGCCATACAATCCTTTCCTATTATTAAAATACAAGTGCCATATTAATGTCGAAGTTTGTGGTTCCATTCAAAGTGTGAAATATTTATTTAAGCACGTGTATAAAGGACATGATAAAGCCAATCTTGAAATTTGCCAGACGAACATCCAACTTCCCAATTCATGATCTCCAGGGTCTCAGCTACCCCCGATAACTGTAATGTTAGAGATTTTATGCTACGGGGAGGCGCTAGAGGGATTTTTCCGTTCTGACTTATTTTCACGTCATAACAGAATAAGGACCCTGTAATGTTTCCGTTTTTTTTACAGTGTGCCGTCACTAAGAGGTTAAATGGAAAGGCTGACGCTATTCTGACCCTAGCCAAAAGGAGCTTTTTTTTAGCATAGATGTGCATAAATCCAATCAAAAACAAAATGCATAACATGCAGGAACAATGCCCTATGCAAACATAGCCAATGGCATATGTTACACAGTCAAGCGTAGCCCATAAATGGCTGCCAAACATCATAACGGGCAACCAAACACCATACTCGGTCGTACATACTCTTTGACTCAAATAGAAATGGTCCTTGTTGTAAGAGATTGTAGACTAGGTTAACATTCACCCAGTAAAAGGAACAAATTAATAATAAAAGGTTAGCTTAAGACTCACTATTAATTGTATAATAGTAGTTCATATAGTTTAATTTTATAGCTTGATCATTTAACTACTGTACTCAGCTTAAATACTTGAAAAAAGACATGCCCAGTGTTGTAATGAAAAGAAAAATGATACATAAGTATTTCAAAAGGTGTTATGAATATTGCTTTTTTAAAATTTAGTATTAAACATATGATTAGAATGAGAATGTATTTAGAAAACTACTCTTCAAAATGTGATCCAAAGGAGATCCCAACTTGATTCCCTGTGCAAATGTAACAAAGAACACAAGTAACACATATGCGTTTTTTGAAAATGTTATAAAATATTTTTTTTCAAATTGCGTATCAAAATTTTGAATTTGACTCCTCAAAGACAATATAAACAAACACTACCTTGTAACATATCAGATTAAATCCTGTACGATTCAAATTGTGCATCTCCCATCTCTTTATCCTATGTGTAATTGAGAAATGATTAAAAAAAAAATGAACATCATACATGCCCAAAATTCTGTACTTTTCAAAACTTTAGACATCTATAAAAAATTACCCAATGAAGATAAAAAGACAAAACTTTTCAAAAAAATCACTAAAAAAGCAATTAAAAAAAGAAAACAGAACAAAAGAATCCGAAGACGTCAGGTAAAAAAAAATTCTGATACAGATCACTTAACATGGAATGACCTAGCAGCCTAGTTTATCTAAGCATGAGGGTACCATCACACGAGGCCATATCGGCGGTGATTTTATAGGTGATGCAGGGGAGTGGCCTATCTCCGCAGACATGGCCTGTAGATCGCCTTATGTAAATAGGCGATGGCGACGCCTTTGAGTGGTCGCCTGGTTTCTCAGCAGTGCTCTGAAACTAGGCGAGCACTCTGGGGCGATGTGTACACATCGCCCCATGTAACAGGCCATAGGCTCCCATGTTATAGAATCGCCGCTGGGGTTTTTGGACACCCAAGCGGTGATGGCGCCTGTAAGATCGCCGGTGCATCACCGGAGGTATCGCCGCATGTAAACATGTGGCAGCGAAGCTGGCGGGGCGCCAAAAACATGCGCGCTCCCACCCATTGCCACAGATATCTCCGGCGACGTCACCTCGTGTGACGGTACCCTTAGAGACACTTGTTACGGAGAAATTGTTTAATGCTGTCAATGAATTAGTCAATAAAAGTGATATATTGTGTTGATATCGCAGAAACCTTTAGTTATATTAGTTGTGTTATGATACCTAAAGTGTTATTATTTAATTGGTTTGATTCAAATAGAAAGTTGGTAAGTTCTGTTACTAAACCTAATTTGCAATAATGTTTATTGCTGCTGTATGTCTAAGTGTAAAGAAAAAGTGGTGTACATAATCGTAAAAAGAAATACAATGTTTGGGACAAAGTCAAATCAAAAAGGTGCCTCAATTGTAGATATTTTCCAGTGTTTTGATATTGATGACTTTCAGTAGTATCTTACAACGGCACTCCCACTGATTGGTGACTCTAGAGCTAATTTGCATAACATTTCTTCTAACATTTTGAGGAAAATTATATTATAATGTATATATAATAGAACATGATAATAAAACATGCTAAATGGGTTACTCAAATGGAGAACTTCAGATGCTCTTTTCACAAATTATTTTTTTTTCATTTTATATAATAATACAATAAAAAAAGATACATTTAGACATATTACAATTTAAAATCTACTATATCCAGCCACTTAAAGAGGACCTGTCACCCCCCTGCTGCATGGCAATCTAAATGCAGCACTGAATGCAGCATGTCTGCTGCATTCAGGGAAGGTGTCTCCCGTGTGTCTGTGTGCTATGTACCCAGAGATATAGCCTTAGGAAAACTCACTGTTAGACGCCATGGAGGCAGTCCCTGTGGCTGGTCTGAGATCGATTGACTGGGGGCCATTCCCTCCCCCTCTGCCTGTCTGTGCCGCCTCCTGCTGTGCTGTCTATGCTTTGTTCAGACCTCAGGGCAGGAATCTGGAGCTGATGTCAGGACAAATGAATTGCATTCGCTCTGAGTGACAAAAAGCAGGAGAGGAGGAGGGCAGAGCCTGCACAGCAGAAGCAACACAGAGAGTCAAAGAGGGAGGGAATGGCCCCCTTGGCAATCGAGCTCACTCCAGCCACAGGGACTGCCTCCATGGCTTCTAACAGTGAGTTTTCCTAAGGCTATATCTCGGTGTACAGAGCACACAGAAACATGGGGGACCCCTTCCCTGAATGAAACAAGCATGATATATTCAGTGCTGCATTTAGATTGCCATGCAGCAGGGGGGTGACAGGTCCTCTTTAAGGAAACAGACCGCACTCATCGGATGATAGGCAGAGCTTCATTTATTAGACACGGCTAAAACCACCATGGACATGAGAACAGGCGGAAGATGACACCAAAACAAACAACGGTCATTTCACGCTACATTGAGCTTTACTGTGCTTCAACATCTTTTTGAACCTGTTGAAGCACAGTGTAGCGTGAAATGGCCATTGTTTGCTTTGCTGTCATTTGCCTCTTGTTCTCATGTCCATGTGCTTTTAGCCATGTCTAATAAATGAAGTTCTGTCTGTCATCCATTGAGTACTGCCTGTTTCTTTAAGTAGCTGGATTTCACTTAAGACTACTATACCAAGGAATGTGCACCTGGAGACATAGGAGTGACTTCGGGTGGCTGAATCTGGAAGTATCCATTGATCTCATCAATCCAGAGGATTAAGAGCATGCTATAATGTAGTGCTCGACCTTCTCTATTTTTACTAAAAATCTACTATTTAATGTTAATGTAGCATGTTGTTTAATTAAGAAATTCACTATGTCTGCAGGGTGGCGTGCATATTTATCTATTTATATTTTTTTAAATACCGTTATTTATATTTAACAATTTATGCTAGTTAATTTAAGTTTCGGATCAGGGTTCTCTTAACTTTGCCTGAGGCATTTAGCATACATTTGTATCTATGGTATAAAGATTCCCAAAATAAAAGTATACTTCTTTTCCTAGTATTCCATCACAGGACATTTAAAGTTGTTGCCTCCAGGCAACAAGAGAGATGAAAGTATTACAATGTTTTTAATCTATGGCTCTTGGAATTAGATTTTTTTTACAAATGAATATCGTAAATCATGCTTTAAATAAAGGTTGAATATAAGTTCTTTTAAAAAGCCAATCTACTATATAATTGTCTAAGGTGTCTGTCGGTCACAGAAATCACGCGCCAGACAGATGCCGCTCATTGGAGGCGGCCACCAATGAACGCAGACTATGCAAATAGGCGCGCAAATTCAAAGCTCAAATTTCGCGCCAATTTGCAGCCCGGTGACAGCGTTGTGTTGGCGCCGCTGTTGCCGGGATACACGGGTCCGGCTGACGGTGGCCGCAGTGGTCTCTCTCTGCAGCCTCACCGCAGCCTCCTGTTACTAACCCCCGCCACAAGTCGCCCACTGACACCGGGTACTGGGGGCTGCCAGGGCCGGTGCTCCCAGGGTGCAGGGAGCGCACATCGTGTGGCTCCTCCACACTCTCCTGCTTCCAATGGCCGCACAGTTTGTCACAGACTGTGCGGCCATACGATGATCCTGGGTGTGCGCCTCCTGTCAGTGCAGCTGGGTTGCAGCAGCACATGACACCCGGGATCATCCTGTACACCACCGCCTCTGCGCCCGCCTCCTCCACACCTACTCAGCAGGACAACACCAGCATGACGGCCAGCACTGGGACAGCCAGGGGCCGGAGAGGTGAGAGCCCCTGTGTGTGTATGTCTGTGTCTGGCTGTGGGTGTGAGTCTGTGTGTGTGAGTCTGTGTGTCTGTATGTGTATGTGTGTGTGTGTGAGAGTCTGTGTGTAGGTGTGACTCAGTGTGTGGGTGTGAGTCTGCTCCTTCCTCCTAACCCCCCGCCTCTTCGTCCTCCCCCCTCTCCCCGAGCGCCGCTTCATCCTCCTCCCCCCGTTACTTTATGCTCCGTCCTCCCCCTGCCTGTGCCACTTCATTCATCCCCTGCCTGTGCCACTCCGTCCTCCCCCTGCCTGTGCCACTCCGTTCTCCACCTGCCTGTGTCCACTCTGTCCTCCCCCTGCCTATGCTACTTCATCTTCCGTCCTCCCCCTGCCTGTGCTGCTCCGTCCTCCCCCACCCCGCCACTTCGTCCTCCTCTCCCCCGCGCTGTGCTCTGTCCTCCCCCTGCCTGTGATGCTCCATCTTCCCCCACTCCAACACTTCCTCCTCCTTCCTTTGTCCTCCTCCCCCTCTGCCACGCCATCCTCCGTCCTCCCCCTACCTGTGCTGCTCCGGCCTCTCCCACCCTGCCGCTTTGTCCTCCATCCTCCTCTCCCCTGCCACTCTGTGCTCTGTCCTCCCCCAGTCTGTGCTGCTCCATCCTCCCCCACCCCTTCCTACTCCTTCCTTTGCCCTCCTCCCCTCCGCCACTTCATCCTCCCCTGCCTCTGCTGCTCCATCCTCCTCCCCCACCCCGCCACTTCGTCCTCTGTCCTCCTACCCCTGCCGCTCTGTGCTCTGTCCTCCCCCTGTCTGTGCTGCTCCATCCTCCCCCACCCCTTCCTACTCCTTCCTTTGTCCTCCTCCCCTCCGACACTTCATCCTCCATCCTCCCCTGCCTGTGCTGCTCCGTCCTCCCCCACCCCGCTGCTTCTTCCTCTGTCCTCCTCTCCCTGATGCTCTGTACTCCGTCCTCCCCCACCCCATCGCTTCCTCCTCCTTCCTTTGTCCCCCTCCCCCTCCGCCACTCTATCCTCCGTCCTCCCCCTGCCTGAGCTGCTCCGGCCTCTCCAACCTCACCGCTTGTCCTCTCCCCGCCTCTCTGTGCTCCATCCTGCTCCTGCTGCTTCGTCATTCCCCCTGCCTGTGCCGCTCCATCCTCCCCCACCGCTTCCTCCTCCTTCCTTTGTCCTCCTCACCTCCGCCACTCCATCCTCTGTCCTCCCCCACCCAGTTGCTTTGTTCTCTGTCCTCCTCCCCCCGCCACTCTGTGCTCCATCCTCCCCCTGCCTGTGCCACTCCATCCTTCCCCACCCCGCCGCTACTTCCTCTGTCCTCCATCCTTCTCCCCCTTGCTGCTCTGTCCTCCCTCCTTCCACGCCACTCCGTCCTCCCCTACCTGTGCCCCTCCATCCTCCTACCCCTGCCACGCCATCCTCCCCCCACCACTCCGTCCTCAAAGTTCCTCCGTATTCAGCCCTCACCGCCTTCCCCATGCAATCTCTATTTCTATATTCTAGAATACCCGATGTGTTAGAATCGGGCCACCATCTACTGAGTTAATAATTTGCAAAAGTACTTATTCATCTATAGTAGTGTATAATATGTTTTTATTGCCATCTTTTTTGTGTTATCCAAGGTTTGAAATGATGTGATTCAAAACATTTCCTAATTAATTAGTGAACACTGCTATAATTTCTTAAAATAATTTGGCAATCATGAAAAAAACATTACTAATACCATGGTGTTGCATTAGTAAAGACTATGTCGACTGCTTCCATTGCTAATAGTTTTTTCCCTTTCTAAATTATGATCTCTGAACTATACTTAATGTAGCAGTGCCACATTGCCCAAATCTTGTCCCTCTACACTGTCTACTTCTCTCATGCTTAAACTCTTCTTTCTGGGAGCACCCACATCGATCAGCAGTTAAAAGCTCATATGGTTGTCAGATACAGAAAACATACAAATACATATTGTGTAGAGGTCTTTTTTCCTAGGGCACTGCAAAAGTAATTTCAAAGGAGGATGACTTGCAAAATAATTATACTGTATATGATTAATGAATAAACCTTGGAAATTCATTATAGTTCAAGAATTGCTGATAGAGAATCAATGATCTAATATTTGTAATCATCTGTAATACAGAGAGCAACACTATGTTCCTATTATGATCACCATGATCCTGAGTTCACTGAGAAATTTGAGATGTCAATGTGTGTCTTCCACTCCTTATGATGAAGTAAGTAACCTTTGAATTTAAACAATATTTGTGTGATGGTAATTGTATTCAGTCTCTTACCCCTGAAAAATTTCATATATTTATGCCACTTATTAATCACTGCGCCTACAAAGCACTTTTTGGCTTTTTGCCTATACCAAAATATCTGTATAAGGCTGGGGTCACACTTGGCATGTGTTTTTTGAGTGCCTTAAAAAAAGCCTGCGTTTTTGCATGCGCTTTTATAAGTGCCCAATTGGTGATTTCAAAGGTATCTGACTGCTCTATGTGATCCCAAAAACGCACACAAAAACACGTGTCACATGTACACCATGCAAAAACGCATTTGTTTTTGTATATAACTATATGTGGGATGTGACATGTAGATTAGGAATGGACCAAATGTTAAAAACACACCCCCCACCATATAAAACTGAGACTCAAAATGTGAGTGATGCACATTGCCATACAGATAGCCATTTTGTCAGGTTTGCTCTGTTTGTGCTCTCAGCTACTGATGGAGGTTGTTGCTCTTATTTTGCCAAGACGCCAGCATAGACTTCTGCGACGCCCTCGATTGTGGGTCCTTGAGGTCAATTTGGTGAGACCGCAGCACGGAGCATTTCATGTGCTCTACAACCAGTTGCGCAGGTTCCCTCACATGTTCCAGCGCTACCTGAGGATGACAATATCCACCTTTGATGCACTCCTGGACCTCGTCAGTGGAGATTTGATTCGCCAGAACACCCGTTGTCGGAACGCCATCTCACCTGCTGAGCGCCTTGTTGTGACACTGAGATATGTGTAGTTGCTCAGTTGTGGGATGTCATGTCCACACATTATACATATATGTGTTCTGCTTCTTCCGAGGTGGGCTGCTCCAATGTTTGATTTTGGGTGGGAATGTGATATTGTGATGTGGGTTCCATGCACACAGACATGCCACATTATGTTTGTGCGGGTCACACTTCATGTTTTGTGAAAACATCATGTGTGTTGTGTGTTTGCCCATGTTCACACATCTTCTCAGGTAGCATTTAGCATGTCTGCGCTGCATTCGTTGCTTAAGTCCTTGAAACAGAGCTGCCTTTGCACCGGCCCTTCCTAGTGACGCAGCCCCTGGTTGCCTGATGTATCTTCTGGGAACCAGATCACTGACAAGGCTGCCTACTGTCCAGTTAAGGCAAGCGGACAGGGGAATGCTGCTAGTAGCGTTGCCGTGTCCGCTCTGGGAAAGTGGACACTAGCCTGCCTTGTCTGTGCAATGTGTCCCCCAATACACATTGGGTAGCCAGGGCCTAGGTCACTACGAAGTGGTGGGGCTACTGCATCTCGGCCTCATGACCACAAAGTAGGTTGGGGCCAACACTCGATAAAGCCCAGCAGAGGACGTGTGTGAAAATGGCCATATTATGGGCACATTGTTACATCTAACACGTGCCCTTGTTGGTGGCACACAAACAACATAGCCATTGTGCACACACCTGCGCTTCAGTATTTAGTGAATCTAAAGAGTTAAGTTTTGCCAGAGAAGCGCAGGTGCGTATGCGTCTGCAGACGCTGTCCCTGGCTACAGTGCACAGGGAAAGGCTGCTTGCAGCCTTTCCCTGTTCGCTTTGGATTAGCGCACACTATGCAGACTGCTGCATGAACTGGTTACCATAATACACATTGGGTTACCAGGGACAGCGTCTGATAAAAGACGCCGCATACACGCACCTGCGCTTCTCAGGGAAATCATAACTCTTTAGGCCAAGAAGCGCTAAATACTGAAGCGCAGGTGTGTGCACGATGCCATAGGCTAGGGTTACTTTTTCATTTTGTCCCTAGGCTAACGAATAACTTGTTTTAACATACTACTTTAACCTGCACCGCATATCGATAATGCTCTGTGGTGCTGGGTAAAGTAGTATGTTTAAAACAATCTGCGGTAGTCTAGGGTAAAAATGAAAATGTCACCCAAGCCATACTTACAATACTCAGGCTAGGGTCACAATTCTAAGTGACATAGCGCTACCCCATCCACATCTGGATGCCTTGGACGCAATTGGGGGCCCACATATTTGGACCCGAAATGTGTGGAGGGAAACACATTGTGATAACTGGATTTCGCAGGATGTGTAATCCTGAGCAATCCGGTTACCGTACAGTGTGATCATCCATGATGGCGCTGGGATGAGCCTACTGTTTTGTTGTTTTTTTTTTTAGAAAAAATTGTCTTCATAAATGTGTTTTTAATGGTTCTCGGGGGGTGGCACCACCCCTAGGCACATACCACCCACTCTGGTGGACATATAATGATGCAATAGCAGATGTCCCGTAGCCGGGTCATGTCACCTATTGTAAATTGGTATCAATCAATGTGCC